>OY744521.1:144097263-144182263 GCA_963556195.1 Sepiola atlantica
CCTGATTCTCATGTTTCTTTTTTTACTTATTCTTTATTCGTCTTTCCTTCGTAATTTATTTTATTTTGCGTATTACCTTTCCTCATTCTTTTTACTTAAACAAATACACGCCTGCATTACTTATTCTTTGCTTCATTCACCATTTTTCTGCTCTTGTTCTACACTGTCACAATCTGTCATCCTCACTTCTAAGTAATCATTCAAATTATTTCTTACTAGCAGGATCCGTGTTTTCCGTTTTCCTTGAGAAATGTAAAATAATAATCTTATTTTAAAAATGTTAATATTAGAGTAGTAATTCGGATAAAATAATATAAAAGAATCTATTTCACTACAAGTAATTATGGTGTTTTAAACAGGATTTTTTAAACAAACATTTATTTTTATACTTAAACAAAATCATGTAATAGGTTTACCTCTTACATGCCCAGAAGTAGGTGGCAATTTTAGGTTGAATGTATGGATAAGTTATGTGTACATTTTTAAGGAAATCCCGTATTTTCGGATATTTTGCGGGCTGTGAACATGTAATTCACCAAAGTAAATGGAATCTGATTTTTTGAGACGAGATGAGGATGCTAAACCCATAATGATTCTTGGAAACCAACTTGTTTTTGCCTCGTCGAAACTTTTTACCTCCAAATCTGTGACATATTTTAGCTAAAAAAACAATGTATATAATAAAATAATCTTTGAAATAAATACATTTTCAAACTGCAAAATAATTCTTAGAAACGAACCACTTATGGCTTAGAGTGTTAATTCTGAAAAATAATAAAACTAAGAAAAATATTTCACTGTAAGTAATTAAGATTTGTAAAACAGGAGTTGTCAAAAAAGTATTTAATTTTTAAAGCAAGCAAAATAAATTAATGTACGGTTTGGGTTATAGTTGGCTCCAATGTCTATAGTTTTAGTAAAAGACTAACATGCATCAGTCTTATTTCAATCATCTACATTACTTCGGTGTTCAAATAGCACAGGATTCAATGTTAATACTCTTCGTAATAAAATACCACTGTACCAAACAATTTTAATGTAAATGTGACCACAAAATATTCGTGAAAAACAAAATTGTTTAATTCTTTCTTCGCGGATATTATTCAAAATGGTTTGCATGTAAAACGCTACGAATAATGGGATGGGATTGTTTTGTTGAAGCTAAACTACGATGATTGCGATAGCAAAACTTTAGCATGAAAAAATACCGGAAATCATAATCAGCAAAAATATATTGTTTTGAACAAAATAGTCCCCTTCAACAAGATCGCTTCATGGATCGCTATGCGTGAGCGTGTAGAAGCATGGGTCTTACAACAAGCCAGATAAATAATATGTTTGGCCCAGCTCTTGGAAACCAGTATCAGGAACTAAGTATATTTGTTGTAGGCCACACCAAGTCTGTAGTGGATCGTTTTATCTATTTGGGTAGTGGTATTTCGAAGAGCAGCTCTTGAATGCTGATATAAGTAGACGATTTGAACAGGCTGGTGTATCCTTTGGTAGTTATTAAAAGCATGTGTGGGTGCCACGTGATATCAGGCTGGAAACGAAAATATCTGTGTATGAGGCATTTATTGTGCCAACTCTGTGTATGCTTGTGAGATATGGACAACATACAAAACACATAATCGTTTGCTAGATCATCCCCAGAAGAATTGCGTTCGACACTTTCTTAACATCCGTTCGTATAGCTTTACCGTGACACCGAAATGTATAGAATAGCTTATGTTCCAAACACCGTCTCGTATGAGAAAACGCAGACTATGAGAGACTGCCCAAGCAGGTGATGTATGGGGAACTAACTGGTATACTCGCTCACAGCCATAACCTCATAAGCGATCCAAACATTGTCTGAAATACGATTTGAAGCGCTTTAGAGTTTGTGGGAGGATGAGACGGTTGACTATAGATAAGTAAAAGAATAGGAAAGCGATTTTTTAAAAGCAGAAAACTTCATGAAAATAATAAGATTAAACCCCAGCAGCAGAAGAAAGCAGCGAGAAGAGATGTGATCTGACACCCGCAGTACATGGAAGAAAAAAGAAACGCCTAAGATGCCGATTTAGTAACCATTTAACGTGCAGCTTTTTTGTAATTATTAAACAATGCGTGTTTTGCAATATCAAGCACGGACAAACATTGACTTTCTTTATGACATCACTTTTGGTATATGATCCGAAAAGTCTTGGAGTCCTAAAAAGCAATATCCGCGTGTTAAACTAAAGACTTTCACTCTAACATCACACCAATAGGTCAAAACTGCTTATATTCAAAACTTAATGGACAGCGCAATATATATATATATATATATAATTATATTAGTATTCGTTGTATCCACAAAAAAAAATTTATAAAGAGATATAATGTTTTATGTATCAATTGCCATAAATATATTTTCATAACTTATATACATATATATATATATATAACTATATATATATATATATATATAACTATATATACATATATATATATATATATATATATATATATATATATATATAACTATATATATGTATATATATATATATATATATATATATATATATATATATAACTATATATATATATATATATATATATATATATATATATATATATATATATATATTTACTAGTATTCCATGTATCCACGTACACTTTTATAAGGGGGATATCATTTTTAATGTATACTTTTTCAGTATTTACTTAAACAGTACTCGATACATAAGTAGAGCTAAGTAGTAAGCTATGAAAATAAATGTAATTCAATTAAGCTACACATAGGCTCCCGCGTCTAATCCCCGGGGGAATCTTCATGCTAAAATATCCTTTTGACCTGAGTATTTTCCCCGGGGATGAAACGCGGGAGCCTCTGTGTAGCGTAATTGCCATGAATATGTTTTAACAGTTTACTATATATATTTAAATATATATATATATATATATATATATATATATATATATATATATATATATATATATATATATATACATAATAAAATGACGTAAGAAGCCCTTTTTAACAATGCGTGAAAGAATTTATTTCTTTTTTTTCTTTTTCCAATCAATTTCGAAGTCTACAAACTTCATCTTCAGGGATGTATTTTTTTTTTTTTATAAAATAAACAAACTTTTGTTTATAAGTAGCATCGAGATGGTGTGACGCTCTCCGCCAAGATGGAAAAGGGTATATTTTTTTTTTTTTCACAAACCCACATATATCTGTTTATCAAGACAATGTTATGTAACACAGAGATCAAGATTGTCTGGTGGAAACTCCGTATGATATAATATTTCGGAACTCTTCACCACTTCAGAACCTTGCTCAACTACAGTTCAAGTGTATATATATATATATATATATATATATATATATATATATATATATATATATATATATTTATAAATATATGTATATATATATATTTATTTATGAATGTATATATATATATACATATATATGTATATATAAGTGTGTGCATATACACATATACATGTGTATATATGTATATATGTGTATGCATATGTATGTATATATATATATTTATATATATATATATATCTATATATATATATGTACATATATATACATCTACGTATACATATATATGTACACATCTATATACGTATATATATATATGTATGTACATATATACGTATATATATATGTACATATATATCTACGTATACATATATATATATGCACATATATATACGTATATATGTGTACATATATATACGTATATATATATGTACATATATATACGTATATATATATGCATATATATCTGTATATATATATATATACTATATATGTAAACACAAAGTAGATTACGCTAATCCAATATGTGTAAACCCAAAGTCCAAACGACCCCTATCAATCATAAAACAGATTCGTAATTCTATCAAAATTAGTTTTATCAATATCTCTTGCAACGAAAATATATTTAAAAAATCAATCAGCAATTACAATACAGCTCTAAGACTCGTGGGTACTATAACATCGAAATTAAATATAAGAAACAGGACACCAATAATTATAATAAAATTTAAAAAATACATAATCTTGTATACACCGCTCTGGAATCAGATGCTAAAAACTAAACTGAGTGAAAATTCCTCAATCTAATTGAAAATTACTTTTCTGTAACTAATCCTCTGCATAAATTCTCGACAAAAAAAACATAAAATTGTCTTACACCTGCTGGGAAAACCGAGAAATTACATTTAATGCACACAATAACAAAATTTAAAAAGAGAAAACTAGAAAGGCAAAAAATAATAAATTGCGTAAAAAAGTGACCAATATAGCTTCTATAACATTAATATACACAAAAATATAAGCACTACAAATAGTAATAACCGAAACGATAACATAAATCACGCAAATAAAAACGAAAACGTTTCAAATGAAGAAAAAAATTGTAAACTGCATAACCCGTACACTTTGTCAACTAAAAAATAAATGCCTAATCAAAAGTTATGTTTAACAATCCACAACATTTTCCAATGAAAGACCGAATAACAAGTAGTACTACGTAGGTATGCCTCCCTTATGTTCAAACCAGATATTACGACCACAATAGCACAATCAAAAACAAAGTACGCCGAATTAAAACAGTACTAACACACCATAAGTGTTAGGTCAAAGAGAGCGGACACTCACCAAATATCAAATGAAAAATTATACGTCAGGCAAGTACATGTAGAAATTTAGACGTACCGTGTAGATTATACCTGAATGAAAAATGCAAAATTCTAAACTTCGAAGAACCCCAAAACCTATACAACTGCTTACACAGAAATGAAGTCGCTTAAGGTTAACAATGCATGATAACTAATAAAATAAATATATAAATTAACAAAGGAGTAAATTTTAAAAAAATACACTAAACTAACACATAAAATAAGAAATACAGAAAAAACGTGCTTAATAAGGTCAAGCATTATTTTGAAAAAAAAGGAAACAAGGATGACCACCCTATAGAAAACAGAACAATAGAATAAGAAATAACAAGTAGTATACAGCCGAACGCTTGTTTGTGAGAAGCTAAACGATTGGTTATTGGTTAACTTGCTAGACTAAACATCACGTATATATATATATATATATATATATATATATATATATATATATATATATATATATATATATATATATATATATATATACAACACACCCGGCAACAAAAACGACGATTCCCTACAGGGATGAAACGCGGAAGCCTGTCTGTAGCTTTATTGCTGGAAATACAGTTTGATAAATTACTACTGTGCTATACTAACATATTGAGCACTGCTGAAGTAACTACTGAAAATCTATAGATGAAATATTATATCTCCTAATAACATGTTATGTGGATACATGAATTCATATATATATATATATATATATATATATATATATATAAAATTGTAAATTCTAAACTTTACAGACCTCCTAAACCTATGAAACTGTGAAAATTTAATGGCACACATATTGTGTGGATGTGTATAGCTCAATGTTGTTCGTGTTCAAAATCATTCTATTCATTACTCTATTTTTAATTGATGTTCCCTGTCTTAGTAACTCTTTCACTTTTCACACTGCCCTTACTCTTTACATCCCGCGTGTGACGATCAAATCCTACCCCAGTCTCTTCACCGGATACGTATCCAGATGGTAAACAATACGCCCTATTAACAATGAAGTGTCTCCGGAGAGATTTATCTCGTCCGCTGTCCGATCTTTCTCCAGGTCAAGACCTGGCCGCCTGAATCCTCTGTACAGTAAACCCCTAATGACACTTTCAGTTGCACTTCACAAAACCATTTTCGTTGTCATCTTTGCTATACGTGAAGGACAAGCAAATGCATGACTCACTTAAGATGCGTGTATGCTCGTGAAATGTGCAAGAGAAATTGCAAGGAAAACATACGTACACACGTATTAAGTACGTTTTCGTCTTCCTTTGATAGCAATTTTTCAAGTATAATCTTCATATTCGCGCACACAAGTCTTCGTTTGTACAATCGTATTATTAATCTCGAAAACAATTTAGGTAAATTCGAAAGTAATAACTACACACTTTAAGTGTTCATCTTGACATTATTGGCCTTAGTCATTCTACTCTTCTATGCTTCGCTGAAGCTTTCCTTTGGTATAGTTGTCAGCACCATCGTTAAGGTGTTTGTGATGTTATCCTAGTCATCAAAATAGTTTCTATTCGTACTACTGCTTCTGGTGCTAATACTAAAACACTTAAAATTGTATCTGCCTTTAAGATGTTTCTCAAAGACACATCAAATTATGCATGGATCAGCCTTGAAACGTAAATACTTCCTACTGTTAATACCACTACCGTTGGTCCAACAAATAAGACTTAACAGTAGTAAACAATGAAAAGCTATATATGTATTTGTCAATATAACGCCAGTCTTGTGTATTTAAACAGTTATAATCTACATATAGAATGTGTACTTACAACGATTAGAAAACTGAAAGAAATGTACACACGATCAAATGCGCTCCGCAAACAAGATGCGTTTCTTAACACTGATACTTTCTTGTTGCACTAAATAAAAACTTTTAATTTTTGCAGAAATTAGAATAGCCTTTAATTGTTTTTTCTGACAACAATAGCATATGTTAGCACTGCATACATACGGAGAGTCGCACTCATAAATAAGAATCGTTACTATTTGGCGTAACTGGCTTGCAATCATTAATCACTATTTTCTACAGCCGAGAGATACACAATACTTGACACAAAAAATAATATATAGTTCCCCAAGCTTTTTTGGAAATAGTGGTCAGCTTAATGTAGCTTTTTTGATAATCACATAAAGATTATAAAAGAGTATAGCTTGTCATATGAGAGAAACCTAATATATCAAAATAAAGAGGAATAATTAAAATTAAAATCGGGTACACTTAAATCATGGTAGAATCTGTAAAATATCTGATTTATTTACTCCATACTATCAATGGAGGCACGGTCAGGTTTACGGTGGGTGTATCTTAGTGAATGTTTTATTCTTTACATTACAGAAAAGAAAAGAATAAAGCACACAATATATATTATGAAGTCACGTACATCGACACGCCAGTCCATTTAAGCAGCATTTAACTGTATGAGAAGAATTGAAATAGGAGCTGGATGCTGATGTAAGGCGTGGTGTTTATTGTTATCACAATGTTGCGGGAGGCATAAACACATTCTGCATACTTTAATGATGAGCCTTAAATCAATAGGTGAAGAAGCATGAGGTCAGTATTACGGCGGTTAGCAAATCGGGCAGAGACGATGAAATAGTTGGAAGAAGAAACAAAACCCAAAATAAACAAATCTCATGATTGATTTGAAGGTAGAAAACGTAGAATATACGCATCAATGGTATTCTTAAGATAACATGCACTGATTGCAGTCATCATAAAGAATAAATGAAAATGCAGTTTAAATTGCCAGGGATACTAACTTAACCACAGATATCGCCGAATTCGCACTTGCAAAAGCGGACTTATTGATGGACAATTTAGAAAATGCGGGAAAGGGATTCAAGTATATAACAGTGAAACAAAAACATGGAACTTTAACTTAAATTGTGAAATATTAAACGAAGATCATCAACTGTTAATTATGTAACTGTTTTGGAGATTTTAAAACGGAACATTTCTAAAATACATGACTCTCTAGTTGTACTGATCAAAACAAATGTACAAATAATGTACAAATAATTCATTTTTATATCACTGATGTATATATATATATATATATATATATATATATATATATATATATATATATATATATATGCTAGACTTAAAAATACGGATGCATGTTTATTAATAGTCTTAAATATAAAACTGGTAAAATATAAGACAAGTGGAATTAACTCTTAAGATATAGAAGCTGGAATTGAGATTTGCAGAATTAAATGTACAATAAAATCACATTTAATCACAAGGTCTCTAAAATGCCAAATATATTCAATGTTGTTTTCTTACCTCTATCTTTCATAATGGTATTTTGATATACACAACAATAACATCAAACACCGTAAATGTGTTTTTTTAACTATAATGTACATTTGATCGAAATAGTCACCTCAAGTAAACAGGAACAGTGATGACTAAGGCAAATTAACAAGTAAGGCTTACTGATTTTGAAAATATTGATACATCTTGTCACTTGAAATAACTGCAAATATTACTACAATTAGTAAAAATAGTACTTGTAATTAGAGAGAGAGAGTTTAATGTAAGTTAATTATGTAAAAGTTTGCTTTAATTTTGTCTTTAATTAAAATAAAAACAACACTTTTGTGCTTGGCATATCACGCTAGCAAAGTTAAAATGCCGGAATGAAAAAACGGGCATTGAGGTTTTAGTATAACAAGTATATTGGAGAAAAGTATATACAACAGACACGCAAGAAAAGTGGACCGTCTGTCCGGTCTGCCAGTGTAGACTAGGGTATGTACAACGGTATTTAATTGCTTCTCACCGCAGCAATATATGACACATGGTCGGAAGGTGGGGGGGGGGGAATCAAACCAGCACTCTAAAAGGAAGAGCACTCTAGTCTATCAAATATAACCTGGGCAGCCCCGTCGGCATTCTCTGGTAAAAAAAACGCCTCAATCAGTAAGCAATAAACTTCACCACTTCAAAGAGGAGAGGCAATACCTGGGGGTGAACCTCCTAGGACAACTCAGAACTGTATACCTCAGCCCGACGGATAAAAGGCCACCAAATTGGTCCAGTTTCTGCCGGACTGATTGTCGGGAAAGAATCCTCGACTGGTATTATCTTACCCAATCATGAAGGTCTCAATCAACCGAAGTTGTGGTGGGGCCCCCTGTAAGTTCAAATATATCGTCGCCAATTTTTCCAACCCTGTTTAAGAGCCGGTATGAAAACACAGACACGGGGTAGAGGTATAACAAGTATATTTGAGAAAAAGTATATACCACAGAGGAATAAGGTAAGTTGATCGTCTGTCCTGACTGTCAGTCAAGACTGGGGTTTGTACAACGGTATTTACTTGCTTCACACCTCAGTATAATGTGACAAAAGTATAATGTGAGGGAAGGTGCGGGTAGCATCAATATCAAATACCTTAGCTCGACAGATAAAATGCTACCGAAGTGACCAGTTCCTGCCGAACTTATTATCGAGAAAGAATCTTCGACTGGTATTATCTTACCACATCCTGAAGGCCTCAATCAACCGCAGTTGATGAGAGACTGAACGGGATGAGGTGTGTAAATCCTCCCACCGCAGAAATATGTAACGAAAGTTAGGGTACGTGGGGGTAGTATCAAGCCCACGCTCCTAAAGGAAAGGCAACATTGCCGTGCAAAAATAGTTTTAAACCCCTGCCGACATTCTGCAGTGAGGGCTCATCAGGCAGTAAGCAATACACTAACCCCTCTGCAAAGGTGTGTACAACGGTATTTAATTGCTTCCCACCGCAGAATATGTGACACAAGATCCGAAAAGTGAGGGAAGAATCAAGCGAACGCTCCAAAAGAAGGAGCACTCTGGGCTAGCAAGAAAAGGCAGGGCACCTACTTCAGCGTTTCCCGGTCAGTGACCCTCAGACAGTAAGCAATGAACTTAATCCACCCCAAAGAGGGGAGGCAAGGCATTTGAGGGGGTATCCCCTAGGATAACACCGGACCGAATACATCAACTTGAGAGATACAAGGCTACCGAAATGGCCCAGTTCCTGCCGGACTGATTGTCGAGAACGAATCCTCGACTGGTATCACCTTACACCATCCCGAAGTCTTCAATCAACCGAAGTTGCTAAGAAACTGAATTAGCTGGTGGTGGTACAACGGTAATTAATTCCCTCCAACCGCAGGAATATGTGAGACAAGGTCAGTAAGGTGGGGAGATCAAGTCAGCGCCCCAAAAGAAGGAGCACTGTGGTGTAGCAAATATAGCCTGGGCAATCCCGTCGATAACGGACCCTCGACTGGTATAACCCCACTACAAGGTCTTCAATTAATCGAAACCATTGAAAGACTGATCAGGCTGGGGTGTGTACAACAAGTGTGTAGCGTAACGCTTTCTAGGATTTATTGAGAATAAAGAGTCTAAATGTTCGTCATATGTATGGCACCATAAGTTATTTAGTATTGCCTTCAGTATAAATGATATTTTAAAATTGTTTTTTTTAGAATAAAGTAAAATAAGATGAATTATGTTGAAATATTTGAATTTGAAATATTCAATAAATTCATAAACACTTTATTTCAGAATAAGTTTAAAGATTATAAAAATACATTTAAATTTCTAGGTTTCAAGTAAGTTAAAAAAAATTGTAAATTATTTTAGAACAAT
Organism: Sepiola atlantica; assembly: GCA_963556195.1. NCBI lineage: Eukaryota > Metazoa > Mollusca > Cephalopoda > Sepiida > Sepiolidae > Sepiola > Sepiola atlantica. The sequence goes on from OY744521.1 coordinate 144,107,582, forward strand.
ATCAACATTAGTTTCTGAAAAACAAGTTAATTATTTCACAATTAAATATTTATTTCAAGATAAAACTTAACTTTCAGATGTTATAGTAAGTTAAAATTATTAAAAATGTGTAAATATTAAATATTAAATATAAAAAATAAGAATAAATGATATATTACAAAAATAATTCTTACAATTTCAGAATAAATTCTAATATTTGATTTCAGTAAACTCAGTTGACTCAGTATAAATATTATTTTCAGAATAAATTTTAAGATAAGTTTTCAATTGCAAGTTTATATGTTTGCATGAATAATACAAACTCATTAGATTATTTGGGAGGATATTTATTGTGTTTTTATGATGATGTTGTCACTTATTGCATCTCGATTTTCAGTGCCATTTTTGACTAGACATGTATAATGACTTACTATAGATGATGCTCCCTCATAAAAAATGGCAACTATTTATGTAAAATTAGTTCCATATATGTGCTGCTATTTTGAACTAAAGTTAATAATATCACAATCAATTCTTTATTCTCCTTCATTATTTATCAAATATGTATTAACAGAGATGACTGTATATTTAAAATCATTAGTAAATTCAATTCCTGGAGTGAACTGATGCTCAGTTTTTTATGGAAAAAGTATCACAGTATTTAATAAAAGTAGTTGTTGTTCACACCAAATATTGAAATTGTTGTGTGCAACTAATACGATTTAATATTCAATCTTCTTTTATTTCAAAAGTGTACAAAACATCGAAAGTTTACGAACGCGCCTTTTGTATACGAAAGAATCGAAAGTTCAGAGACGCGCCAATGTTGTACAAACGGATCGATAGTTTAATCAACAGTTTCTGGTTGCGCCTCTGGTGTAAAAAATCTAACGTTAACGGACATGTCTCTGGTGTACAAAAGAATAGAAAGGTTGCGGACGCGCATCAGTGCACAAAAAATTCAAACTTCACAGCCACACCTCTGGTGTGCGAAATGATTGAAAGTTTACAGAGGCGCTGCTCGTGTATTAAAGAGTTATAAGTTTCTGGACGCGCCTCTGGTGTACGAAAGAATCGACTGTTCAGAGACGCTTTCTGTTGTACAAAATAATTGATAGTTTAATCGAATTTTTCCGGACGCGACCTTGATGTACAAAAAGAATCGAAATGTTCCGGACGCGCCTCTGGTGTATAAAATAAGCATTTGCTGAAGGACGCGCGTCTTGTGTACAAACAAATCGAATATTGATGACCGCTTCTCTCGTATACAAAAAAGAAGCAAAAGTTTCCGGATGCGGCTCTAGTGTACTAAAGAATCGAAAGTAAACGTAGAAAGGCGCCTTTGTTGCACAAATAATCGAACGTTTAATTGAATGTTTCCGGACAATCCTCTAATGTATAAAAATAATCAGAAGTTTCAGGATGTTCCTCTAGTATACAAAACATTGAGAGTTTACGGGCACGTCTGGTGTACAAAAAACACAATTGGTTATAAACGCGCCTCTTGTGGACAAAACAAAATATGAAGATTATAGACACGCTTCTTGTGTACAAAAGAATCGCAAGTTCAGAGGCGTGCCTCTGTTGTACATCATAATTGAAAGTTTAATCGAAAAGATCTGGGCTCGGCTCTCGTGTATACAAGAATCAAAAGTTTACAGACGCGCCTTTGGTTATGGACAAGCCTCTGATGCACAAATAAATCGAAAGGTAAGGGACGCGCCTTTGGTGTAACAAAAATCGTAAGTTAATGGAGGCACCTCTTGTGTACAAAAAATCGAAAGTTTAATCGAATATTTCCTAACGCGCCTGTAATCTACGAATAGAATCGAAAGTTTTCGGGAGTGCATCTAGTGTACAAACTAATCGATATGTTACGGACGCGCCCCTAGTGCACAAAAATAATCGAAAATTTATAGACGCGCTCTGGTGTAAAAAAAGATTTAAAAGTTTATTGAGGGCCTTTAGTGTACAAAATTATCGAAAATTCTGAGACGCGCTTTTGTTGTACAAAAGAACCGAAAGTTTAATCGAAAGTTTCCGGACGTTCTTCTAGTGTGCAAAAGAGTCGAAAGATTACGGATGCGCCTCTGGTGTACAACTTAATCGAAAGGTTATAAACGCGCCTCTTATGCACAAAAAGAATCGAAAGGTTACGGACACGTCTTTAGTGTACAAAACACGGAAAGTTCAGAGACGCGCCTCTGTTGTACAAAAGAATCGAAAGTGTAATCGAAAGTTTCCGGACACGCCTCTGATGTACAAAATAATCAAAAGTTAACATCTTCAACTTACCCAATAGTTAATATATTTAATATAGACACTTTTTCTTCATTAATAAAGATCATTTTCAATTTGGCATTTTTTGGTTGTCTTTCTTCTAAAAGTGTGTCTTAAATTTTCAATTTGGCCTGTTGGGCATTTTTTCCTAAAAGATTTGGTATCAATGGTCAATTATCACTTTTTTTATTGTTTTCTAGTAAAAGTAGCAAAACTCACTTTCTATGGTCCTGATCTTTTTAATACTAACATGCTCGAATCAGCTTATTGAGTGGTGTCTTTCTATTTTTCGATCATTTAATTATATTTATAATTCAAAAAGTTATTTCTATAAGCATTTTTGGCAGTTAAAGCTTATCAACCCTTCCATATCTTAAACTCTTTTTGAGAAATCTATATTTTAAGTTTCCTTGTGCTGTTGGCTAAATTTTTCGTATAAACAAAATAAATATTTGTTTTAATTCAAAAAGTCAATTGAGAGCGTTATTTTATACATTTATGACTACACATATTTTGAATATGTTTTAACTGGACTAAATGTAGATTTATTTATGTTAAAAAAAACTTGTGACAAGTCAACTCTAATGCCAAAAAAACGTGTCAAGTGTAAATGAACACTGAATTAATAACAAGCCCAAGAATTAGTCACGATTGAGTAAATGTTGGGCATAAGCATATTATAAAAACACCACCGTGTGTGAATGATATATAAGTACATAAATAATAATAATAATAATAATAATAATAATAATAATAATAATAATAATAAAACATTATTCTTAAGAGTAATTTGTATATGAAATAATAATACTAATTATAACAATAATAATAATAGTAGTAATAATAATGATACAAATTATGGACTTGGGAAAGGACTTTCTACAACCAACCACGTACTATTTATAGATACACTTAAGGTTTTAAGAATAAATGAAACCGAACATGATACCCTAATGAACACGATTAAATTATTTAGTTACGACATACGAATGGAATTTGACATCACTTAATGTGCCATTATTGTTATAAAAATAGGTAAACGTGTCAATTCAGATGGCCTTGAACTTCTAACAACAGATCTGATAAAAGATAGTGAGAGGGTCTACAAATATTTGTGAAATCTAGAGGCGGATAAGATTAAAAACAAGGAAATAAAGAACCAGGTCGCATCTGACTACAATAGAGGAGTAAAGAGTATTATTAAATCACACCTCCTCAGTCGAAATACAATGTATGCTATCAATGTCAGGGCAGTAGCTATCATTCGATATACTCGCCGGTTTACTTGACTGGAATGTGGATGAACTAAACTGTTTGTATACCTAAACACGAAAATACGTACAATTTATGGAGCTTTTGCAAAGAAAGGAGATGCAGATCAATAATATCTACCTGAAAAGGAAAATAGTCGAGATCAACTTAGTGTTGAAGATGCTGTGAATATAGAAGAAGGTTGTCCAGATAAATATATTTCTGGAAGTAATGAGATTCTTCCTGGTGAAGTGAAAAGAGAAGAAATACTAAGAACCGGGGTGAAAAAGAATCAGAAGGGGGAAGAAAGAGAGTTAACATTATTTAGAAAACCTGCATTTATAGATAATTGCAGCTGGAATTTGTTTGTCAGGGGTGATCTTAAAAGATTTACCGAGAGCACTTTACTGGCAGCCCAGGAACAAGCAACCCACACTAGGTCGATAAAACATTACATTGACACAACTGCAGAATAACCGATATGCCGATTGTGCAATGAAAGGGAATAAACATTAGCAATATTGTATCTGAATGCCTAATGCTAGCACATCACCAGTATAAAAAATGAAGACACGACAAAGTCGCTCAGGTACAACACTAGAATATATGCTAACTTTATGAATTGGTCCACAATTAGAGTGGTATGAGCATAAGCCAGAAGTAGTACAGGAGAACGATAATTTCAACTAACTTTTTGGCATGCGCATACATACTGATAAGGTTGTTTGACAGTGAACACCCGACTTAAAACAAAAACAAGAGAACATGCTTAATCAATTATATAGCCTGTCCATACGATACAAGAGTAGAGGAGAAAGAACACGAAATTATAAATAAATATCAAGATCTAAAATAAGAATTAGTTAGTCTATAGAAATGTAAAGAAGTAAATGTGCTTCTTGTTCTAATTGGAACGATTAGAACCATAACGAAAACGCACCATGAATGGCTTAAACTGATTGACGTGACATGTTTTTTCTAATTCTGCAAAACGCTTGCCTGTTGGGAACAATGAAAAAGGTATGGTACAGCTTTAATGTTTACAGTCAAGGGAATTGACTTGCTGTTCAGAATACGAACACTCTAACTATAATACCCAATAGATAAGACTTCTATGAACTAATAATAATAATAATAATAATATGTTAGAATTTGTTAAAGCCCCCCTCACTGATTGGCTGTTGCCATGTCTTTTAAGGGCCTCACGGATTGGCTGTCAGGCATTGCAACCCCTTTTTAGTATAGGTGTCACGTGAGCCAGCCCTTAAAAACCCTTGTATACGGCTTCCCGCCCTCTTTTTCTACGATTCTGCTCGAGTCAACAACACATCGGCTGGTCTTCTCAGTGGTACAGCCCTCGACGGCATCACAGAGAATGACCTCCCGTCGATACCCGAACTCTATGTAGGCTCTTTTTCAACGACTCCACTCCAGTCAACAACACATCGGGCGGCCTTATCAGTGATACAGCCCACGACGGCATCACAGAGAAAGACCCCCCGCCGTTACCAGAACTATAAAACAGATAAGTTCTAGCGAACCACGTTTTCGCAATCAACCGAACCCAAACCCCCAAACCTCAAACCCATCTCTCTACCATCCTCTCTATCATTTACCAATGCCTAATGAACTGTTTGAAACTGTAAATATTCGCTCCGATCTTCTCTTTCTTTTTAAAATAATATGAAATTACACCCTTGTGTTTTGTGTTCCTTTTTCAGACTTCCGTCCTATGTATCTTTGATGAATTTAGCTGCACATGGTTACCCCATTCTCACGTGGCAGAATTGAACTTTATTTCAGGATTATTTAAATCCCAACAAATAATAATAATAATAATAATAATAATAATAATAATAATAATAATAATAATAATAATAATAATAATAATAATAATAATAATAATAATAATAATAATAATACTATTAAAACACTACACTCAAGAACCATTCTGCGATATGGTAGTTAGCATATAACATTATATAAGAATAAATGACGCATACAAAACAGCTCAAGAACCTTTGATACCATATAGCGAAATAGATAAGACGAGGGAAATCTAAATACCCAATATATAGTTTAAAGGAGCTTTGAGTCATTTTAAAGACGGAAAAAATGCAGGTTACATTCCTATTCAGAGTTTTTGAATATGCAAGTAATGCCCACTACGATCTATTAGAATATATTTATTTTCAAGAAAATATTCGAAGAGGGCTACTTTTAAATATTTTACATTAAATACGTTAATATAAATTCAAAAGAATTCAGAGAAGTTTACTACATTTGCAATCGTGGTGATTAAGAAATTAAAAAATTAAAACTCAGCGAACTTACTCAATGCATGCTTACATATTTATCGACAGTTACATGGGTCCGATGACACTGACCTCATGCTTAATAGAATAACTGAATTACAATACTGAGTTCATAACAGTATTATAGATGGAGATGTTTAAATCATAAACTCAATCTGACAAATGTAACAAAGTACACATAAAAACACAAACCATCTATGATCGCATACATTTAATTTCAAAATGCATCCTCAATATAGATGCGGTCAAATGGATTTGGCTAAATAGTTTATATATATATTGTGTGTGATGATTGTAGAACTAGTTAACATCGATTCTCCGATTGTTTTTCAAGATAGCAGAAATATAAATAATCTGAAATTTACAAATATTGTCATAAAAAAATGTGTACACATCTATATAGATAACACATAGTATTTCCAGACGATAATAAATATTGGATGAATTATGAAAACGCTGTTTACTTTTTAAAATTGCACTACTAAACTGTTGTATCTATTAAATAATTTGATATTTTACTAATTACGTCATTAATTTAAAAACAAACGAATACACTTCTGGTAAGTAAATGTAAATGAATCTATTATTTTTCTGATGAGAACTGTAAAATACCTATTAAGAATTACATATTTACGTGCCAAATAAATGATATATAACTATTTATAAACATAACCAGATTTACAGGTTTAAATATAATTGTTTACACATAGAATTGTGGGCCGGTCCTTATGTTACTCATCTCGTAATATCACGTTCCTAAGCGTGTACACTTCTAACAAATGAAACGATCGTTCTAAACTTTGCAACAAAACTGTTAGACGTAAGAGATTATTTAGCTTACTAAAATTCAATGGCAAGGATTAAAATAAGCAAAAATACTTCGTAGAACTCAAAATACATTTTCTTTTGGTGAAATCTCAACAATAGTGCATGGACATACATTTTAAAAAAGATTTCCGAAATATCAGTTTCTTAGACTATTTAAAAATAATTTTAGGCGGAAAATATAAACACAAACATTAACAAAGTCCTCATACTTACGTGTGCCTATCGTTTTTTCCTTTTTACGGTGAGACAGCCAGTACACTCCTTTGGATATAACTCATGGTGCATGGTAGTTTTGGTTCTTGTTCTTTTTTGTACAACGTATTAAAGGTCATGAATATCTTACTAAGGACGCAGATCAGGTAGTTATTTATTTTATCAGATGTCTTCAATATTATTTGTTTCCAAAGAGATTCCTTATCATTTATTAGTATTATTATCATTAATACTTGAGGATGTAGTAGTAGTAGTAGAAGTAGTAGTAGTAATTTATTCATTTATTTATATAATTAAGTTTTATAAATAGAGTAATGGACACGGCATGTTTCGCAACAGATACTGAAATCATGACAATTTATGAATTGCGTCAAATTCACAGTCAGATAATTGTGTAAATATACAAACCATCAAACTTGATTCAGACTTTATCACGACTGATAATTAATTCATGAATATGAATAAATAATATGTTATATTGGGTGTAATAGTGTATGTATTATTTGGGTGTACACTTTTGATCTCCACAGAAGAAATTCTCATACGCAAATCTGAAAATAATTACATTCTTTCAGATATAAAAAAAATAACGAACTTACAATTACACAACATGATTTAAGTTGTTTTTGTTCACGGGTGAAATGTAGTTAATATAACATATTTAATCACATTTCGTAGGTGCTCATATTTTATATATCGAATCGACAAAAAAAAACGTTTTTCCAGTGTGTTTGTATCGCCTCTTTATTCGCAGTTGATATTTAAACACGAATACACCAACTTCACTCAATACTATACGGGCTGTTTTAGACATTAAAAAGACGCGTCTTATGGTACAATAAACGTGATAGATACACCCAGCCAAACACCATCTATTTACTATAGGCTTTTATCTCCACGCACGGATTGTTTTAAAGTTGTACATCTCTAAGCTTATCGGTCTGAGTCCTATTTTAAATAAGAAACCATAAAATAAATTATACGTTGGTGAATACGTGCATTAATACAGAAAAAAAGAATTAAAAACCTTTTAAACGAATACAAAAAGGCTATTCTTATGCCTTTTTACCATGAGCCTTGTAATCCCTCTCTAATTATCCGCTTGCCACTAGACGGTTTCAATTCGCTCATGTACTCGGCTTGCTATGCCCATATTCGAGGATATGAAAAGACATTTTGTTCCTTCCCAGCTTACAAATAACAGTATGGCAATGACCTAATAATAATTAAAGAATGTCCACACTAGAAGTCTATTGTCAGTTTGGTTGTATTAAGTAACAATTATAGGCTCAGGTGCGTTCAATTATAGAAGATCATGGTTACAACACTAATTTCATTCACGCTCGCAGCTTGACTGATTTAGAGTTGAATCTTATCAGTCGGGTATACTTTCTGCTCCCATTATTGTACACTGATAGCATAGAAAAACACGCACAAGATATATATATATATATATATATATATATATATGTATATATATATATATATATATATATATATATATATATGTACATACATATACATATATGTATATATATATATACATATATGTATGTATATACATATATATACAAATGTACACACATATATATTTAAATATTTTCTTTGTCGTACAAAACTTTAAAATAGCATTGAAGAGACAATATTTATTATTCATAATGAATTTAAGAAATTAAAAAGATGAAAGGGCAGCTGACCGGTTTCGTACTTCGCTCAACAGAGCCAAATATCGAGGTAATGTATAAAAAATATAAAAAGATGCTATGAGAATTATAGCGAGGGAAAGGGGTAAAAAAAAAATTAAAAAAAAAAAAGTTCAGTCAAATAGAAACAACATTAAGCCCGAGGAGATTTTCTCTTTGTTTGCAAAGAGAAGGTCTCAAGGACTTAATATAAATTGTTTCTAAGATCTTGAGATGATAAGGGGAGTGCGACTTACTAAGAATGGAGAATAAGTCGACACTGAATTTAGAGGCACAGGTGCGATTATTCATGAGATGTTGACCTATCGACGAGCCATAAGTATTATTCTAATCATCAGTTGGTAAATAATTTCCATTGCGAATTTTTGTGGGCACGTGTTGTTTGACATATATATAGTAAGCAATTAAAATATATATGGTAATCAAGCTACACAGAGACTCCCGTGTAATCCCCGGGGGAATCGTCAGGCTAAATGCATGGAGTTATTTTTGTCAGGTGTTTTTATATACATGGCTTGCTAGCTTACCAATCAGATTCTTTGTTGTTCCCTCAGCCAATCGTTGGGCTTCCCTCGAACAAAGGCTTTGTTGGTGACGCTCCTATTTTTTGTTAACAATGGATTTTCCTATATCCTGTTTCCTTTGATTTGTCAAAATATTTTAACACGTGGTTTCTTGTATTTCTATTTAAGGTTTTAAATTTTAACTAGATCAGTTTTTTTTTATTTATTTATTTTTTTTATTTATTTTTTATTTATTTATCTTATTTATTATATATCATCCTAAGGTAAATTTATTTCTGTGTAAACAGCTGTTTGCTATTTACCTTCTAGAGTTTAATAGGTTTCGGGGATCTTAAACATTTAGGATTTCATATTTTTCATTCAGGCATAATCTACACGGGTCGTCTAAGTTTCTACATGTACTGGCCTGTCTTACTATTTTCCATTCAATTTTTTGGGAAGTGTTTTTCATTCAGATTTAGGAATGTTTTGCCTAGTTTAGTTTTTAGCATCTGGTTATAAGGAGGGGTATAGTAGATTATATTTCTTTTTCTTTTGGTTTTATTTTTATTTTGTTGTAATTATTGGTCTCCTGTTTTATTATATTTAATTTCGGTATTGTGGTAACCACTATTTTTAGAGCTGTATTGTAAATGTTGATTGATTTTTTTTTAAAACGCTTTCGTTGCTAAAATTGTTTATAAGCCTACTTTCGATCGAATTCGAGATATGTTTTATGATTGATGGGGGGTGATTAGACTTTGGGTGTACGTATATTGGGTTGGCGTTATCTTTTAGGTATGGTTCGTAGGTGTTTTTACTTAAGTTTAATGTGACGTCTAGAAAGTTCGTTGTTTTTATGTTAGCCATTACTTTTACTTTTAGGCCTAGTTTTTTCATTTCCATATGTATAATTTTCTTGAAGTTTTTTCCCTTGACTTTGTTAGAGTCTCTTATTATCGCTAATCCATCATCCATAATGCGTCACATTATATAACATTCCTCCCCTCCCTATACAAAAACAACAATCCTAAGATGTTTATTTTTATTACGCCCCCGCTGTAGGTCTGCTTAGAACCATGGGTTTGTACGGCTGGACCTCCAACGTCCGACCTCTTCAACCGGCCGTTCCATTCGGTCCATGACGTTATCTTGGGGATGTGAGGAAACCTCTCTTACGATCAATATCGGCTCTCGTGGCCATCCCCGTTATATACATTATTGGGCGAATTACGGGGGAAAAAAAAATAGACCCCCCTATCTTATTTATCTTAATGTGGTCAGCCCACGAATTTAAGTTTACGTGCCGCTCTATCGTTACACTCTATGTCTAGTTCGACCCTCTATGGAGTTCGCGTGTCCATTTCGAAGAGACTTACATCGGATCTCGATCTAAGACACATTTCTTATATATTTGCTATTCTAGGACCCTAAAATACGGCACGTTGTCAACCCATCTATGGTCATAGCTGCCATCTACGCGTGCACAAAGTGCCCCCTCCCGATCCCAATAAACTCCTACCCCCGTTGGTGCTGACTCGCTTGCATCGCTTGATAACTGTACCCTTCCCGTGATTCTAACTATATCCTGGAGGGGATGAAAGGTCCCTCTGCGCCGGGTCGGTCACATCCAAAACCCAGAACAAACCCGTTCCTAAACTTAGAATTATCACCATTCATGCTCGATTGACCAATGCAAAATACGGCAAACCCTGAGGTCCCCAAAGATTATCCATAATCAGCTATTCTTTTCATAGCTTAAACATCGCTTTTTCACGCCTGTGCACCGAAACAACTCTTTGTCCGTATCATCGCAAGCTCATCCGCTTCCTCAACGGGTCACGCGTAGCGAACATAACTCAATCCCAACCCGTTAGTTGGAAGAGACACGCCCCTAATGGCCTTAACACCGGACCTCCGCTAAAATTTCATCGCATCTTAAAGTCAATCCTCAACATCCGAAATATGTTAGTGCGTGGCTGACCTTTCATCTATAACGATATAATAACTGTTTTTTTTTTCATTCTTAATTAATTTTAACGCACGTAACCCAACTTCTTTTTCTGGTTACGTTAAAAAAAAACACTGGAAAAATATAATGTTCTTCTCTCTCACTAGATATGCATAATTTTTTTTTTACCCATAGCAACAAAAAAAAATCTCCTTTCCTCCCCCAACAAGAACAAATACGTATCAACATTGCAGAAACAAGATTGATAAAAAGTTTCCTCCAAAGTCTCAATCGTCTCTTTTTTTTCAATAAAAAGTTTGTTTTGCGTGTGTGTGTGTGTATATTGTTAAGTTAACTGTTTTTTTCTTCTGCTAATCACATTACGCATGTATATATGTATATACGTATCCTTTTTTTTCAAACATCTATTTTTTGCGTGTGTGTGTGCAACTTAGTTCATTGTTCTTTTTGTTTCTCATAAAAAGTTCGGTCGAGACTCGATCAACAATAAACGAAAGTTCTATTTACAATGAATCCGCTTGGACCCTTTGTTGTCTTCGAAGTAGTCTTTTTCTCGTGGTAACCCCAGTTCGCATCTTTACTTCCCATAACGGGGGGGGGGGGCTGGCCAACTTGCACCAAATCGCCAATGTTGAATATTTGATTGTGTATGTGCGTGTGTTTCTTGTTTTCTATTCAGTTTTGTTTCCATTGTTTTTTTATATTTGATTTTGTGTGTGCGTGTGTCTATCTGTCTTGTCTTTACTTTTACGGCATATCGCGCCTTTTTCTCTCCAACAAAACATCGACTTTCTACTTACTGTGTGTAGTTTTCTCTGTATCTCCCGACCCGTCCGTGCGTTTATTTCATTTAGGATCTCTACATTATTTGAACCCAAGTTCAAAAATGTAATTTTTGATTTTCTTTTAAGAAAGTCCCGGTCACAGCAACCAAAAAAGCGAATGTTGCATACGTTGTTTTCTTCTTTCCTTCTTGTCGAGAACCTCGCCGTCCGTTGTCTGCAACAAAAGCCTCATGACGCACTCCGAAGACACACTCTTCTTTAAATTAAAGTTATTGTAATACAAGCGTTGTTATTTCAAGTGGGAGTCATTCACTACGTCGAGAGAGAGAGGGAGAAGCTTACACTAGTTAATTAACTGATTACTTAATCACTTGCAAGGGAATGAAGAGGTAGACATTGTCTGGCTCTCATTTTTGGGATCCTGAATTCCCCTATCGTATTTAATCGCTACATGGCTAAGGCGACTTGACTCGTCGGCTTCCCGTCAAAAACTCAACTCTCACTTCAGTTTTCTCACCGGGAAAACTGTAACGTCACGAAATCTCGTGATCAACGCACATGGGCGACCCAACCCTCGATCCGAGGTCTCGTCAACTGTCACCGCGAATCGTGAAAAAAAATCGCACCAAAGTTGCACGAGATGACTCCGTTACAAATCGCGCATATATAGCGATATCTCTATACGTCCATCATCACAGGCGTCCCATTATATAACAGAATATCAATATTCCTGGCTATCTAAGTGACAACATCTCTAAAGAACTTAACATTCATATATCAGAGTGTACATCAAATTTACACCATATGTATAACACTAATTTAAAGCGCTTTTCACCATTTCAGTTTCTACGGGCTATTTTAAAGGAGGAGTGAGTAATATGGCAATGAAATTAAAAAAAAATGTTTTGTAATGAGTGTGAAAAAGTACATAGCACTTATCTTTATTAAATCCCAAACAACGTCAGATCTTTCTTTTAGTAATGGTCTATTACAAAAAGGAGGGTGTTTGTGCGTATGTTGTGTGTAAGTTTGTGCTTCTGCAAATGTCTCTACAGACTTTGCTGACGTGAACGTGTTCTTAATCGCGCAGCGTTCCGACGTATAATATAAAACAATTAGGAAAAAAATTCGATTTCTAAATGTAAGACTGACACACTACGTGTGAGAGGGGTCCTTAAATGTGTCCGCCTTTTGTGTAGATTGTACGTGCAAACCACAACCTGGAGTAAAAATATATTTAAGTGAAATATTGATCGTCAGTTCTTATAGTCTCTTTGTGTGATGTAGTGCGCCGCGACAAAGGACCATGATCTAGATGTTTATGGTTAGATACCCACGTTGAATGCAAGAGTTTTGTATGTTAGCCGGTCAATTTTCAGGAAGGGCACCTTTGTCTTCAGCACCGTCCTCTTCCGGAAGACGTACACACGAGGAATTGTCTTGCCTCAACACCGCCTGCTTGCTCAGAAGCGGGTTTTTTTTTCAAATCAGTCAGCATGGGATTCAGACGTCGGATGAGCTGGCGTTAGACGTTGGTCATTCTGGGACAATAAGCTTGGTAAAATAGAGGTAAACAACGCATAGTTCTTTGAACTTATTAAAGTTTTCGCTTTCTTCCAATTTCTTTGTTTTGTTTCTTAGAACATGTGATAAGACTGATTTATTTTCTGTATTTACAGTTTTACGGCGAGGAAAAAGGTGTTATATTCAGCGTTGGCCACGTGCGTCCATAATAAATACATTCGCCTGTACTACTCGTCTTCCGAGATGTGTTGCCCTGTATTGCTTGCTGTTACACCCACAGACACCGTTTTTTTAAACAGTGACCTAAATATACATAGAAGAGGGCGGGGATGAGTGTTGCAACCGAGGAAGATGGGGTAAGTACTAGAACTATGTTACATTTTTGCCCCGGGCAATGGAGAGATGAAGTGGGCAGGCAAAGTGGGTGAACGGGCGGATGAGTTGGTAAACGGAGAAGACAGACATAGTACTTTTAATAGAACTATGTTACACTTTTGCCCCGGGCAACAGGGAGAATAGGCGGGGTTAGTAGTGAATGGGGCAGGGGTGATGTGGCGGGGACAAGGGTCGGCAAGATAGAGCGAATGATAAGAAAAGGGGCCACCAGGGAGAAGTGGTGAAGGGGTGATAAAGGAAGAGACCACTTTTGCCACCGGCAACCGTCGACTAGAGAGATAGTTACACTTTTGTCTGCAGAGAGTGAGTGAAAAGTGTGAAGATGTGGGTACGGGTACGACCGAGGAATACAACGTTTGTACTTTTAATAGTAATATGGTATTATTGGCCACAGCAACAGAGAGAAGGGGTGAGGGAATGGGGGCTGAAGGGAAGAGGAGTGAGGAGCCGGGGATGTGAGGGCGACCAGAGAAGATAGATAAAGTACTTTTAATAGAAAGGGAGACTGGGAGAAGGGATGATTGTGAAAGGGGGCAGTGGTCAAGGGGGTGGAGAGTGTTGGGGATCGTCGAGAGGGGATTTATGGGTGGGATAAGGGGGCGACTGGAAAAGAGACAACTTTTTTTCTGCGAGCAACCGCTAGTATTATATAAAACTGCAAGTATAATATAAAACAGTGATCGAGAAAATGTAAACATATAATGTTACTGGTGATATTTCGCTACTCGTTTCCTGACGTCTTTCGTGTTATGGCCATGCCTGCACTTACATTAAATCAGTATTTTCCTTATCTAATTCCGTGATTCAACGGATGGCATGAAATATTGCACAAAATATATGATTTTAAGTTTTAATTGGAAAGTTTCATATAAATTTCTTTTAATTTACTCACAAATTCAGCCATGACTTACAAAGATTCTGTCTAGTGCACTCACTTCTAACGTTACTTCTTTTCCCCTCGCCCACACTCTATACAATGCCAATACATTTCATTTTCGTATCTGTCTCTGTTTCTGTCTCTGTCTCTGTCTCTGTCTCTCTCTCTCTCTCTCTCTCTCTCTCTCTCTCTCTCTCTATTTATCTATCTATCTATCTATCACTGTTAATTAACGGTGAAATGTAAAAAAAAACCCACTATACACAGCCTTTCATAAACAAAGACAACCTAATAGTAGTCATCATATTTAACCCATCGCTGTAACGAATAAGATAGAGGAGGATGAGGGCTATATAGCGTACAGAAATACTAACTAAGGATGTTGTCTATTTTATTCAAAATTACATGACTCTTTATAAATTCATTTTCCCGGACTCGAACAATGTAGCGTAGCTCAATTTTGGACTAAACGTGTCTTAATTTCAATATTCACTATAACAAATATGGAATACTGATATTTTATTCTACTTTTAAATATGAAAACCACATACAGAGAAAAGATCGAATATTCGATATGAAAATAAATAACTTGCTTGGTTGATGCGATAACACCATCGAATATTGAATACATTGATGTGAAGAAACAGTAACTTGAACATATGCATTATTTTTTTAAATTCCGAATAAACTTTTGCTAGACATACTTTGCTAGACAGTGATTTATTCATTAAATATTGGCAGTCCTTTCCTCTTATTGGCTTTCATTTTCTTCATCCCCCACACAACTTATAAGGGGCAATCCTATTTTATTTAAAACTGATTTTATTTTAATGAGTTTGAATTATGGTACAATAATACGCATTTAAATAATTACATATTTAAAAAGTGCATCTAAAATAAGATTTAAATATTATTTTTCGATATTATTAAGTTCATCAATTAGTTGCTCATTTTATTAAGTAAATAATTGTGGAATTATAATTAAATTATTTTGTGAGTACCATTATTCAGCCAGTGTGCGGAATCATCATGCACTTTCTAAAAAGTTATAGGATGCTTACAGATGTATTACGTCACATAAAAGAGGGAACACTGAAAATGAAAGAAATGTTTGAAAATGGGGGGCACCGCTTATTGTATCCTTGATCTAATGTTTATAAGGGTAACAAAGTCAGTGTAATGTTTAAAAATAAACACAATGTGCATATGCCTAAAATCAAAATATGTATTCGCTTGTATTCTCGTTATTTTTTTCTCCAAGAGATCGGTATTCAATTCTCACCCCTGTCATACCAGAGGTCTTAAATCGTAAGTGATATTCCTTTGTTAAACACACATCATTATAAGGTGTATATCAAGGAAAACCGATCAATCAACGTAAGGAAGTGGGATATTCCAGTAGGGCGTAGTAGCGAGAAAAGTAGTTAATCTACGACTACAGTCGATCAATTTGATTATATATATATATATATATATATATATATATATATATATATATATATATATATATATATATATATATATATATATATATATATGGGTGTGAGTGTGGGTGTGTAATATGATTCGAACAAACTAGATGTTTTCTTTCATTATTTTCTCGACAGGTATTTGTAAACGCTAAGACTGAAGCTTTTTCTATGTTTACATCCAACAACCCTTATGTTCACTAATGATTAAGAGAATATTTTCTTACTTCGATTTCTTGATGTTCTAGTCTATAAAACTTCCTTGGGTGTTCTTACTTGGATATAACGGAAACGAATTCTGCTGACGTGTATACTCATTAGAATTCGTTTTGTCCCACGATACAAAAGTGTATTAAGACTGTTACTCATAGGTCTTCACCGATTTGTCCTAAGACTTATCTAGATGATAAAATCACATTCATTACTAAAACCCTTTGCAACAAGAGCAACCCATTAGGCATCGTAAACTCTACTATAAGGAGTAAAATAATATTTGTATAAAAATCAATTTTAATTAATTTAAATGTAGTTACATTTTCTTTACATTGGAAGTAGAAACAAACATTAGACATCCGGATGAAACAACACGTGCTCTCAAAAAGCATTAGGCTTATTATTTACCATCATATGTTATAAACTATATGGTTAATCTATCGCTAAGGATCTAAGGAATATCTGTAATATGCCTCTATATTCAATGTCGAATTATTCACTATTTTACTTAAGCCACACTTTTCGTATCCCCTTACGATGTATACCAAGTAAGTGCGAGGAAATCTTGTCAGAGTAAATGTGGTTCATATTTGATTTATTTTCTCCCTCGTCGGCTGGCTGTAATTTGCATAGCATTGTGTTTAACATTTTTAGTGTACCTCGATTTAGCTCTGTTCAGCGATGTATGTAATCACGCAGCTAGTTTCTTTATTTTTCATTATTTTAATTCATAATGATTTATAATAAAAACATGGTATATTTATTGCCACAAAAATGATGTACTACAAAAGATATTGAAATACACACACACATTTTATATTACAATATTTTAGTGTGTATGTATATATATATGTGTGGGTGTGTGGGTGTGCGTGTTTATACATGCAATCGCCAATACGAAGTACACTTCCGTTTATATACATACAGATAAATAAATAACAACACATACAACTATAACTATACATCTATATATCTATATATTTCTCTATTTTCTTTTATATATATAGTATACACATGTATGAAGATTTGAAGATTTATTAAGGCAATGCTATGTATGAGTAAACGTATTGCCCATAAATGCATGACAAAGTATAGAACTATATTAATCTATCTATTTATCTGTCTTTCCCTCACTCTATCTCTCACTCTCTTTATTTCTCTCTTACTCTTACTGTCTTCCTTCATCTTTATCTCTGTCTGTATGTGTGTATGTCTCTCTCTCTCTTTCTTTCTCTCTCTTTATATATATATATATATATATATATATATATATATATATATATATTACGCAAGCGTCATTAAAGACCACAGAGTTCTCTCTCTACGATCTTTCTTGTCAATGTCTCAACGAGGCGAGTGATTCTACGGTGTTCGTATGTAAACCGGTAGAGTATTGCACCTTGCTGTATTTCGTGGGCCATTCCTCTAGCGCATTCAGTCTCCCGACTGTCTTCAAGAGGCTGTGTCTTATTGTTATTAAGACCCGCATTAATAGTTGTATTATAAGTAATATATCTATTAGTTTAAACACAGACACACACTCACACACACACACATACACACACACACACACATATATATATATATATATATATATATATTATATCTTTTTTTTTTCTTTTTTTAAATTTTTTTTTTATCACCACTACTATTATTAGTATGCATTAATTATTAAAGATTGGTAAGGCGTTAGCACCAGTTATGTATGCTATTTTATTAATTGATGGTTGTAATTATTTTAAGTGTAGGGCTTAGAAGATTTTTGGTCAGTTGGTGTGTTCGTTTTTATGTATGATTTAGTATTGTATTATATATATATATATATATATATATATATATATATATATATATATATATATATATATATATATATATGAAAATTTATAACTAAAAGGTAAACCTTTAGAGACTTGAACCTATTTTGAGGTAAGGAAAGCTCAATATACTGGATAGAGCAAAAATATATGATAAGTCAATTAACATTATTAGACCTGAAAAGGAAAGCAACTCATAATCTTCGGTTGTTCAAAACAAGGACGTTTAGTGAATAACAATATTTATTGTTCTTCTCTTTCATTCCTTAAGCTACACTTTTAAAAGATTAACATCTTATAATCAGAGGAGATTAATGATGGATTAGTTGACAGATGAAGACTGTCAATATTCGAAATTTGAAAAAGTTTTAAAGTTCAAACGGGTATTAAGGAATGAAAGAGAAGAAACATGAATATTGTTATTCACTAAACATCTTTGTTTTGAACAACCAAAGATTATGATTTGCTTTTCTTTGCAGGTCTAATGATTTTCATTGACTGATCATATATATATATATATATATATATATATATAGGTGTGTGTGTGTGTGTGTAGCATATACATGTATAGAGAGTTATCAAGACAATACCAGGTATTATGAAACATATAGGGCATAAATAACGCGAAAAAATGGATCCTGCAAATAAATAACGAACTTTTTTGTCAAAGTGAGTCGAACAAATGACCGCTTCAAAAGCAAAGCGAGAAGACTCTTGTAAAATTGATTCAAAATCCTGCGAGAAATAAGGATCGAAGGTTGTATTAGGCTGATTCATTGCGTGTGATAAATGACAAGTGATATTCATAGAGGTGTCCAACTTACAAACACCAAGGGACCTTTATGGTGACGCCAAGACAGATGTGCACGTCTCCTTATTCATTTAGGGCTCTGATTAAATTATGCCGGCGAAACCCCTATCCCTCAACTGTAGAAAATGTAGTGCGACGCCAGTGCAGTCGTTCGGTGTCACTCAGCATCAGGAATCTCTAAGAAAGAGAGGCATTTGTTTGATATTACAACAATTACATATTGCCTTAGAGAAATACAAAAAAATATAAAGACAAAATAAAGGACGAAAAGTGGCTCTTTTCTAATGCATTAGAGACGCTATGCGTGTTTCGTGAAACTTTCAGCAAATCTGTCGATATAAAACATTCCATGTCCTTAAATAACTTATCATTTTTGTCACTATTTCTTTCACGAATGAAACAAAAAATTTAGTCGAAGCATAATTCATGGTTGCGTTGTTGCCACGAATATTTCTGAAAATGCGCATGCTGACATGGTAACATTTGAAAAAAATAGCCCAGCACGACTTAAGTGATTTTCTGATAAGCTTTTAGGTTGTTTTAGACATATCAACACTTATCGGGTCATGTGATGTTGAACTCAGTAATTTCTGTAACAGTTGATTTTATTTTGTAATTAGTTTTACGGAATAAAGTTCTGCTTTTCTTCAAAAGTATAACATACAATACTAGTAGGTTCCGCTCTCTATGTTTCTTGTACTATCTCTCTCTCTTTCTCTCTCTCTCTCTCTCTCTCTCTCTCTCTCTCTCTCTCTATATATATATATATATATATATATATATATATAAATAGAGAGATTGATAATATTATTGATCTTACAATCATAAAATGTTCTTAAACTTTGTTTATCCTTACAACTGTTTCTTCTACGGCATATTGTACAAACAGGGATGATTGTTTTGTTAATAAACAGAAATAAGCGGCCTTGTTGAATTGAATATTGCAAGAATGTGTTTTATACTATTTCTAATTTAAATTTGTTTAACATTTGTTATCATCGACTAAGTCTTCGTTAATTGTAAAATTAAAACGTATCGCTTTTTCAACAATATGTTTTAGACATAACAACTATAAGGATTAATACATATTTAGATATTTATAATTATTAATAGTTCACTTGGTTTAGAAATATGCAATTGGACGAGTTATGATGTCAATATGTTTTGTAACTACATTTGTAAGTCTGTGGAGCTAAATTGCATGTGACGTTACATTGGTGAAATGTGAATTGTATGACTAAACTGAAAAAAATTAATTAATTAATTAATATATTTCTATATATTGAGATATATACATTCATATATATATATATATATATATATATATATATATATATATATATATATATATATATAATATCCGTAAAGGAGACGGTATTCTAGATATACTATTGTAAGTAGGAGCGCTCACGGATTAATTTGCATTTTTGTTATATTGTTTCTGTATATATATTTTAGTTTAATCTTTTTTCTCTTCGTAGTTTACACATACATTAATGCGTTTGTTTTATTAGTTATACTTTTTACTATAGTTTCTATTTAACACATATCAAATACCCATGAAAATTACACACTTTACAGGTAGAAAGTATGCGGCGTGATATCTAAGAATGTATCTCAGCACGTACAAAAGCTGATAAATAGTGTTATTGGTCATCACAATATATAAACTATTACGTATATCAAAGCTGGTGTGTAACATAGCCCTTCATATTTAATTAAGCATTGAAAAGGCACCGTTTACAGTAGTTAGTTTATTACAGTATTATATAGTGTAACAACGGTTCATATGCCGTAAAACAGGAAAATCCAACAAAACTGCACTTAGATACTTGGTCACATATACTAGTTTAATATAGATTAATTTACTCTTTGTAGACAAACGTTATAAAATCTACATAACTTAAGATCACCTCTGATTCGGTTTTGGGGGGTGAGAGACCACATTAACATTGACAATGTTTATTAGTGTATATATATATAAATATATATATATATATATATATTTATGAATAAGTTTATAAAAAAATGAATATTCATATTAATATGCATCGTATAGTAACAGCGCTTATTCTAATGTAAACGTTGAGTGTGTTCACGTATATTCATAGTTGTTCTACATGTATTTCTTGATATTCTCCATGTATTTGTAGATAGGAATATATTTAATTTGTTGTAGCCGTGTTGATTATTATATGTTAGTTTCCGCTCGCAACATTTTGGTGTTGTTTCGTGAGTTAATGTGAGTTGTTTGTTTTTGTCTCTACATATATGTATTCATAGGGAATAGTCCATACGTACGCACAGAGGCGTATTATTCGGAAAGATTCCTTACGCGTCACTTCAAATGTGTTAGAAAAACTAAGAATTTTCGTAAAGTGCTTCCCAGACTGCATTGCTCCGGGCAGCGCAAAGATTGAAATTATCTGTTCGACACCCTTCCATTTGTCCGTTCTCCGACGGTCATTAGTTGTTAGATACCTCCCATCACTAAATCACTTTTGACAAGACGACAGAGGACGCCTTAAGCTCTGAAATTCCACATTTTGAAAACGCGGAGATGAACGCAAAATGTTTATAAAGGTAGAAAAAAGGGAAAAGCAGAAAATAATCAGGATATTAACGAAAGTAAAAAAGAAAAGCGAGACAGAAATATTAAAGAGACATACGAATCTATACAATTAAAACACTTTAAAAGAATATAGTATAATAAGTGATATATTAAGAAAAACAAAATAAGTCCATGTGTGTAGATGTAAGTATATGTATGTATATGTATATCTATATAGAGAGAGGGGCTAAGGGAGAGAGAGACATAGAGAGAAAGGAAGAAAGAGAGAAAGAGAGAGAGAGAGAGAATAAAAAAAAACATGAGCAGAAAGAAATACAAAAACATTAAATATAAGAGAATGGAGAAGGCTCTGAGAGAAAACGAGATACGTGTAGAAAGGGTAACAAATAATTAACTTGACAATAATGCTAGATTAAAAGAATATAGAAAAAACTGAAGGTGCGGAAAAGCAAAAATAAAAATAAATAAAGAACATAGTTTATGTAAGAGAGGAAGAGAGATCAGAGTTAAAGATTATGATAAAAAAACGGAGTTTAATAGAGAAAGAAGACAGAAAAAAATGAAAGTAAATAAAAAATAAAACATCGAAGAAATAAGTAAAAGTAAGTATCATTAAAAGAAGAGAGTAAGAGAAAATAAAGAAAAAAAAGAAAGAGGTGTATGAGAGATAAGAAAAACGAAAGATAACTCGAGAGAAGACAAAAACACAGTAAAAAGATTTGTATTAAGAGAAATTAGAATAATAGAAAAATGAAATAAGGAAATAATGGAAGAACATTGTAACAATTGAATAAAAAGAGATAATAAAGAGAGACATAAAAAAAGTAATAGATTCATATTTTAAAAAGTAGACTAACAGACTAAAATATCGATTTTACAGAAATGAAACGAAGAATAATATAAAATATGAGAACGAAGCGATGCGATTCATAAGCAATATACATACAAAGAGTAAAAGAACGAAAACTCAGTATGAAAGATAAATCAGAATATATATATATATATATATATATATATATATATATATATATATATATATACCAATAGATGAAGAGAAACAATAACATAAGGTGCGAATCAAATTTTATTACAGTTCAATGTTCATACAAATAACTTAAAAGTCCTTAACTCATGAGTTTTCAAAGAAAAATCTTGTCCTCAGAGGAGCATTACCGCAATGGCATTACATATTGAACATTAAAATGACATTGTACTATTCAACACCAAGAGAGTTTTCTGAACTTTTCATGTGATTTGTTTTATCTGTCGCTTTTGCTATCGTTATATTTATTTGCATACACCTTGAATACACTTTTCACTGTTATCTACTGCATCAATAGCAAAGAGATTTCCCCCCTGGGTAACCTCTTTTGCTTTTGGACCACCATTCACCACTAAGATTAGTTTTTAATCAAGCTATTTGATATCTTTCTTAGAGCTATTTTAAACTATTTGACTTGGATGAACTGTATAGATTTACAAAAATGTATGTTTTGGGCCGATATATTTGATGTTTTATATACAAAATACATACTTTTATCATAATAGACGTTCACTCTTCTAAAATCAGAAAGTCAGAACACATCTTCACTCTGATCTCTAGCTCTCTCTTTCTTCCATTTGTTTCTTTTTACACTCTGCTTTACTCTACTCCCCTCTCTATTTGAAATGTTTAATAACTCATTCCCCTCACAACGTTTCGAGTCATTCACCCTTTATTCATCTTAGTCACCCATCCTGTGTCAATCTTAAACATTCTGTTACATATAAAATGTGTGCACGCTGACTAGCAAGTGAGAAGACATCATCTGCCGGAGGATGAAGAAATAAGAGGTAAACAACGAATAAAATAAGTATTAACGTGGGAGTAAAATAATAAAACAGAACGCAACAAAAAGGCAGTCAGGACGAGAAATTGGAAGAATACAATTAAGACAAAACAAAACAGTACAAACAAAAAATGGTAGAATACAATTAAGACAAAAAAAGCAGTAATTAGAAAAGGAAAGACACAAAGGAGTGAACTACACAGAAAAAGATAAGAATTATTGTAACTTTTCAGAATTCGTGGACATTCTACAGTTGTATCTTTTTACTGTTGTAACTGCTGCCGTGATTACAAATATTTCCATTGTACGGACGTCCAGCTCGAACAGAGACCCCGCAGTACTATTGTACCACACTTTCTCAAACTGAAATATACACGTGTAAGTACACTAGTAAATATAGTTTAAGAATATATCTCGTTATCGGGGTCTATCTCCAAAAGCATTATATAAGTGTGACATATTTCCAATTCTATGGATGCCCGGCACAAACGCATATCTCACGATATTAGTTTTATTCACTTATTTTTCTATGGAAATCGATCCAGAAAAGACATGAAGTCAGTTGATATAAAGAGCTAGCAAGAACGGAATATGATTATTAGAAAACACAGGATGTGGTTATTGGCATTAGTATTGAAATGATCAAGGCTATAGGTAAAAGGAAAAAATCATCAGGGAGAAAGTCCTACACGCCTGCATTTCTTGGATATAAGGTACTGTAATAGCTGTATTACAATGAGGTATCAAAACAGTGAATTGATTGAGACAACTAGACCAACGAGTCAAAAGATCTGGAACAAAAGAAGAAGAGAATTAATCAACCTATTCCGAAGAACACATGTCATAATAGTACTTATAGAAAAGCTTGAGACTAGCAGCATTACATCTATGTAAGAGAGGGTGTAAAAAAGAAGAACGGGTAGGGCCAATCAAAGTACAGATACGTTTCTGCACATTAGCCAGAACCCTAAACTCAGACAAAGATTCACCAGCCCAAATATGACAACAATCTTTTGACAATAGATACAAGATTTTGATCCTTGCCCGAACAAAAAAAAAAGTATTTTTAGTGTGAGTTTCACTTTCGAAACATCAGCGACATTATAGGACATATTTGATTTGCATTTATTTGTATTGTACTGATGTGCATATTTGCAATAGTCAATATAGATTGAAAATGAAACTCTCAAAGATATATAATAGACGAAAAAGTACACAGAAGGCATGAACACTCAAGAAAAAAGAGACAGTAATAGAGCGATTAAGAGATGTAAGGTCGTCCAGAGTGTAGTGGAGAGGGAAGCATACATATACAAGATTAGGACGTAAGCGACATCAGACGCAGAAAACGTGATAAAGTGCGCCAAAGACAGTGGCGATAATTTCGACTTGAAAGTAAATAGTTGATGGGAGGACCTCTTCTTAAGCGGAAGAAGATCTCAAGTGGACAACGTAGGACATGAGAGATTAATTGAGGTGCAAGACAAATTCTTTTAAAAATAACGATGCGATTATATGAGGACAAAAAAACAAACATATAATAATAATAATAATATGAAGACAAAAACAACAAATATAATAATAACAACTACAATAATAATAATAATAATAATAATAATAATAATAATAATAATAATAATAATAATAATAATAATAATAATAATAATTTACCCTTAAAACACTGTTCTACTTTCATCGGTTCGTGCCAGGGAAAATTGTTCTAGTGGTTCAGGCAGAATTGAAAGATGACGCCTCTAGGAATACATCTATTGGAAAAACTCGAAAAAATACAATGATCCTAGAATGCTTGCTGCGACATTAGTTACAAATAAAACCAATGTTCTGTAATAGCAGAAAACCAATGGTAAACAACTGTTGCCAGGACCTAACATGATTTACAATGGTCTTTGAAAGAGGCGGAGAGTGCTGGACACCTAGGGGAATGTGGTGTAACATAGAGGCTAGCGAGCACTATCTAATATCGCCAGTGAGGGATGATTAATAAAAGCGCATATTGTAACAAGGTTTCCCCTGGGCGGTGTGGTTATGTAGTGTTGATTAGAACGAAAAGTATACTAGTTCAAGGTTTTAAATTTGGACAACATTCTGTGATGAAATAATATTGTTAGAGTTGAAAATAATCAACATTAATTTTTAAGCTATTTCCGGCGTTTGCCTTAACTGAATATGGGTGTTCAGAGTACATCGAAGAAATTAAAGAAAATTATTTAATATAAAAATAAAGTGAGCGATACAACTTCCTTGCGTGTTTTCTGTGTCTGTAAAAAACAACCTACGGAAGTAAAGATGCTGCAAGAAATGTAAAAAGACTTTTCCAACTCAAGAAATATGTTTCTTATTTCGTCTTATATTACGCATAATATTTCGTCTTATATTGATTGCCATCTAAGCAATATGTGTGGTTAAATACGGTACATTGTGAGAATTCCTTCTAATACCAATAACACTGGGCAACAACATGTTTGCTACTGGAGATGTGTAAAGTGATTTAGACTAATTTGGGTACGCTGATTTCATAAATCATAACCGTTTTGCTGTATCACGTCAGGATTTTGAGTTTCAGAAATACTCTCATTGCCTAGAAGTAGCCTATCACCTCTTACGTAACTACGATATAACGTACTTATATAACTACTAATTTTTCTTTGTTTCTTTCAGTTAAACATGAGTAGACGTTCCTGTACCAATAATCTAGACAACTTCTGTTATGTCTGTGGTCGATTTACTCAAAAAGATCAACAGCGAAGTGTATCTAGAGCAGTGAAAATGAAGGCCGCTTACTTTTACTACTTCGGGTGTAAGGGCGGGGACCAAGAAAAGAGCTGGGCACCACACATCTGCTGCACACGCTGCCACTCCGCATTGCCTCAGTGTTTGGTGGGCAAGCGCGCGAGCATTCCATTTGCGATGCCCATGATTTGGCGTGAGCCGCAGAATCATAATGATGATTGCTATTTCTGCTGCCAAGCATCGCCGGCTTCAACAGGAAGAATAAAGGCCACATCAAGTACGTTGACTGCGTCTCTGCTCGTAAACCTGTGCCTCATGATGACGAGAACCCCGTTCCAACATGTCCACCTGATCCGAACAAAACTGTAAGCAGTGGCGAAGAAGATGGTGATGAACCTTTTCAACCAGACACTCAAGAACAAGAACCACACCTTCTGAACCAGGGAGAGTTAAATGATCTTGTAAGAGATCTTTCGCTGTCAAAGGCGAAGGCAGAGCTGCTTGAATCAAGGCTGCAGCTAAACCTAACACCAATATATCCTTGTTAAGAGCACGTCACAGCGACATGGCTCATTTCTTTGAGATGAAAGACACGATGATATTCTGCAGTGACATCAACGGTCTGTTAAAAGAACTTGGGTGTGATCACGATCCTGCAGACTGGCGCCTCTTCATCGACTCGGGGAAGAACAGCTTGAAGGCTGTTCTGCTCCACAATGGCAACAAGAAACAATCAGTTCCACTGGCTCACGCGTTCGGCATGAAAGATACTTATGAGACTATGCGGCATCTGCTTGATTCCATCAAGTACAATGACTTCAACTGGCACATCTGCGGTGACTTGAATGTCGTGGCGCTGTTGTTAGGGCTGCAGTAAGGCTACACGAAATACATGTGCTTCCTTTGTTTCTGGGATAGCAGAGACAACAGAATCACTGGACGAAGATTGATTGGAAAGAGTAGACGGATCACGTACCTGGTCGATATAACGTGCAGCATGTCGCCCTTGTCGAACCAGTCAATATTTTCCTTCCACCACTCCACATAAAGCTCGGCTTGATGAAGAATTTTGTACGGGCAATGGATCTGAATAGGCGTGGGTTTTTATACATGAAGGAGAAGTTTGGCAACACCTTGTCGGGGATTAAGATCAAGGCTGGTGTCTTTGTTGGACCGCAAATCCGAGAGGTAATGAAGGACGAAACTTTTCCGACAACTCTAAACCCCAAAGAGCCGGCAGCGTGGAGGAGCTGCAAAGCTGTGACGGACAACTTCTTGGGGAACGAACGCGCGGACAACTATGAAGAAATAGTGCAGCAGCTGCTGGAGTCCTTCAAGAAACTTGGCTCCAGGATGTCCCTGAAGATCCATTTCCTACACCAGCACCTGAACTTCTTCCCTAACAACTTGGGAGCTGTCCCGGACGAGCACGGCGAGCGATTCCACCAAGAGATTTCACTCATGGACACGCGTTACCAAGGGCGGCACAACCCGAGCATCGTGAAACTGACACAGAGCAGCACAAACGCAAAGCCACATGTTTAAAGCATTTTTAATTACATTCTAGTAGAGTGTTTCTGTAATTTCTATAATTTTGAAGCATTTATGATGAAATAAATGAATAAATGAATTTTTGTAAATTTCATTGAAACCCTGACTTCTAGGCAATGGGAGTATTTCTGAAACTCAAAATCCTGACGTGATACAGCAGAACGGGTATGATTTCTGAAATCAGCGTACCCAAATTAGTCTAAATCACTTTACACATCTCCAGTAATACATTTCTTCTTAAATTTGTTGTCCAGTGTAATTGTAGGAGCACGATGAACAGTTAAAAGTAAACAGGAAAATTAATGAAAAGAAAGTGGAATTTTAATGAGAATTCACACAGTACAACACACAACATTGATGAGAATAGCTGATATAATAATAAAAATGATCAAGTGTGAAAGCCAAATCGCATAACAAAGCACTGTTACACCAACATCGGTGTGTGTCACATAAACGACGTAAATGTTGGGAATAAAGAGCACCATACAGACTTTCACTAGAAAGTACGGATATTTCCGCTCCTGGTACAAAGTCAATTCTGACGATAATCGAATGAATTAGAAAGTCGTCGGGTAGCAAGACTTGTTGGCACGTAAACTATAGTATTAGCACCTGTCTTCCTCAATCATAAATCGCTTGCAATAAATCAGGCGATAACTTATTCTGAGTATATTAATGATGATGATGATGATGATGATGATGATGATGATGATGATGATGATGATGATGATACTTCTACTACTACTACTGTTATATTATGGATAGGGTCCAATCTCTCTTGATACGATTAACTGTAAATGTTGGCTGGAGTCAAATGAAGACAATGAGTGCGGTTCGAGCTGACATGCCCGAAGGGGACCGTTACGAGTCAATCATATTTTTGAAAAACCACAACAAAGTTACAAATTCGGCGGAGACACAGGGAATCTCGGGTCAGGGAAGGTCAGATATGGGGTGATTGTGACTGTTGTGTTTGATTGGCCGACCCGGGAAAGTGTCGATTACGTCATTTGTGTTTTATCAAAAACGAGTGTTTTTGAAAGAGTCGGGGGTTTGGAAGCGAGACGGACGGTCGACCTCTCTATGTGTCTTCAAATGAAAAAAAATAATGTTTTAGAGTGCTCGGAGCGTTACCACTATTATGTAGTCGCTCGTCGTAATGGGCTGGATCTTGAAGAGATCCCGTGCATCGTCGCACCTCACAAGAGGTATGAATGAGAAGCATGGCAGAAACGAATAGATAAAACCACACTCAACAACCAAGTCTAGAATAAAAGAATCGAATCTCTCTGAGGAAAAATTGTCTCCGCGTTTGTCTTCTGCCTGTCTATAAAATTTGTCCACAGATCAAAGACCACCAGCATTGAGCACGGTCAGAGACACGCAACGGAACGGCGGCACCAATGGCGATCACAACCAGACAAGGAAAGAAACTGTAAGGTAACATTTTGTATTGCACATTTTTTGGCCCTAATCTGATAAACTGTGAGAGAGAGTCAAAACGGAAAGAACGAGTATACGATGTTTTAAAAAAATATGTTTAAAATTAACAATGTTTCATTTGAATCTAATTTGAAAAACTGAAGAGATGAACTGCGACAATGTTTTAACGAGAGGAATGTTTTAAAAAAACATGTGCTTAACGAACAATGTTTTAACGTGAAATGTTTTAACGAGAAAAATGCTTAATGTAGAGAAAAATGCCTGAAAAGAAATGTTTAAAGAAAGCAGTGTTTTAATAAGTAAAAGGCTTAAAAAGTCATGTTTAAAAAGACTGTCAGTTTAAAGGCTTAGAATGCCTTAAAAGTGTGTTAGAACAAATTTTGAAAACGCTTCTATACTTCTCATGAACTTTCGTATTGTTTTCGTATTTGTAGAAGCGTTTAATAGACTATTGGTTTCATGGCGAGAATGTTTATGTGTAATGCAGCAAATCTATTTTGGTGCCGTTGTTTAAAGGATATTAAGAACTTTGGGTCGATTTTGTGGGACGAACCTTGGTCGGCGCTTTCAAGGGATTTTCGTAATATTCGTAATTGTTGCGGCAAGCGTTGACCACGAGGTGTCGTCGATTCGAACGATGTAATATAACACATCCCGTTTTGGTGACCGTGACCAGTATTGTCTGGACTGCACGTTCAGCTTCTCCGTTTCCTTGCGTATGATGGGGGCTACTTGTGAGGGGCAGGAAGTCAAAAACATTTGAAAAGTTCCTGAAGCGAGGACTGTCGCGCCCCATTCGGGTGCTATGCCACTACTACTACTACTACTACTACTACTACTACTACATCTACTATTA
The DNA here is from genome assembly GCA_963556195.1 of Sepiola atlantica. NCBI lineage: Eukaryota > Metazoa > Mollusca > Cephalopoda > Sepiida > Sepiolidae > Sepiola > Sepiola atlantica. Next base: position 144,137,517 of record OY744521.1, read on the forward strand.
CTACCACTACTACTACTACAACAACTACTATTACTACTACTACTACTACTACTACTACTAATAATAATAATACAAATATCGGAGACAGTACTAACAAACAAAACTCACAAAATTCGACATGGAGGTAAAAACAAATACACTCTTCCGCGCAAGTATACTGCATTTAATACTATTTATTAAAATCGAAAAAAAACCCTGCCAAATTATAGATTTTGCTATCCCAGCAAACGACAGAGTTAATATCAAGGAAACGGAATAACGAAAAATACAGTGAACTTGCCACACCATTGAAGATAATATAGAGCATGAACAAAGTCAATATAATTCAAATAATCGTAGAAGCACAAGAGACCTTCCCGAAGAAAACTGGAAAAAAGACTAGGAGATATTAGTTATAAAAATGTAATACTGATGTAATGTTATCGGCTGGGTTAAGTAAGTAGTAAGACGGAGAGAAGTATAGGATAAGTAACAAGGTTTATTAGCGGTCAAAATACATTCTAACTGAGTCATCGCCAGGGGCCGTAGCTCGTCCCATCACCGATGAATCGTCGGTGCAGTAACACTACATCCCCTTTCGGTTGTAAAGTTCTTTACAAGGACAGTATTTTAGGTGGTCGAACTTGTCGACCACTTCTTGTATATTTCCCTTGGTCAGGACCTCTGGAACTCTCTAGTGGGATGTTTCTTTGGTTACTGGGAAGATCTGTTGAGTCATCATCACAGATATACATCTATCCATATCGAGGGGAACATGGTAAGGTGTTTGCTTCCTGTGGGGTAGCCACCTGAAAGATGCTGGTTTCTCCGTTCCTTGGGCACAGATTACTTTTGTTGCGTCGGTGTAGTCCTGAATATGTCTTAACAAGGGCTGACCTTGGTGACAGAGTTTTACTTACTACAGCTGTACTGGTCTTAGGTATCTTGACCCAGACTAGTTGTCCTTTTTCAAAGGCAGGACGATCTTTAGCCCGATGACGTTTGTCATAGTTTTGCTTTTGTCTGGCTTTGAGCCGGGTGTCTGCCCTTCTATGTTCCTCGATGTTTTGCTGATCAAATGAATTTCTTTGAGGAATGGTAGGGATCCGTGCTCTTAGTTTTCTATTCATTAACAGCTCTGCAAGACTCTTGCTAATTTAGCAGTGCTATGTATTGTTCACTTGCTTTCTTCAATAAGTTTTTTTATTGTCTGGACTGCACGTTAAGCTTCTCCGTTTCCTTGCGTATGATGGGGGCTACTTGTGAGGTGCAGGAAGTCAAAAAATTTGAAAAGTTCCTTAATTCACTAGAACTGAATTGGGGACCGTTGTCAGATATGATTGTCTCTGGGATCCCATGCCTAGTCAATATTAATTTGCAATGCTCTATTACGCTGGCTGAGGTGGCTGTCCGTAAATGGGCTATTTCAATCCACCTGGAAAAATAATCGACAATCAGAAGATATCGGTGTCCCATGAATTCGAACAGATCCATTCCTATGGATATGCAGGTAATTTGGTGGGTTGTAGTGGTTCTGGTGGATATTTTCGTTCTTTTTCACAGATACCACATTTTCAAACTTTGTCTGCAATTTGTTTAGAGAGGCCAGGCCACCACACACTTTCGCGAGCTAGTGCTCGGCATTTGACAATACCTTGGTGTCACTCATGTAGACGCTCTAGTATGTCTTTTTGAAGTACATTAGGAATGACAAGTCGGCTCTGGTACATTAGAAGTCCCTGGTAAACTGTTAGGTCCTGGTTGACAAACCAGTACTGTTTTAGTTCGGGGTCCCGCCTTGCTCTTTCGGGCCAGTGGTCCATCTCATAATATTTGATTACCTGACTGCAGACCTGGTCAGTATTTTGTTTTAGTCGGATATCCTCCAATCGTTTATCGCTCGCCGAGATATTTCCTATGACTGAGCGGATAAATGAGTCGGTCTCTGTCTCCTTCTGGATATCCTGTATAACAGGACTACTCCCAGGTGCTCGGGACAAAGCGTCTGCTGTTGTGAGGTCTTTTCCCGCTGTGTATATGATCTCATAGGAGAATCTCATTAACGTCATGCGGAAACGTTACATTCTTGGAGTCAATTCGTCGAGTCGCTTCGACTTCAACAGTGCCAACAGTGGTTTGTGGTCTGTTTCGACTGTGAATGTTGGCATTCCGCCCAAGTAGTCCGCAAATTTTTCACAACACCAAGTGACTGCTAGTGCCTCTTTCTCAACCTGTGCATATCTCTGCTCTGTTTCTGTCAGAGATTGTGAAGCATAAAATACCGGTCTCCAGTCATTTTCTGGCTTCTGCAGTAGTACACCGTCTAGGCCATAGCTAGATGAATCTGCTGATACCCTTGTCGGCTTGTAGGAATTGTAATGGATCAGTATAGGTGCAGAACTCAGTTGCTTCTTAAGGGTCTGGAATGCTACTTGCTGAGGCTCATCCCAGATCCATTCTGACTCTTTCCTAAGAAGCTCTCTGAGTGGTTATGTGGTTTCGGCTAGATTCCTAGCAAATTTTCCGACCTGATTTGCCATGCCCAGTAAGCGTCGTAATTCGGACACATTCTCAGGTCTGGGCAAGTCCATAATTGCTGCTACTTTTTCGGGATCTATTTGTATTCCCTCTTTTGATATAATGTGACCCAGAAACTTTATATTTCTGACCGAAAATACACATTTATCGTTGCGTGTAGCTCCTGCAGACTTCATTTTCTGCAGTACTGCTTTTAGTCGCTGGTCGTGCACCTGCTGGTTTCTTCGACTTATTTGGACGTCATCTATATCACAGATGACTCCTGGTATTCCGGACAAAATGTGTGTCATTTCCCTATGAAAGATTTCTGGCCCAGAACTTATCCCGAATGTAAGTTGTTTGAAACAGTACTTCCCATACGGTGTTATAAATGTGGTAAGGAACTGCGATTTTTCGTGTAGGACGATTTAGTAGAAACCGTTGTTGCAGTCGAGCTTGCTAAACACTGGCTCCATCGAGCTCGGCCAGTAATTGGTCTGTGGTGGGTAAAGGAAATGTTTATCGTTTCACGCTCTCCTTTAGCTTGGTAAAGTCGACGCATAACATAACTTTACCGTTAGCTTTTTGGACAGCGACTATTGGGGCACCCCAATCAGTTGGTGATTTGACTGGACGGATTATCGCCTCGTTCTCCAGACGTTTCAGTTTTTCCTGAACCTTTTGTTTCATAGGCAACGGTTATCTTCTAGGTGGAGCAATGGAAAAGGGCTGAGCTCGTGCCTCCAAACGTATCTGGTACACATGTTCCAGTTTCCCTAGGCCTGTGAACAGTTCTGGGAACTCTGTCTTATACTGGTGCCCTTCGCTTGTCACTCTATTAACTGCTTTCAGCAGGTTGAGGGCTTTGATTGCTGGTCCTCCCAGTAGAGGTTCTTGCAGACTCTCTATAACATAAATGTCTTTTTGTGAGCTTATTTTTTCCGTGGCCAGTTTGGCCTTCGCACATCCTATGAGGTTTATTTCATGATGACCCGGTCCGTACAGTCTTTGTTTTGTGGGTTGGATGAGTGGGGAATTTTTCCTGAAGAACCGGTACGGGATTACGGTCACATCTGCACCTGTATCCAGCCTAAAATTTATAATTTTGGTACAGGTCTTAGTGGTGACCTTGATTTTAGCCTGCCAATTTGTATTATCCTCAGTGGTAATTGTACATATATTTTTTAGAGTAACAGAACCTGAAAAATGATTTTCTTCCTCCTCTCTTATTTCTCTAACCTTCACTGTATCAGTTCTGCAAAATTTTTCATAATGCCCTTTCTGCGAACAAATTCTGCAGCGTGCATCTTTTGCTGGGCAGTCATTTCTATTGTGGAATGGAAATTTCCCGCAGCGTGTGCGTTTGCTAGGCATTTTCAATTTCGGATGTGGTTGTTTGATGAAGTTTGTCATGTAGGTTCGCTTTGTAACCCGGTTGATTTGAGGATCCGCTGCATCAGCACCGGAGGAAATGATCTGCGTCTGTTGTTTCGAAGTTTCGTAGTCTCTACCTATTTGAAGGCACTTGTCTAGAGTTAGCTGTTTATCAGACAGTAACTTTTCTCTGACGGTATCGCTTCGAACACCGACAACGACTTGGTCTCGAATAAGCCTATCCTGTAGCTGTCCGAAATTGCAGTTCTTTGCAAGTTGTCGACGAGCAGCTATATAGGTCTCGATACCTTCCGATACTTCTTGCTTGCGAAGATGGAATGTATAGGATTCGTAAGTTCGTGTGTTTCGCCCATGAAAAAATCCTCAAACTTCTTTATCACCTTCTCTAGGTCCGTCTTTTCTTCCTCAGAGTTAAACTTCAACCCTTCATATATATCGTAACTATCCTCCCCGATAGTTGCTAAAAATACCGATGTTTGATATGAAGTATCTGCTTCTTTAGACAATCTACTAGCGATCGAATAATTGAGAAAATTTCGTTTAAATTTTCGCCAGTTATTAGCAACATTTCAAACGAGAATTATTCGTTCGGGTGGTGGTATATTGGAAGAATATTGCTTTATGTCCGTGTGAGGCATTTTTCATAGTATACGATATATATGAGAAAACAAATTTCTGTCTTTACTGTTCTCTCTTTTCTTACTTTTTTTTGTTTGTGGGACCGTTTTCCGTAAGTCGTTTGTTTATCGATAGTAGAATTTTCTTTCTCTTAGAAATCCTTTGTTTTTCTTACTACGATATCCGATCTTTTACTTTGCTTTTTTTTTTTGGTCTCCACAAATTGTATCCTTTTTCTGACACCGTGTAATGTTATCAGTTGGGTTAAATGAGTAGTAAGACGGAGAGAAGTATAGTATAAGTATCAAGGTTTATTGGCAGTCAAAATACATTCTAACTGAGTCATCGCCAGGAGCCGTAACTCGTCCCCTCACCGGTAAATCGTAGGTGCAGTAACACTACAACTTATACTAGACAAAAGACGACAATGGTTAAAACTGCTTAGAACTTAAAGAAAATTCTGCAATATAAAAACCAAAGAAAGACATATAGTTTTCTGAAACCCTGGGGAAACTTTGTGTGACTCAGACTCCAGGAATGATCACCGATTATTTTCAGTAGGCAATCCCTAATTATGAAAGTGTGACAACTAATACGTTGAAATAATAATGCTACTACTACTACTACTAATACTACAAGTACTACTACTACTCCTCCTTCTTCTCCTCCTCCTACTACTACTAATACTAATACTACTACTACTACTACTACTACTAATAATAATAATAATAAGCGGGGTATGTGGACATTCCACAGTTGTATCATCCACGTGTTGTATATCGCTGTCATGCTTAAAATAATAACGACTAACAATTATAGGTGAAAAGATCCCTTTATGTTATGAGGTTTCAGAATATAACTTGTTATTGGGGTTTAACTCAAAAAACTCTTATAGGAGTGTGTGTCATATTTCTATTTGATGGACGAACATCCCTAACGACAACCACACGATATTATTGTAAATGATTTTGACAGAACAGATACCCCACTGTGATCTCTGCCGGAAGGCCAAGAACCTGAGTTAAACGTTGATACAATAGCTAGATGAAATGATTTTTTTTAATGATTAAAATGTGTTGAGATTGATTACTTACGAACCAATATAAAATTGCCTTAGAGTATTATCATATAAATAATAATAATAATAATAATAATAATAATAATAATAATAATAATAATAATAATAATAATAATAATAATAATAATAATCCTATGGAATACCAATGGTCGGTGCCAGCGAGGAATCAATTGTAGGCGGATGTTGTGATACGGCAACGTCATTTGCGGTGGTGATCAAAAAGAGGTCGAGTATACTGGAAATATCGGGGAGGCGTATTGTATATCAAACTCTAGGGGACACCACTGTTGTTTGTCGGTGAGCAATCGCTGACGATAACTTGTGTGATAACTCCTAGTGAGTAGAAATAAGTATACTAGAAATACTTAATAACTGCACCCCCCTCCAAAAAAAAAAAAACGCATACGGTTACATAAGCACGCTCAGTACTACACAAAATGCCCGTGAAATGTATATTGGAAATGTTCGGAAAGTATTGCGACTTTGGACAGGCTTGCCAAAACTCAAATCCCATTGACTACGAATAGATTTTTCCCCAGCGAGAAATCAATGGTAAACGTATGCTGGAATAACACATAATTATCTGCAAAGCTAACAGAAAGAGTAAGAAACTACTAGTAATCGCGGGGGACTTGTTTTTATTCAGACTGCAGGCAACACAATTAATACTATTATGAAATCCTGTGCGAAAATAGTATCAATAGAATTAAACGCGTTCTTACCTCCTTTCATCGTATTTACCAATACCTTTGTTTATGTTTTGCATAGACCCACCATATGTAACCACTTCCTCCACAATCACTTGCATCACCACAGAAAAGTGTAAACTCGACATTTTAAATGTATCGCTGACCCCCTCTCAAACAAATATATGTGATCGTCTTTAAAATAATGTAAAATCCTCCATGCGAGAGTAGATGCCACATATATTTTCACACTACCAATGCAAAATTTACCGCTACCTCTTCACACTTAAACAGATCCTTATTCTTACTAGCTATAACTTCGACTATATTTCCCACTTTATTCAAACGCACAATTTTATGTATACATGTATATCATTAATCACTTTGCATAAGTATTTTGTTTTGGCGTAAAATACAGTTAAGATAAATTATTTCGAACATGTATAGATCATTGGCCTTTCCTTACATTCATTCTTATGTTCGTTCTCGTGTACCTAAATCTGACACAAGCACATATGTAGCATCCTCAATTCCTAAAGACTAAAGGTTCTTACGTGAATACAGTTGCCGATTCATTTCATATAATGTGAATGATTAGTTTTGTTTTTCGCTGTGTATCACCGTCTTTTTTTGCCGCATGCTGCTAGATATGTTTATCATTAAATCAGCATTGAACAATGTTTTGCCTTTTACGTAATGAAATGACAATCATAAAGTTTGCATTCAATTTCGCTTTAAAATTTACAGAGATGTATACTTTGGTTACCATGTGTCGTATTTCCTGACACATGATTTTCGACACATTTCAATAACAATAGGTTCATTGTAAATCATAGAAAAAGATCGAATGTACGTTCATCAATTGAAAAGGCTTTAGAATCTAATATATGTCAAATCCATGAATAGAAGTTCAAAGTAATTTGAAATGTAATAAAGAAATGTATTTGACGTAAGCGTAGCAGACATTCGACTTTCACATATCAATACACGAATATATATATATATATATATATATATTTATATATATATATATATTTATATATATATATATATTTATATATATATATATATATATATATATATATATATATGTATATATATATTTCTTTGTAATATAGCAGGAAAACTCCCAGCAGAGTGCTCGATTAATTAAGAATAAAAGTTAAAAAATAAAAAATTAAGAGCGTAATATTAATTTATTTTGGTCCATTCTTTATTTTTGTACTAATTTTTCTGTACCAATATATATATATATATATATATATATATATATATATATATATATATATATAGCTGCTGGGTCCTAGCTAAGTAATTAAGAGAGCAAACTAGTATCTAGATAGTTAAGTGTCGATACTGATTTTAGATACTTAATTGCTAAGAAGGTGTGATACAGCACAATAGTATTTTTTGTATAATTATAATTATTAAAATTGGGATATAAAAGTATGAACCATTGTGTCTTTACTCCTTATCAAACTCAATTTAATGATTCACATTCTAAAATGAAGTCTAAACCTTAATGCTTTGTAATAAAAAATAGAATTAAGGCAATCTTTCTGAATTCATGTCTGTCTAATGACGATGTATCCTATTTAATGCATATCTCATATATGCTCACATTTATGCCTCCTAAATGATGGTTAAATACTATCAAAGAACTGAAAATTGTGTAATACCGATTAATTTACTTATACTACATATTGTAACGCTTGCACACTATTTTAACTTATTTTGAATGAAATTAAAGTCAACTAAACATAGTCCACATTTCAACCCCTGAAACCAAGCAGCTGTGTTCCAAAATTAAAGATGACCGGTTTAATTAAGGAAGTTATCCTGTACATACAAATATATAAATATATTAACACAGAAAGTCAGAAACACACATCATGAAAAAAAACACATAGCTTTTACCCAGAGAAGCAAAATATATGAAAACATGCACACACACGCACACAACGGTACACACGCACTTGCGCAAACACACACACGCACACGCGTATGTACAGAAACGCAACACTGTAAAAAACAAACCCATTTTTTGATCAAATAGAAAGTATATCTCAAGAGAGCCCAGATGTTCGTAACGCGTTATAACATTATAAAAAAATAAAATAATGAACACTTTCTGAATAAAGTTTATTTTTAAATTTACAAAAGTTTGTAGACTCACTTTTTTAATATATATATATATATATATATATATATATATATATATATATATATAGGTCAATGAGTAAATTACCTCCTAGAATGAAACACAAACTTTTCTGTTTAGCTTAGCGTAAGTATATTTTATTGAACGCTTTTGAATTAATATATATATATATATATATATATATATATGTATATATATATATATATATAATATTATACAGTTATACATTTCTCGTCAAAAATTATAAACAATAATTATTATTCCCAGTAATTCATATAAAATAAAGTCTTACTATACTAGTAATTAAAAAAGAAAGATAATTTTTCAGACAGGAAAGTTAAAAAAAAGAAAAATTAAACACTTATGTATCTGTATGGAAAGAAAAAGGAATAGACAAGCAAGAAAATATCACATCATGAACATCACATGTTTTACCGAATTTATTTCGGATTTTGGTGGTCATTCTTAGTCGTAATCTATTTTTTCTTCCAGCAAACACTGGAAATATTCTGTAATTTTCCACTAGTATTATGCTGTGTAAAGAGTTAGCATTTATATTATTGCAAATATATACAACTTAATATTTCTTATACAATGTGGGATTATATAAAATTATAAGTTTATATACATGAAATAGTATTTATATACACTAGGAAATATAACAAACATGAGATTTAGTATTATACTATTTTGACTTGAATCTTCGTAAAGTCACATACGATTGGTGCAGAACTATAGTGTTCGGGAAATTAATGTTACCCGTCCTGGGAACAGGTATTATTCTTGTGACCTTTAAAACACACTAACCGAATTATTTACTGATTAAAATATTTCATTTTTTAATATGTACGAACAAATTATAATGTACGAAGTAACGTATTATAACAACTGATGATAGTAAAAAGAAAAGAAAATGGAAATCACGTATGCACATTTAAATTTTATTAGTAAAGAAGGATACACAAATAATATTTAATACTAATAGAAAAGAAAATATTCAATTATTTTTATTACTAGAAAATACATGCTCCCTCCGGTCGAATATTTTTGCTAGGATGCCGCGTCAGAAATGAACGCTCACTTGTAAACCGATAGAGCCTCAGTCATATATCTTAGGTGGTTAGACATTGATTTTCTTTTTTTCCGTCCAAGAATATTTTTAGTTAAAAATAAAGAAAAAGAAAACTTCGACCCAACCCCAATTTCGTTTTACCCCTCCATAAAAATGAAATATTTTTAGTATAAAAAAATAAAAATAAATAGTTTCCCCCCCCCCAATTTTTCCCCTCCCCTATACATAGAAATATTTTTAGGTACGAAAAAAAAATGTTGACCCCCCAATTTATTTTATCCTTTCCCATACACATAAATATTTGTAATAAAAAAAATCTGACTTCCCCCAATTGTTTTGTACCCTCCCTTATGAATAGCATTATTTTCAGTAAAAGAAAGAACTGTTTACCCCCACAATTTAATTTACCCTCTCCAATGTATAGTAATATTTTCAGTTAAGAAAATAAAAATAAAAAAGTACCCCGATTTGTTTTACTCTCCCCTATAGATAAGAATATTTTTAGTTAAACAAAAATCAGCCCACCCCCTAACTTGTTTCTTTACCCTCCTCCATACATAGTTAAGAAAAGAAAAAAATTAGGAGGCGCCTTGGTCATATCAAATAACTCATGTTGAAATATGCTATTGAAGGCGCCTACGTGATATCAAAGAATAAGTGGTGTTATCCTTCCAAAGTAGTTACCCATTTAGTAATTTCCGATATATTTGTTGCTTACCTTCAATTTACAACAAAACACCTTGTCTTAACAACGTAATGAAAATAAAGTATGTTAATGTGAAAAAATCCTCTCACAATAATGTCACTTCCGGAAGGATGAGTCAGCAATTAATTCTTCCAAAATGGTCACCCATTTAGTGATGGCCGGGATATGTATCGCTTAACTTTACCTTACACGAAAACATCTTGTCTTAACAACGTAATGAAAATAAAGAATGATAACCTGAAAAAAATCCTCTCAGAATGACGTTACTTCCGGAAGTAAAGGAAATAATGAGTCAACAATTTATTTTCCCAAATCGTCACCCATTTACTAATGGCTGGGATATGCCTCGCTTAACTTTAATTTACAACAAAACACCTTGTCTTAACAACGTAATGAAAACAAAGAATGATAATGTGAAAACATCCTCTCACAATGACGTCACTTCCGGAAGGACCGGAAAGGGTGAGTCAGCAATTTATTTTTTCAAAATGGTCACCCATTTACTAATGGCCGAGATGTGACAAAGTAGCCGGAGCCGATGGGGATAGGGTATCCTAGTTACGCGCTAGTATGCATATTAGTGATGATGTTAGACCCTGCGTAAAAACGAAATGGAGATATGGAGCTAGTACATGTATTCGACGTGAAATCGGCTATCCAAACAGGGCTGGTTCCAGGCGACGAGATGTCTACGAACAGCCATGTAATTGTCAAACCTGATAGCCGTGCAACGGGTATAGACAGACTAGATGTGAATCAAGAATTTGGACAAAATCTCTAATCACCAAAATGCTAAATAAAAATCAACAAAAAACATCTGATCAGGTGTATCAGTACTACCCCTTGAATCAGGCGAAGCCGGGGGTCTAAGCTGACTGACACGATGATCATCTAAGCTTTACGTCATTAATTAAGGCAGACGGATGTGAGCCACACGGCGAGAAAATAAAGAGTAATTGTTTTCTGATAACGGTAACCCCAGAAAAGAAAACTCCCATTTATCTGTGTCGTTGAAGGAGGCGCGCCCGACCAAACCCCGGGAGAGGACGAGACACAGAGATAAGGATGGGAGAAGAGGAGTGTGTGGCGATTGACATTTCCAATAGGAGAAAGTAGGTTTTGCAGGAAGGAGGATACGGCAGAACGAAAGAGATCACCGTACAATAAGGTCGGGCGTTCGGCCTCTCGTTCGGATGATAGAACGCGTTGGCTAAAGTATTCTACCCATCGTTTTCCTTAGAAGATAAGTTAACCTGTGACTGAATAATCATTGTAGAAGGATTCACACACACACACACACACACACACACACACACACACACACACACACAGACAACGAAATAGCTTAACGCAAAATACATTTACCAAACGATAGACATTACTTCAACGTAAAAACACTTCGTTTCTTTTTATTGTTATTAATAATTATTCTGTCATACAAAGAGACGCGACAGAGTTGCTGAATATAATTCCTTTCGCTTTGTTCTGCTTGAAAAATCTTTTCCCTTACAGAGTCAGCCGACTGCTGATCGCCCAGTGTTCGCTCGCTGATATCAACAGTGTCAACGTGGAAATTGGACGAGAGACGAGATCGACGAACTTATCATCATCATCGTCGTCATCCCGGCCTAGAGGAATTTCGATCGACATATTTTATTGTCACTACGACGATCGGCTGAAGTGTTCACGGTCTGGCAAGATCGGTAGGCAGAGAGACTAAGCCGGGTGGGATTAGTGGCTATATTTGGCATAATTATATGAACAAATCCTCTCACAGGACCATAAGGATGAGTCAGCAATGGATTTTTCAGAAAAAAAGGTCACTTATTTACTAAAGGCTGGGATATGTCTTGCTTAACTTCAATTTACAACAAAACACCTTGTCTTAACAACGTAATGAATATAAAGAATGAAACAGTGAAAAAATCTACTCACAATGACGTCACTTCCGGATGGGCCGGAAGGATGAGTCAGCAATTTATTTTTTTCCAAAATGGTTACCCATTTACTAACCGCTGGGATATACCTTGTTTAACTTTGATTTACAACAAACCACCTTGATATCAATTTATTAGAAGTTTTAAAGAAATGAATTATGTAAATTGTAAAACCCATCTTGTGTCTGAGTGCGTTTTTGTAACAGTATATAAGGAAATTGATACAGTATTAGTTTTAGTAAGATACTTAACACGTTCCTGTTTGAATCGCAGTCTCGTCTTGAAATTTCTTTCTACTTTATTTATATGTTTACGGCGGTTTTTGTAGTTCTATATATGGAAGCTGGCAGACTAAGTAAATGGTATATTACTCTGATGGAGATTCGGCTACAGACAGATTGGCAGACGGGCATATACATAATATCCATTATTTATAGATAAATCCGACGATATGATGCAAAATGGAAAAAAAGAAGAGTTAAACTCCTGAGTCCGTCTCAACCTTTCGTGTAACAATTACAAGGAGTTGATAGAGAGTAAAGGTGAATAAGTGGCATGATATTTTGGCGAAACTTTGATATATGTGTGCGTGTGTGTGTGTGTGTTTGTGTGTGTGTGCGAAGATTTTCGTACTTTGGGTTACTAGTAGACTCTTTAATCCTAATATGAAATAACTTAAACCCACGTTTTTTATGTCTACAATTCGGCTTTTTCGAAGTCATCGATTAGCAAGTAAATATATAGCTATATGTATTTCTGTAAAATGATCAGTCGATTGCATCCGCTCTTCGCGACGTCTCTCATTTTCTTTGTCTATTTATCTTTTCTCCCTTTTTTCTTCTCTGCATTTTCCTCTTATGTCAGTGGTTGCCTTTCTCTACTTTTATCATTAACTTTTAATATACGTCATGCAGATGTTATGTGTGCATGGTGACAAATAACTAAGCAAAAGGACAACTAAGTTGCACAGGTTTATAAGTGTATATATATATATATATCATATGTATATATATATTTATATATATATATGTGTGTATATGTAAGTGGTTATACACACTTTGTTCTTTTAACGCATTATACTTATACATATGTATTTCCTATGTGTATAGTAAGGCAAGTAGCTGTTAAAGCACATACTTTACTCACTACACTAGGTTCCTCTCTCAAGGCTTCACCAGTCTCTAGCCGACAGTCACACGAATAATTCTAAGCAATGTGTATCTTAACACATCCGCTTGCTTCATTTTATACAAATATAATGCATTTCTTCTCGTAAAATATTGTAAAAATATCATCTTTTAGTATGTGTTAAGCTTTTTTCTCATTTTAAAACTTTCCATGTTTTCTTTTCTTTCTGTTCTTGAGTTTTATTTTTTAAATCTATGTTACTGTCTTCACTGCTCTCATTTAACATACATTCATCCACGAATAAACCCAAGGCAAGGATTGAACTACGAATCTATGGATTCATGCGCGTCGACACCTACCAAGGATTGTGTGATACACTTGATGTGTTTGCGACGCATATTAAGAATAGCTTAGAGACGAAAAACTATTATTCCGTTAATATGTACGTTTTTTACACCAGATAATCATTTGTTTAACTTGTTCATTGCCTATAAAAGAAAATAATAGTACAACTTGAAATTAGCATTAGAATCGGATTATGTAATTGGCTTCAATAGATGAATACTTTTTTCGAAAAGAGACACAGTTCTCGAACTACTGCGAAGCAACATTCTTATCTTCACAGCATTCGATGTTAACTCTAACGAACATAAATGTTTAGTGTCTTTTTTCTTAGCTAAAACTAAAGATTTGTCCTTTCAAATTACAAATACAATTTTTTTATTTGAATTGTTTCACATATTTACCTAATTGTATGTTATATCATACGTTCAAATCGATAAGCATCCACGTTTATTAACATCTGTGTTTGATTGCTGTGAATATCAGCACTCCAATGTGAATGCAGCCTGAGAGCTCCGATTTTCACAAAGTCAAGAGATTTCAGATTACATTATGATATCTCAATAAACGCTCAATTTACCAATTCTCGAAATTTCTATTTTTCTACTCCACCCTCGATTCTGTTGTTCCACACTGGATAACATAAATGGCGTATAATACTACGTTATTCACATTGTATGACGTCACACATAGCGAATGTCGTCAACAAAGAGTGATTAATAAGCATCTGTTGACTCTCTCTTTCTTTCTCTGACAATTGTTTCAAGCAAAAACATAATTGATGTTCTGGTATTAGAACGGTACCAAATTTCATCTAATAGTATAACATGTCGTCACACAAAGCTACACGTCATGTAAGGTGCATCTCTAGCACATAAGTGTGAGGAGGTGAATGGCGTAAGGAGTACGAAAAGGACACATATCTGACTTCGATATTGATTACTGAATTCATACAACAACTCTATAAGAATTCCGCGTAATATTTATTGAATATTTCATTTCATTTATCAGACATGGAACGTGAAAATAGTTATCGGTAAGATGTATACATTTCTGACTTAGTGTGTTTTTCAGCATCAAATCGTATGTCAGGGTAAAGATCAGCATCTTGTCGTATGACAAACTAAACATTATACGTCATAATATGAAATTAATTAAAGAAACAAGAAGCATAGAAAACGAATACATCATTAAATTATTCTATTTTTCATAATTATATTAATCTCACTGGTAAACACAGTTGGTGCATACACAATTTACTGTACCTTAAATATTGAATACAGAGGAAACTAAAGATATAATGAATACGTGTAACTTCATAGTAGTCTAAAAACATATATTTCAAGTAATCTACATATATATTGCATGTCTCATCCGGTTATATTGTTTGCGATTGTTTCTAACTTACATAGTGTTTTCGCTAGAAATCAACTAAATAGGATTCGTTTGTGTTATTACTTATTGACACACTATTATTCGCATTGGCCAATGGCGAAAAGGCTCTTAAACGAACGCTTAACCGCACTTTGTTTGATCGCGTTTATGACGCTCCCACGTTTTAGTGGGTCGACTTAACAAGTGGCCTTCCTTTTAAATAAGTTATCTGTTCTATTTATGTTGTTACTCGTCGCTAGTTTCAATGCAATTAGTTTAGATTTCATTAATTTATTAATAATTGTTTTTAATTTATTTCTTTAAATTTTTTTTTCATAGTTATCTCAGAAGTTTATTTCGTATAAGCTTAAATTATAGTGTAACGTGCAAAACAAATAAACGTTATAGTCATACAAAAAACACATACAACAAATACATGCATTAAGTACATATTCAGTACAAGTTAAGTTACGGTCAGATTTTTCTGAAATCGAGATAAAAGGGATTTTATAATTTCTCAATACAGCTGTTTTTGTTCTGAATCAATGCATTCGGGCGTTTACACATTTGCTTATTTTATATATTTTCACTTCATGTGACATACTTATTATTGGACTGCGGATAGTGTGAACAATCCATAAACATCCTTTGTTTGAAATAGTCGTATTTACATTTATTATTTAATTGCTAAAATAAGTAGTGTAAGGTTCTAAGATACTTTTTATCGCAGAAACTGAACGAGTTGCCAGTAAAACGCTCAAATTCGCCATTTTTTCCTCTCTATACACCTATTGTTTCTGACTAGAAGGAGTATTATGTGTTGTATCTATTTTCTCATATTTAATTTCAATATAAAGATAGCCACTGTTTTAAGGCTGTATTATTGCCATAACCTATATTCTTAATTAAATTTTAATTTGTAGGGTTATTGCTGACCCAACATTTAATAGAACTAAGAATATGTTTTAAAATTGATGGAGGTGCTTGTACTTTAAGTACACACATATTTTGTTAACGTGCATCATCTTTTAAATACTGGTATATATTAGGTTTTTTAAAACACGTTCTATAAATACAGTCAATCACTTGAAAAGTTCTAAGTAGTCTTATCGTTTAATATACGAACTCACCGGTAATTATCATTTTCGTTGAGGGGACTGCATTTCGTCGTCATCATAATCATCATCGTTGCCGTGCCTTTAATAAAGTACTTTCCATGCACAGAAATTTAAAGAAGGGCAGGGTAACGGATATTTTTAAATGAGTCTTTTTTTGAAGAGATATTCTCGTCATACAAATAACATTAACATGAAAAAGAAAGAGGCAAAAATGGTTCTTCTTCACTCAAATACTTACTTACAAGAGTATGGAGTGCTGCATACTACTGGCAATATCAACTTTTTTTCGGGATAACATTTTCATCTTCTATTTGTTTTTGAATTACATCGTTAATCTGCATTTGTTCACCCGCGCTTCCAAAAACTTACTTACTTAATGTATTTCTTTCTTTCACACAGTATCGTGACGTCACTTTTCAAGGTGACACCAGATTTTGCATGACACATTTGGGTGTGACCTTTACTTGATCTCTCAACTTAATTTAATACATAGTTCATTCTTGTTTACATTTTAGTCAAGAGAGCGAACTTGATTTTTTAAGATTTTCGTGTCAATTAACATGCACTGCTCCACCTGGAAACTAAATCCATACTAGCTTATGTAATCATTATTTATATACGTCCATCCGTTATGTGGCAATTCCACTGATATATATATATATATATATATATATATATATATATATATATATATATATATAATTTTAAAAAAATGTGTAATGGATTGGTCTACACACTTTAAAATGCAGCAACAGGTTTGTAAGTTTCGGATAAATTTCATCAGACAGACGAACAACACATGTAAGGAGGACTTTTTCCTTGTTTTAATAACTAATATAAGTTAGCAAAACATTTATACGGAACAAAACTTAGGTTTAATATACGGAACGTTTATGTGTTTGTCTTTTAAGGGAAGTGCGGTCTGATCAACTCTGCTGGGAAGCAATGGAATTAAATGCTGTCTTGTTTTTAAATTCCCGAAACAGTTGTTCATGGTAAACAACTGATGATCTCTTAAATAATGTTAGAAGCGAACTATAATAAATGAAAAAATTAAATTGACTTACATGAGTGATTTTCCACTGAACGACTTGGGACTTAAGGTGTTTTGGTTTGAGAAACTTCCAACACTATATATATATATATATATATATATATATATATATATATATATATATATATATATATATATATATATATATATTAGTACTTCATGTATCCAGGGAAAATATTATAAGGAGATATATTTTTTTTATGTGTCAGTTTTCAGTATTTACTTCAACAGTGCTCGATACGTAAGTAGAGCTAGATAGTCAGCAATGAAAATATATATGGCAATCAAGCTACACAGAGGCTCCCGTGTTTCATCCCCGGGGGGAATCGTCGGGGATGAAACACGGGAGCCTCTGTATAGCTTGATTGCCATATATATTTTCATTGCTTACTATATATATATATATATATATATATATATGCAAGTTTAAAGTGATATCGAATATATTTGTTTTTTTATAGTAACTAACATTTAAAAACATAATTAGTAAACATTTGCATAGATGTAATGTTTTTGATTTTTTTACTTTTCACTTTGTTTGAAGTTATTACTATAGCTAATCAATGTCTACTATATACGATGATATAACTCTTTGTACACATATTTTAGAAACTCTTTTATTTTAAGAGGGTGAAACAAAGAAAAATTACCTAGCTACCCTGGATCCGTTTATACTAATTCATAACTAAAGTTTAATGAGTCGTGTGTTATCTATAGACATGCTTAATCTGTGTATCTACTTTAAACACAAATATATAGAAATTAATAGTTATACTATTAGCCCGAAACGGCGATTTTCTTAATTTTTTTCTAGAATGTACTGTTTTAATATATCGATATATATATATATATATATATATATATATATATATATATATATATATATATATATATAATAATGGTAATAATCCAGGTGAAAAATATCCACAGGGTGGTAATCCAGAGAATTTTAACCGGGTTTATAAAAAGTGCTCAATATCAAAATAGAGCTTTATATATGATAGTTTTATTTACACAGACATGTACAAAATCTGCGACACTGGCATGTCGATGTTATCGATCAACAGTTACTATAAACTGAGATCTCATCAGGCAGAGTTAGAATCCGATCTTAACCTCAGATCATATTTGGAGAGAATGAAGTGGAGGGGTAGAGACAGAGAAGAAGAAGGAAAGAAATTTAACATTTCAAAAATTAAAGCCGTTAAAAAATTAAAATTAAAATTAAAAATTAAAAATTAAAAATTAAAAAATCTAAAAATCTAAGGTCTAGAATCTGAAACAGACAGGGCAAATAAATAAATAAATAAATAAATAAATAAAAAAATAAGAATATATGGTGGAAAGAGGAACAAATAATGATGAGGGGAGAGACACATAGAGGAAAAAAGAAAAAGAAGAAGAAGAAGGAGAGAGAGAGAGGGCGTCTGTTGATTTAGGTCGGGAGGGAAGGAGGGGGGTAGTAGACATGCACGAATTAGGTGTCAAAAAACCGTCGAGTTTATAAATGTCTTTTTCCAAGTGAACTGTAGTATGCGTGCGTGCAAATTGGGCTGATTGTTATATTGGTTAGGGCGGTGATAAAATGTGTCGCGGTTCCGGGTCTTTATATTGTCTTTATAATTTGTCTGGAGTTAATTTGAATAAATAAGTATATTCGTTAAATGTAACATATGTATCACTCTTTTTTCTTCTATCTCTATATGTATATATATATATTTATATATATGTATATATATGTATTAATGAATATATATATATATATATGTATATATATTTATGAATGTATAAGTAAATATATATATATATATATGTATATATATATATATATATATAGTCTAATATATATATATATAGTCTAAAGAAGCTTTGAGTTATTTTAAACAAAAGGACAAAAAAAAAAGGAAAATGCAGTTTAAATTCCCAGAGAAACTAACTAAATCCAAAATAGTGTAGACTTAACATTTGTTGGAAAATTCATAAATAAATAATATATAATAGTAAGTAAATAAAATAAAAAGGGGGATTTAGTATCTAACAGTGAAACAAAAGCAGGAGACCTTAACGTAAGCATCTAATATTAACACGGGGATCTTCAGCTGTTTACCATGAAACTGTTTCGGAGATTTAAAAACAGGACAGTTATATGCATGGCTCTCCAATGGTACAGATAAAACTACCATTTCCCCAGTAATTCAGCTTAAAAATATATATATATATGTATATTAATATAAAACCACATAAAAACAGGACTTCTTGTTTAATAAAATGTATCTTTTTCCCGAAATATGTCATTATAGAAAATATGTTTTTTATATATATATATTATATTATAAATTCTATATACATACATATATATATATATATATATATATATATATATATATATATATATATATATATATATATATATATAAGATAGTGATAGATAGATAGATAGATAGATAGAGAGAAATAGAGTGAATCAGGGAGAGAGAGAGAAAGGGAGAAATGCGTATGAACTATTCTGTCAACATTTACTAAAATTATGTTGAGATATAGTTTTGAATAGATTATAATTTCCTAAGTTTTGACATGACCTGAGTGGTAACTCAACTGTCTATTAACCACGCTTCATTTGAACGAACCGGCGGCAACCGACAAACGTGTCTCCGCCAATTAGCTCAGTGTGGAATCCTAGTTGAGCCTTAGACAGACTCGCTGCCGACATGTAATCGGCTATTGTTATCAGGCTGTGAGCACTTCCTTCCGCTCACGACTTATGCATTGAAAGAGACGGATGCCAGTATACGCTTCTCTGCACATCCCCGTACGGGGGTCTATTCAGATTAGTCGATAAGTATGAATAAGGCAATAAAATATAACAATAGTGCAGGATAAGTTTTGTATCAGCATATTTAATCAAACACAAAAAGACTGCTCTGTTATTGTAACGTTTACCTTGGCATACGTATATTTGCAGGTTGTTAAGCCAAAGTTTACAAGTCGATGTGTATTGTGATAACTAAACTTTTTGAAGTGGCTGTAAAGAGATAAAATACAAATAAATACCAAATCTACTAAAAACTATTTTAGAAATAAACGACTTTTTCCGATATATTCCACACCGACATATTTCATATATATATATACCTGCACGTGGGAGAAATAATGTCGTACTAAAATGAAAGTATTATACACATAAGGGAATTACTCAACCCATTTTATGAAAGAATATATTTCTTATACTCAGTGAAAGCCCCGCCTATAATAATAATAATAATATATATATAATCAGAGGAAACATTTTTTTTAATAATGAAACGGGTGGGTTGAAAGAAAAGGAAATTGCTAAAATGTTCCTTAAGCCCTTATCGTCTGCCCCTCTAAGAGGAAACGTTAGAATGATGAATTAAAAACTAAGACAATCGAATGAAATATGAGAGGAAATAATTATTTCAGTTGGAGAAAACGATTGAGAGAAAAAAAGTAAATCTCTCAACGTTATGGTGGCTTTGAATCATTAAAGATATCCAACTGATGTTTCAAAACCTTTTGTCTACACAGGCTAGGTCGAGAATTTTTAATAACTAACGCCTCAATAATATTAAGATGGTAGTTCGAACTGGCGATGTGTAAAACAGAAAACAACCCATCGGAATACTTGTCAGAACAACTATGTGTACTAACGAGGTAGTTACCGATGGCTGATACCTGTACCTGCAAGTTCCCGAATGATCTCGAAACCTTGCGTAACCGAATATCACGTGGTATGTGTTGGGATATTCTAATCTTTGGGAGGGTTTGCCAACGTAGTTAGCTCCACACTGAAACATGAATTTATAAACAACATAATTATTTTAAATGGCTGGCAAAACATCCTTACGAAAAGAAGAGAAAAGGGTTCGAGTCGTGTAAAATACTCCCAGCATGGTTTCTGGAAAATAAGGTTCAGTAGAAGAAGAAATCCTTTTGACAATGTCAAGGCCGTCAGAACCTAACCATGGGAGTTTATAATAAATAAGATAACGTGACGGGCGAATAAATTTACCACCATTAAATATAGCAACTTTGCGTTCAATGGTGCTTTTTATGATGTTGATGGGATATCCATTAGTAAGAAAAATATTACGAATTTCACCAAGTTCTGCATCGAGTCGTGTTGGTGAACAAATCATAAGTGATCGATGAGTGAGAGTACCAATAATATTATTTTTTCTTGCTCTTGGGGCGAAGGAAAACCAATTTAGATAAAGGCCTGTAAATGTTGGTTTTCTATACACATAGGTTTCAAACGATGAACCAGATTTAGACACTAAAACATCGAGGAATGGCAAGGAATCACAATCCACGACCTCCATAATGAATTGCAACGATGGATGCAAGTCACAAAGAAGACGAAGAAACTGTTCAGCATCACTCCGTGAGGGAAAACAAGCAAAAGTGTAATCAACGTAACGTGTTTAAAAAGCCGGCTTGGTCACTTTGGAAAATAATTGGTTTAACAAAAATTTAACGAAAATGTTGTCTAACGATGGACAAAGAGGGCTGCCCATGGATATACCATCAATTTGCTGATAAATTATACCAGTGAAACTGAAGGAAACTGATTTAGTAGCATGTTCCATCAGTTCAACAAAAATTCGTTCAGGAAATTGTGGAGACTTTAAGGGGCCACGGTAAAGATAATCTGCACATATACCAATGGATTCATCAGAAAGTTCATTGGTAAACAGACTACTAATGTAAAAGGAAGCCAATAACTCGGTATCCTTTGAGAGAGATAATTTGTGTATATGAGACAGAAATTGAAAGGAATCAGAGATACAATAGTCCGAATAAAAACTAAGTACGGGCTTAAGAATATCAACTAACCATTAACCAAGTGCATGTTGTGCATAACCCAGCATTGATAGAATATTCCGTAAAGGAATGTTGGGTTTATGAACCTTGGGTAAGCCGTACATTCTAGGCCTTTGAGAGCCAATAGGTCGTATTCTCTCATATATCTCTTTAGAAATAAACTTGTATTTATAAAGTTGAAGAAGCATTTTCTGGATTTAATTTTCATACAAAAAGTGTCAATGTGGCTTAAACCACCCATCTTGAAAAATGTATTTTACACATTTTAAAAATATAATCCACTTGGTTCAGGATTACAACGCCTGATCCTTTGTCTGGACGAGTGATATAAATATCAGAGTTCGACTTAAGTAATTTCGAGGTTTGAAAATGATTTTCTTGCCAAATACAATCGCTAGATTTAGTACGTATAGCAGAAAACCTCCAACCTAATTCGCCCAACTGGATGTTAACGCTAGTTAATTCATCAGTGGAAATAGGCAAATGTCTTTTTAGTTGAGAATATAATAGTTCAATCTCACTAAATATGTTGATTTTATTAATGCGGAGTAGAGGAATGCAAAATTCTAAGCCGGCAGACAAGACAATTTTTTCAGTATTAGATAAAGCATGAGACGAATAATAAAATATATGTTTATCCGAATATGCTCTAGTGCCGAACTTCTTGGTAATCACATTCTGCAAGTATTTATTATATGAAGAAGTGGTTTTGTTGAGGGTGAAAATATCGCCATTAGACAAAACGTTTGAAAAGTGATGTTTGTCATAGAAAGAAAATTCCTTCCAAACCATAGCCCAAAGTAGAAGATATTTACTTCGCAACGAATTATACGAATCGGAGTTAAAGAGGATTTCTTCTTGTAAAAATACACGTTGAACTGCCAACGAAGTTCTACATTTAATTTTATAAATTCGGTGACAAATATAACCGTGAGCACAATGATTAAAGCGACAAGATTTGAGAAAACGTATCCTACTACTCAAAACGATTAATTTATTTTTCATGCGTATGACTTTATTTCACGTTTTGATGAATTGGGGGTTGTACCGACCTCGAACATATGTAAGTAAATTTCGCGTACAAGAAAATCGTAGGATACATTTCAGAGTAAACATTTGTTTAATCAATGCAACTGGCGGGTGGGGAAATAAAGGAAATTGCTAAAATGTTCCTTAAGGCCTTATCGTCTGACCCTCTAAGAGGAAACGTCAGACTGATAAATTAAACAGTAAGCAAATCGAATGAGATATGAGAGGAAATAATTGTTTCAGTTGGAGAAAACGATTAAGAAAAAAAAAGTAAATCTCTCAACGTGATGGTGGCTTTGAATCATTAAAGATCTCCAACTGATGTTTCAATTTTTGCTGTCTACACAGGCTTGGTTGAGAATTGTTGATAACTAACGCCTCAATAATATTGAGATGGTAGTTCGACCTGGCGCTGTCTAAAACAGAAAACCACCTATCGGAATAGTTGTCAGAACAACTATTTGTACTAACGAGGTGATTACTGATGACTGATTCCTGTGCCTGGAAGTTCCCGGATGATCTCGAAACCTTTTGTAAGCGAATATCATGTGCTATGTGTTTGGATAGTCTAAATTCTAATCTTTAGGATGTCTTGCAAACGTAGTCAGCTCCCCACTGAAACATGAATTCATGAACAACATAATTCTTTTGAATGGCTGGCAAAACATACTTACGAAAAAAAGATATATATATATATAAATATATATATATATATATATATATATATATATATATATATATATACATACAAATATATACGTATATATATATATATCATATATCTATAATCAAGACAGCTGTTTCGTCGTATATATATAATTCGTCTCTCTCTTTCTCGCTCTGTCTCTCTCTCTCTCTCTCTCTCTATATATATATATATATATATATATATCTATTAATAATGGAGTTAATGTATCTGTCTGTCTGTCTGTCTGTCTGAAGCCGAAACTCCAGTATGACTATTTTACTGAAATTAATCTTTTTGAAATTCTTTATATACTGTCACTAAAAGTCGCTTAGACACCAGATGGGTTTTGCTATTAACATAACTCATTCTTTTAAACCTTCAATTAAATTAATATTTACAAATATACACTTATAACTGCTGTTATCAAATTTACATATGTATTTACAATATTTTCCGATGAGGTTATATTAATAAACATTATTCATACAATTAA
This sequence comes from Sepiola atlantica, assembly GCA_963556195.1. Classification (NCBI taxonomy): domain Eukaryota; kingdom Metazoa; phylum Mollusca; class Cephalopoda; order Sepiida; family Sepiolidae; genus Sepiola; species Sepiola atlantica. The sequence continues at coordinate 144,161,734 of OY744521.1, forward strand.
TTACAGTCATTTTCATCATAATCGGCGTGTTTTCTAAACCATTTCAACGCGAGTACTGTTAAAATTGCAAAGTCATTGGGGGTTTAATAAGTGGCGTCCTCCCTCCCTCCGGTAATTAAATATGGCGATCTGATTAAGCAGCCGTGTGGCTTTTTAATCAGTAGTGTCCTCCCTCCCTCCGGTAATTATATATGGCGATCTGATTAAGCAGACGAGTGGCTTTTTAATCAGTAGTGTCCTCCCTCCCTCCGGTAATTATATATGGCGATCTGATTAAGCAGCCGATTGGCTTTTTAATCCATAGTGTCCTCCCTCCCTCCGGTAATTAAATATGGTGATCTGATTAAGCAGCCGATTGGCTTTTTAATCCATAGTGTCCTCCCTCCCTCCGGTAATTAAATATTGCGATCTGATTAAGCAGCCGATTGGCTTTTTAATCAGTAGTGTCCTCCCTCCCTCCGGTAATTAAATATGGCGATCTGATTAAGCAGGCGATTGGCTGTTTAATCAGTAGTGCCCTCCCTCCCTCCGGTAATTAAATATGGCGATCTGATTAAGCAGGCGATTGGCTGTTTAATCAGTGGTGTCCTCCCTCCCTCCGGTAATTAAATATGTCGATCTGATAAGCAGCCGATTGGCTGTTTAATCAGTAGTCCCCTCCCTCCCTCCGGTAATTAAATATGGCGATCTGATTAAGCAGCCCATTGGCTGTTTAATCAGTAGTGCCCTCCCTCCCTCCGGTAATTAAATATGGCGATCTGATTAAGTAGCCGATTGGCTGTTTAATCAGTGGTGCCCTCCCTCCCTCCGGTAATTAAATATGGCGATCTGATTAAGCAGCCTAATGGCTGTTTAATCAGTAGTGCCCTCCCCCCTCCGGTAATTACATATGGCGATCTGATTAAGCAGCCGATTGGCTGTTTAATCAGTGGTGTCCTCCCTCCCTCCGGTAATTAAATATGGCGATCTGATTAAGCAGCCGATTGGCTTTTTAATCAGTGGTGTCCTTCCTCCCTCCGGTAATTAAATATGGCGATCTGATTAAGCAGCCGATTGGCTGTTTAATCAGTAGTGTCCTCCCTCTCTCCGGTAATTAAATATGGCGATCTGATTAAGCAGACGATTGGCTGTTGAATCAGTATGCCCTCCCTCCCTCCGGTAATTAAATATGGCGATCTGATTAAGCAGCCGACGTTAATCTGGCACGTTAAACATGTAAACAACAACGCTGGCAAACACCGTGCTCAGTTTTCCATTTTTAAAACCGTCCTAAGTTTGTTTATTCTTAGCCATTATGTTTTAAAACACAAATTTATTAAATCAAATTGTTTAATTAAAATAATAATTGATTTAAAAATTACTATATAAAAACGCGCGTGCGAAAGAACACACCCACACACAGTCTAGGTAAACTTTTTCTTTCTGAGAGTTAAAATTTTTTCCCTGTTTACTGTATTTGATTTCTTAATACTTTCATATCCAATATTATCATTTTTTCACGACCTCAACAGAATTTATGATTCCATGTTTTATTTATTAAAAAAAAGATGTGATGTTTTTTCTTTAATGTCAACAAAATAAACTAACACATTGTACTGGAAACTATACAACTGATTGTAGAATCAAATTGTTTAATTAAAAAAGGTACACACACACGCACACACACACACACACGCGCACGCGTTCACTGTATTTGATTTTTTGGTGCCTTTTTATTTTAGGACCCACGCTAACTTTGACCCCGTCGTTACAGTTAGGGTTAGGTTTGTTTTTTTCTCCTTTTTAATTAAAAATATTTACATGTATAGGAGGGGGGAAGACAAAAAAATTGGGGGAAGGCGGTCAAAAATTTTTTTTTTTTTTCTAAACTAAAAAATAGTCTAATGACTGGTAATATAAAAAAATTGAGGGGGGGTACAAAAAAAATTTACTTTCTTTTTAAACTACAAGTCTTTCTATTTATAGTCGAGGGTACAACAAAAATCGGGGTAGGGTCGAATTTTTTTTTTCTTTATTTTCAACTAAAAATATTCTTGGTCATAAACACAGAAAATCAATGTCTAACCACCACATAAATATGACTGGGGCTCCATTGGCTTACGCGTGAGCCTTCATTTCTGATGCGGCAGCCTAGCAAAAATATGCGACCGAAGGGAGCATATATTTGCTAGTATATATAATATATGATAAATCTACAAGATTAAATAGTTCCAATGTTCTTGCTTCATCAAACTGAAAATAAATTGTGTAGAAGAGCGTCTACGCCGGGACCTCAAAATACATACTATGAGATGTAAATATCTAGGTTGTATACAGATGTATATTTACGCCTAGTGAAATACATTAGTCCACAAAAAGTTACATCTTCCATAGGACGGTAAATCATTTTCATCGAGTCCATACCCAGTAACCTAATCCATTAAGTTTATTGAAACAACAAAAAAGCCGACATACATAACAGGTAGGAATAGAATGAATAACAAATAAATGCAAGTAAATGAAAAATAAACAAATGAAGACCAAATAGAAAATATTAGAACATAAAATGTCTATATAATAAAATTGTGGGGAAAATAGCAACAATCTAATAACAAGTGTCGGTTATCAAAAATAATTGACTGCAACGTAATGGACTTTAAAAAAATAATGAAAACTTTGCTTAATAGTAACATTTAGAAAAAATTCTCTGTCATATGTGTATGCATAAAAAAAATTAAACAATATATATTATACATATATTTATTTATTTTAAAAAGAAAGTGTTTTAAAATATCATTTAATAGGTATTTTATTTGACAACAATAATAAAATATATAAAGTCAATATAATTTGTAATGAAAAATAAACATTCTCATGAAGTCCAATATTTTTCACATCACATTAAACATCACGTAACATGAGGGTGTGTATGTTCAATTTATATTAGTGTCATTCCTTTGAAGAATGTTCAAGTGAATGAATACAGAGATGTTATTATGTTTATCTGAAAGTATATGTTAATTCAATTATAGGCCTATGTTCAGAATATTAATTTATTTATATATGTGTAATCATTACCATGCATTATATAGTTAGTCTTATTGTTATTATAATTCTATAAATACAATTCAAAATTACACATTGACAAATGCATATTTATAATAAATAATGATAATAATATAATATAAATACCCATAAAATTATACATTAATAGCACAACGAAATAATCTAATCATAAATCAATAAATTGAAAAGTATGACACCAAAACAAATATTAAGTAGATATATTAGCACGTACAGAGAAAATTGTTAAATAGGAAACAAAGTAAGAGGAAACAAGGTCAAACAAATGTAAGCGATAATTCAAAGAGTAAGTGTTACGAACGCAAAACAAAACGAGCAGATAAATATAATAAAGAAGTTCGGAGAAGCCAGAATACAAAAGTAACGAATGAACAGAAAATGGTAAGAAACAATTCAAGAAAAGAAAAACTGAACATAATATTAGTAAACATGTCGAAAGAAAGCAAATATTTAAAGGAAGAAGATGAATTAATATACACTGAATAGGTACTAAACATATGTAATATATATAAATAAGAAGTGAATAAGAAACGAATCGGTAATTCTGAAGCGTTGGAGTATCCGATTAAGAAAACAGCAAAAAAATGGCGACAAACAAAAATAAATATACATGAAAAACATATTTGCATGAAAAAGATTATTTTAATGAAATAATTAACGTTTATCATTATATTATCGATGAATTGTAGAAATACGTTTACTTTGAAGCGGTAAATAATCAAATACGGGCAGATTATTGAAAGATAATTAATGCAGTTGAAACGGATCATAAAAAAACAATGGTTTGCTATTAGAGAGACACAGGCACAGGCATACACATAAACACATGCACATACCTGTTTCCAAACAAACAGTACAACAATACATAAAACTACATAAACGCATTAACACATACACACAGCTAAACACGCACAGATACATACAAATGCAGAAACACACATATACGTACACAACCAGATATGAAATAATAAACACATGAACATAGATACATACCTATATAGAACAATATACATACCCATATTGAACATACAAATTAAAAACAATTATATTTATATTCAGCAAATTACGTGTTCCCATATCAAGACAAGAATACCTACATATAAATACAAATACATATATCGATATACACAGGCATGGATATGCAGATGGGAAAACTATAGAACAACATAGAGACACATACACCCACACTGGGAACACAAAAAACCGGCAAAACACAAATTCATACGAAGACATTCCTCATCCAAGGTCACACATAGAAAAACACATACACATATCTACATATAGATATACACATATACATATATGTAGATAGACAAACACACGTGTGTATATACACACACACAAAACATACGCATACACAAATAAGACACATTGGAATAAACTTATATATATATATATATATATATACATATATATATATATATATATAAGTTTATTCTAATGTTTCTAATGAAGATTAACTGGTACAGATTCTTATAATAGTGAGCAATTTACAAGTTATGACATCGTACGCATGTTTACTGTGGCAATTATTGTTGGTATTTAAATGATGAGTGAGTTTTCAAAAATCTCGTATGTTTTTAAGTTACATGATGGTTTAATGGGAACTATATTTTATTTATACATCGGCTGTATCAATTAGTTAAGCATCAATGATTTATAATTTTAGAGCTATCTACACTTTCAAGTATGCGTAAGTTTGAGAAGAGACCTTGTCGCAGAAGACTGGTTTGCAAGTAAAACGCCCTGGTGTAGACTCCCGGTATATTCGTTTACATTATATTCGCACATGGTCTTTCCGAGTATATAGAGAGCCTTTGTTCATCGCTCTGTCTTTCTAGTGCGTTAAAGTTTTACATATCATTTTAGATGCGGCCACGCCTTTCAATGAGTTACTCGTTACTGCAATTTAGTTTATAACATAATTTTCGTCGCTAAAAGTGTAGAGTAAATGAATGCGTATTAAAGAGACTCGCGTTAACACTTGATTACAAAATTGCGGTTGTGAAGACGTGTGGGCTATGATTGCCCGACAAGTACATCAACATAAACTGTTTATCACACCTATTAGAAAGCAACATTCCCCCTCTGTGAATAGGAGAAGAAAAGTAATTTGTAAATAAAGCGTATATCTGTTTTAGCCATAAATTACGAGTTGTTTTTCTCTTTACAACGTTTATCGTTTATTCTTTTAATTGTCCTGTGTATGCTATACTGATGGGGCTTTACTCTCTGATAAACGCATCATTATAATAATACATCAAGCCAGTCTATGCCCTACATAAGGTGTAACCTCCACACACGTTTAAAAAAAGAAGGTAGTCCGATTACTAAAGATTATGATCGGTGATAATTCTGATGTCGCTAAGGTAAACACAAATCTTACTTCACCAATTTTAAAATAAATTGTTCCAACTCTAAATGGGTGTGTTGCGTCGGTGAAAACACGACAATTGTATATGGATACACTTCATAAAGTGACATTCTTTTTTATTTGAAAACTATATAGCTAACACTTATTTTTAATGTAAGAAGACAATACATATTCATTGTTTTAAAAAGAATAGAATTGCTACTACTTTAAATAAATAAGTAAATTAATAAGAAAGATACCTATTCATGTGAGTTATTTAAAACTAAATCAGCTAACAATGACAGTTCTTTTTACGGCAGAAGAAAGCGTATTTTTTATAGTATAGACTATGAGTAGCTTATAGTATTTGAAAAATAATATTATAAATAACAATGAATTAAACAAAGTTATGTTGAATGCACTATGGAATTTCCACGTGGCCCCGCTAGTATATTATTATTATTCGTAGTAGTAGTAGGAGTAGTATAAGTATTATTATAAGTAGTAGTAGTTGTAACAGTAGTAGTAGTAGTAGTAGTAGTAGTAGTAGTAGTAGTAGTAGTAGTAGCAGTAGTAATAGTACTCACTAGGCGTTTTCACAAATGTCATCATCAGTCATTGTTCACTGGTAAGCATCGGTGCTATTCAAAGGAGACAGAGTGACAAAATGTATCCCTATATATCCAGTACTCTCAACCACTTTCGATCACCATTGCAAGTGAAATTGCGTTATCACAACATAATTTACCATTGATTTCTCGCTGGCTACGGCCATTGGTCTTTTCTGTGATTTTGGTGGCAATAAGATTCCCTAACGTCCCATCAGTCTCCGTACTCTTTCAGTGGAGGTCTGGTAAGTGCTCTCCCTATTCGGTCTTCCTATCCTCCTTGACACTACGGCTATTTTGTGTGGTGTCAGTCGAAGCCGGTACCATCATTGCTTTAGAGGGAGAGGGGGAAGCTTATGATATGTCCTCTAGTTCTTCCTTGGGTGCATGTGCTGGTGTTCTTCTTACTCCACCTTCCATTTTACTGGTTAGCATTCGTAGCTAATGTGGGATGGTTTCCGCATCATACGGTTTTCCTAAAATTTTAAGTTGTTTTCATGATTCCCGTCTCAGTGACAAATTTAATACCAATTTCTCTCAGCCTTTTGTCTAAGTTTTTGAAATATTCTAAGTGCTCTTACGATTATTGGTATTATATTGCCTTCGTAATACTCCATACCGGTGTCAGTTCTTTGGAAAGTTCTGTGTATTTACTTCGTTTTTTTCTGTCTCCTTAATCATCACCCTAAAGTCTGATCGAACAGGAAATCTACTATTTCGCAGGAGGTTTTCTTTCTTGTTGACTATTACGCTATCCGGGCTCATTGATTGTATGAGTTTATTTGTTTGCATTTACATGTCCCAATGGATGTTGTGTTTTAATTTTTATATTACTATCTTTGATTTATGTTTGCGCCATTGGTCCGCGTATCCGAAATGCAGTCGTTTGCATAGTTCCGAGTATACTGCTCTTCCCTACGTAGTTATGCATGTTCTTTTATTTCTGGGGGACTACTGCATTTACTTATTATGGAATCTACTGTTTTCTCTCTTTGTCCACACAATCTAAATTTTCTGATTTCCTTGATTTTATCTTTTTTGGCCTCACTTACTTTGTCCAAAATAGCTATTTTCACGTGTTTTTCTCTTGTTATTCTTATGAAACACCCATGTAGTTGTGTTTTATTCCATTTTTAGTTTCATGTCTTTTTGTTATTGCTTTCGGTGCTTCCTCTCTTGTTCATTGTGGAAGTGTATCTTGCTGCAGTAATCAGTTTTCCTGTGTTGTTAATTATACTTTCCCCCATCTCCTTTTTCCTGTTTCAACATAGTCTTCTATACTTACCAGTCCTCTTCCCCTTCGTTTCTGATCGCGTAGAGTCTGTCTGTGTCGTCTTTTTGATGTATTGCGTTGTGCATGTTCATTAATTGTTTAGTCTTCTGGTCAAGGTGCATGCGTTGTTCTTTAGTAAAGTCTATGAATTGTCCAGATTATATTATTAGTGATACTGCCCACGTTTCTATTCATTTTACTACATGTCTTCTACATAATTTCGGTTCTAAGAGTGTTCTTGTTCTTCGCAAATATTCTTACCCAATCTTCTGTTGTATTTTAGTAGATTTGATGGTGTCTAGTTCCAGTACTCCCAGATATTTATAGCTATCTTGTTCGCCGAGTTCTATCATATCCTCTTGCTTGGTCACTTCTATGTTATATATTGTCTCGAGTTCAAACCTTTTCATATATAGCAGTGCACATCCTTCCATTTTAAATTCCATGTGAATGTTCTGACTAAAGATGTTGGTCGTATTTAACATATTTTCTAGTTACTTTTAACTTTTTCTATATAGTTTCAGGTCGTCTATGTACATGAGCTGGTTTATTCTTTGTTCTGTGTTTGTAAATATGTATCCGGCATAATCTTTCCTGATTATGTAGTTGGGTGGAATCATGGCTATGATAATCAATAGCCGTGATAGGGAGTATCATGTGAAAATGCCCATCTGTATGTTTATCTCAGTCAGAGTTAGTTCCCTAGCTGTCAGTTCGTGTCTCCGTATCGCCATTACTTTCTTGATAAGATTAATTATAAGGTCGGATATCTTATAGAATGATGAGTGATAAATTATCCATGAATGAGAGGCTCTATTGTAGGCGTTCTCGTAGTAAATCCATGCCATAGATATATTGTTTGTTATTATTATTAGTAGTAGTAGTAGTATTAGTAGTAGAAGTAGTAGTAGTAGAAGTATTAGCATTAATATTATCATTATTATCATTATTACTATTATTGACAAACAATGTTCATGCTAGTTGTTATCAATTATTTATCACTGACAAAAATCGGTTGATGTACACATACCAAAAGTATAATGGTGAGGTATGTCTGCTAACGGGCAATGGTGTTCACTTGGAACTTAATGGCAATATGCATCATCAACATCTTATTACTCTATTTCCCCTTCCAATCGAGGTCTAATATATGCTATTACATCACAGCGTGTCTTTTAATCTAGGACCATGCACGACTACTTTGTGTGCCACCGATAATGTGCATTTGCTCTTATAAATTCACCCAAGTCGAGTCAACGTTTTCACGCGTCAACTCTTCTTTAATTTACAGATTCCCCTGACCCTTTATGTCATTTATAATTACCTATTATGCTAATTAATTGTAATACCTTTACATTGTTTGTATTGTCTGATCTAGCCAGTGTGATTCCACAGTCTATAATTGTGCTTAGTATGCGATTTGGTTTCGTGTGTACGGTGTAAATCTTCTATTTCATTAACATTTCTATCATTTTTTTTCAAATTAATATCTGTCGTTAGTGCACTTACAATGATTCATGTTTTCCTTTGTTTTATGTTCAACAGTCTATTCAACTTTCTGACAAATTTACTGTATTTACGTAGCTTTTCTGCTTCTGTCTGGGGTATCTAACGAGCAACTGAGATGACGAAATTTATTTGTTGGTAGTTGTGTTCGTTTTTACCGTCTGTTGTAATATCTTATATTTTAGCTTTCATGAGTTTATCTCATATTTTAATGTACATAGTATTTTATATTTATCATTTAAACATACTATACAATGTTTGCACTATTTCCCGCCGTGTCAATTAGTTTTTATGAATTCACACTCACCAAGCTACTAAACGTCGTAATGTAAGTTTGTTGATTCTGTTAACGTCAGCTTGCTGCTTTCACTTATATTACTGTTAACCATTAGGCACGGCGTTTTCCTAATTTACATTTGCTGTTGTTTACGATATTTCCAATCTTTATAATGAGGACACTTTGTAATAGCGTGGTTTTCTGAGTTAGTTATAAGCACTTCGATTTCTTACAGTGTTTCGAAATCATACCATTGTTTTAATGTATATATAGATCGCATCATACCTATGTTTATTGGTATATGTTTTCACGTTTTATTATCTTCAATATAGTTGACTTTTCTCTCGAATTTTGTATTTTATGTTATATATTTTTTTCTATTCATTCTCAAGGTGTGTGAGACAATATTGATAACTTTCTGATATTCTTTAATATTAATATATAAATTATTAAAGAGGTGTAAAATTATGAAGTATAGCTGTTTCTGTGTTTTAATGGTGGAATGAGAGGAATGGGACTAGCACGACTGGAAAGCACTGTAACATTTACAGAGAATAAACTGCATCAAAATGACTCCCCCTGGATTCAAACACTTGCCAATACTAGCTGCGGCTACATTCTCCGTGGATAACTTTCAGATCGTAAGCTGTGAGCTGGATAATTGTGACGAATATGTTGAATCAGTTGCTAACAAGAAATATACTTACAGGTGTGGTGACTGTGTGTATACAACGCAGTTCTTCGGGAATCTAATGAAAAGTGTGCGGCAATGTCCAAGCAAGGTAAATCCAAAGTTGATGAGATATATGTGCGTCGGAATGCAAACTATTATTAAGCGCTAAACACGACTCACCGCTACTAGTCATACTAGAGTTGTAGGAGCCACATACTCACAGGAATAGCATAAACGAACGAACTTATATAACCTAAGAAACTCTACTAAAAGAGTAAACACCAAGTTGAGCGGTGTCGGCTCTGCCTTTTCTTAGGACACGTTGCATAGTGAACAATACAACTACAGGATGTCCCGTGCGTAATAAAGACTACGCTTCATCAAAAAGTGATAGCATTTTGGGTGGAATTCCAGTAGAATTACGTCAAGACGCCCCACATTTCCCAAAACGGTATCTATTCAAATGGCTCTAATAAGTTGATGTTTAGTGTAGGGAAACACAGGGTAGAAAGAGGTTACATACAATAATACGAGTGGCAATAGGATGTTCATCAGAGTTACACTTTTGAAAACATCCAGAGCTAGGTGTATGAGAATGCCACAACATCAATCCAAACATTTAACAAATCAAATTACCTTACTGCAAAGACATGGGCAATGTGTGGCACGTCGAAGAAAATGACACCAACAGTACAGCCTGTAGCACTGACTACGAGTTGATTGCCAAGGTCAAACGGGTCCTCGAGGGCCAACGTTAAGGCGGCGTGCTCCGTATTAACATCGTAACAGCGGCCGTGATTGAGGTTTAGTGGCTGTATTCTGGGTGAGATGCATACGGCAAAATGGCATCTACCATATGCTATTTAACATTGTGAAGACGAACTATTTCCTTTACTAAAAAAGTATTAAATAGCTCGCGAACACCCCACACACAGATATATATATATATATATATATATATATATATATATATATATATATATATATATATATATACAATAGTTAATAAACATCAAAAGTAATTAAGCTCTTTGAATTGAACTTTTGATGGTCTAATAAATATTGTATATTTACAATTTTGTATTCTCATCTTTCATCTCTAGAATCTGTTGCTCTATTCAATATGTTAAGCTTCATATAATCACGATGGATTATAATTAAACGACAATTTAATAATCTTAAATTCAATTCAACATTTAAATATAAATATATATATATCATCTTATATAAAATATATGTCAATACCCCACACACACACACACATATATATATATATATATATATATTCGAAAATCTATATACATTTAAAGATGTACCTTAACCTTTTAATACATAACTATAAATGTATATATATATATGTATATATATGTATATATATATATTCGATATAATATAAAATATATGTACTTATATATATATATATATATATATATATATATATATATATATATGCGTATTTTTTTAAATATATATATACATTTAAAGATATATATTCATTTTTTAATACATACATATAAATGTATGTATATTTATATTTATATATATATATATATATATATGTATATATATATATATATATATATACTCGTGCTGGTCAAAAAAATAGAACATATGTATAAAACTTTAAAAATCATTCCGTTTGAGATAATTTTCGGCTTTTAAATTGTGTAGGCGAAATATTCTATATGTAAACAACAATTACAACTATTTTTAATCATTTGTCATATTTGCATATATCAGACTTGATTGTCACAGAGTAGTTTATTGTCACATTAGGAAATTCAACGTTTCAATTTTATAGAACATTATTCGTTGAGTAACTTCAAACTCAAAAAATGTATGTGTTTAAAAAGATTTTGCAAGTAATTTAATCATAATCTCTCATTCTTATTGAGGACAATCTGTGAGATGTAATTGGTGCTAAAATATTCCTATAATGCTAAACTAACTGAAATAGTTGGTTTACGATAGAAACTTTTTTTCATATCAATTGCAATGTCAGTTTTTCAATATTTCGCGTTTCAAAATAATAGAACAAGACAGCTAAGAAAACAAAATAGTTTTTTTTATTAACTTAAATACAGATAAAAATTAATCAATATTTAGTAGCAGCACCTTTTGCCTTGATAACAGCATCAATTCACCGGGCATGGAATCAACAAGCTTCTCGCAAACTGTGTAGACACCGAATCCCATGTGTTCTGTATTGCAATCTTCATGGCTGCAAAGGTAGTAGGTTTTTCTTTTCGAAGCTTCCTCTTCATCTGATCCCACAAGGCTTCAATAACGTTAAAATCTGGCGAGTTCGCCGGCCATTCAAGAACAGGGATCGATTGTTCTCGGAGCCAGGAAGTTGTGGACTTGGCAGAGTGTGTCGGTGCCAAGTCATGTTGAAAAATGATGTATGTGGCGTCACTGTCAAACTGATTATCCAGCACTTACAGTAAATTAGCTTCCATGAAATCTTGGTACACTGTTGCGTTTACATTTCCTTTGATGAAGCAGAAATTACCAACACCCTTAGCACTCATACAGCCCAAAACCATGCAAGACTGCGGGAACTTCACAGACTTCTTGACGCATTCTTGGTTATACCGTTCCGTGGATCTTCGCCAAACACGTGGCCCTTGGTCGCCGAAGGAAATACAAAATCGAGACTCATCTGAAAAGATCACACGCCGCCATTCGTCTGTAGTCCAGGTTTGATGAGCAGTTGCCCATCGTAGCCTCTTCAACATCTGATTTTTGTTTGGTGGCAGCTATACGATTTTGGTATCCCAGTTGCCGGAGCCTTCGGTAGGTAGTGCTTCGTGAAACGTCGGCACCAGAAGCCTGTTTCCACTTTTAGTAAGGTGGCTTGTTGACTGGAATCGACTTTTCTTTGCCACCTTGTCCAGTGCCCGGTCTTGTCTTTCAGTGGTGCTTTTCTTTCGTCCGCATTTCTTGCAATTGCTGTGGGAAACACCCTTAACATCTTTCTGGAGCACTTTGGTCACTACCGATTTTGAACATCCGACCTTAGTTGCGATTTCCATGTGCGTCTTTCCTACTTCCCGCAAATCGAACATTCGCTGCTTCTCAAACAAAGATATGTCTTTAGAGCGACCCATAATGAGAGATTATGATTAAATTACTTGCAAAATCTTTTTAAACACATCATTTTTTTAAGTTTAAGATTACTCAACGAATAATGTTCTATTAAATTGAAACGCTGAATTTCCCAATGTGACAATAAACTACTCTGTGACAATAAAGTCTGACATATGCAAATATTACAAATGATTAACAATAGTTATAATTGTTATTTACATATAGAATATTTCGCCTACACAATTTAAAAGCCGAGAATTATCTCAAACGGAATGATTTTTACAGTTTTATACATATGTTCTATTTTTTTGACCAGCACGTGTATATTATCTTAGAAATAAACACTCACATCTCGATTATGGTTAAACGACATCTACAAGAATAACTATTGAAATAATATTAATTACAAATGTAGCTTCGACTGTGTTCGTTTTTTGGCTTGACGGTAGCAATAGTTTAGTAAGGGGAAATTGTTTGTCCAAAACGGTAAACGCATATAAAACTTCTACATTAAGGATTGCGATAAATCATTAATATTTTCCCGTGTTCGCGTGGTACCATTAAAAAAGACAAGCAATTGACATTTTCAAGCACGAGTTTTATATATATATATATATATATATATATATATATAGTAGAAGGTAGTGTTATTCTAACGAAAGAAAAGTGTATATTTATTGAATTCGAGTAACCAACATTTAAAAAGATTGTGTATTATTTCATATTTGAATATGTTACATTGTTTATAAAAGTGTAGTGTTAAAATGGTCATATTACACGCGCTACGAGCATGTTATAGCAAAGTATTAAATAGTACACATTTTTTATTAAGGACTCTTTGTCCAGCAGGAACTGAACTATTTCGGTGGTCTTTTATCTCTCGGGTTGAGTATTATGTATTGCGGTGTTTTAGGCGGTGCATCCTCCCATGTCTTGCCTGCCCTCTTTCGGGGAGTAAGTTTATTTCTTACTGCCTGAGGAGCCCTGGGCAGGAAATACATACGAAACTGTCCAGACTATTTTGCTTAGCTAGAGTTCTCTTTCTTTATAAGTGCTAGCTTGACTCTCCACACCGTCCGATCTTGTGTCATATATTCGTTCGGTGGGAAGGAATTGGATAGCTGCGACGACCTGAGCCCGTTCAGTCAGTCCTTCAGCAACTTAGGTTGATTGAGGACTTCCGGATGGGGTAATACCAGTTGATGATCTGTCCTCAACAATCAGTCCGTCAGGGACTGGGCCATTAAGGTGGCCTTATTAGCTGTCGGGCTGGGAGATTTGTCTTGGGTTGCCCTAGAATATGTACCAGATCAGGCCTAGCCTCCCATCTTTGGGGTGGATTAAGTAAATTGCTTACTGCCTGAGACGCCCTAACAGGGAAATACCGACCGGGCTGCTCAGGCTATTTTTGTAAGACCAGAGTGATCTTTTTTAGGGGCGCTAGCTTGACCCTCACACCTTACGACTCTATGTCATATATCCATGTTGTTTGAAGTAATTACATAGCTGTTTTAACCCTAACCCGTTCGGTCTTGCTGTAACGTCAGTTTCTTTGGAAATTGTGATGAGGAATACCAGTCGAGGACTCGTTCTTGACAATCAATCCGGCATGAACTTTACCATTTCAGTGGCATTTTATCTGTCGGGCTGATGTATTGGTCCTGGATAGTACAAGGAGGTGCGCGTTCACAAGCGTTACCTACCCTTTTTGGGAAGGTTTAAGTTCATTACTTACTGCTTTAGGCGCCCTAAATAAGGAATGCCGATGGGGTTCCCCAGACAAGCGTTTATATGTAAGAGTGATCTTTTTAAAGGGGCGCTGGCTTTACTTTTTCCTGCCTTCCGGCCTTTGTGCCAAATATATCTGCGTAGGAAAAATTAAATAGATGCATCAGTCACAGCTTTTACTGGCAATCAAGACTGACATACAACAACTTTTGTTTCTTTGTTTTATTGTATCCTCTAATATATAATTGTTTAACCTAAAACCCTAATTCGTTTTTTCATAGGTACTTTTTTACAGGGCCCCACCAACTGGCAATGAAGTATTGCAACTTACACAGGAACCCACAATAACTCGCGAAACACCTTGGAAAAGGATTCACAACAACTGGCTACGAGATATTCGAATTTACACGGAGACCCCACAATAACTCGCGAAAAACCTAAAAATGACCTAACAAAAGCAGGTTATTATGAATTCGAACTGATATTAGAAACAACAACAACATTAAGGATTTGTCTTGAGCGTTTTAAAAAGGGTCCCATAACAAGTTGCGACGTGGGATTTAAAACTTAAACCACCACAACTACTGACGACGTGGTTACAGTAAGGGATTCTTAAAAACCATTAAATGGACGCCACAATACGGGACAAAGTATAGTAAAGAGAATCTTTTTAAAAGACAAATATGGTAAATTCAACGACAAATTGACCAGACAATGTTCTAGTACAAAAAGTTGCTAAACCGGTGGGGAGAAACACGTACAAGCCTAACTTAGTGTTACTCTAATTGACGAAAGGTCAGTGAGTTTTTTTTTATTCCTGTTTCGAAACTGTTGTTGAATTTTAGCAAAAAAATAATACATTATTATTTTCTCTCCTGCCGAAAGAATAAGAATATCAAAAGTGTATTTTGTATTTTCTCTCTTTTGACGAAAGTGCCGACCGGAAATTCTACTACTGCGTGAAAAGTGTACTTAAACTAAGAGTCTGTTTTTCGATGAAAAAGAAAAAGGTTGTATATTTCTTTTTAGCATACATATACATACGTATATTAGAATATATATATATATATATATATATATATATATATATATATATATATATATATATATATATATATATGAGTATCAGAAGAAAGTAACTCCTCTTATTTAGTGCTCGTGATGTATTACTGAAATATAATTGTTACAATAAATTGA
This sequence comes from Sepiola atlantica, assembly GCA_963556195.1. NCBI lineage: Eukaryota > Metazoa > Mollusca > Cephalopoda > Sepiida > Sepiolidae > Sepiola > Sepiola atlantica. The sequence goes on from OY744521.1 coordinate 144,177,502, forward strand.
TATACTAAGAAAATGTATTACATTGGGTTTTATTGACAAATTGATATGAGTGCTAGCAAATGCCACCAACTTCTAAAGCTGCCTGCAAACCGCATCAACTGATTTTACCAAAAACTTGTTTTTTATTTTTTTTGCCCAATGACTCAACACAGATGAAGGCTAAAACCAACAATAAGCTGAGGGTCAATAAAATGGATCGATTGACAGATGAATGGTGATAGATATTATGAGAGTATCGAAAATAGAAAACGACCAGAAAACAGCGTTTCCCCTTATTGTCAAAGACATCGCGCGTGAAATGTGAGGACTAAAGAAAAGATAACGCTTAATTAATAACTGTTGGCTCCTCAATTCATTTACTTTTAATAATTATATTTCAGTAATAAGGAACAAGTATAGCTAAAAAGTGTAAGTCCTTACTTTCCGATCAACCTGTGTATAAGATAGTATGTAAACAATATGAAGTAGATTTATATAGATTAACATGATTACAGAATAAGTCGACTTTCTATTACAAAAAAAAATAATACAAAATACCTAGCCTGAATCTCGCTTATACACACAGTTTTGTTTTAAAAATCATCATCATTAATGTTAACACTTCTGTTATAAAGCTAAGAATTATTTTTGTAGGCTAAACTATATGTACTAAGAATGAGTTTAAATCTAATTACTAAAGTGCGTGTGTTTGTTTTAAAGTGTGTACAAAGTAAAGCAGTATTGTCAATATGGTATTAAGATTTGTGTGACTGAATTAAAATGCACATCTAGGAAGCATACCGTCTAACTTTTAGAGATACTTTGCAAAAGGCGTTTTTTAAAATCCCAAGTTATGTGTTTAGGATGTTGTGCTATTTGCCGGAGTATATAATGTGAATAACCATTACATATTCATCACAGTATGAAGACATAATATTGAAAACGGTTGGTAATTTACACAAAATAAAAAAGAGACACCAAAACGAAAATTTATTAATAGCATTGAAAATATTTATATCATTCATATAATTAGTGTTATGTTTTTCCTCGCGATATTCTTAATTTATATTTTTCATATTTGTATGTACGTATGTATATGCGTTTTGGCATATGTATATATTGCTTTAAAACAACAGTTTATATGTTACGGTAGTGTTCCATGGCGACATGTAGCTTGCGCAAAGTCTCTTATTTTCTTACCTAACTGAATATGTATTATGAAAAAATATACAGTTGCGAAATGACATACTCTCATGTCGTCAGACAAGAATGTCCAAAACGTGTTGTAACCATATAGACGCACTTATAAGATAAATATACCCTCGAATAAGATTTGAAAAAAATATATATTCGGAAAACATATCATTTTAAGAACGAAACACAATTAATGTATAAAGTCTGCCACGCATTTTGCTGACTCATCCTTCCTGGCTGCCATCTTTTTACGAGTCATGTGACCGCCGGCGCCATTTTTCTGTCCAAACACTCGTCAAACAAAGGAAGCGGATACAACGACATACATCGAAATCACAAGCTGAGCTTCCTGCCGGCTATTAATCGCATGGCACAACTTGGCAACAACCCTTTTTTTTCTTTTGCGCATTCCACGGCGGGAAAGGCTGTAGCAATGATGGTCGTCAGCATCACTGCTAGCTCCAATCTGACAAAATATGGTTGATAAACTTACCGACTTCTATTTTTCTATTGATCGTTCTTCGTATAATTGCTCTAAACATCTCTCTTTCATATTATTTCAATACATGAAAGACATGTTTCTTCTTTATTATGAGTTTTTGTTTGTTTTGCAATTAATATTTTTATTTCTTTTTTCTTTCATTCATTTTATTATTATTTTTCTTGATTGTAAATACCTTTGCCTTGTTTCTTTATACTTTTCTTCTCTTAGCTTTTGCTGTTTTTAAAATATCTTTACTTGTCAACCATTTTAATCAATTATAATTACGGTAATCCCATTTTCTTTCACGTTTATCTTTTTTTCATTCATTTCCTCTCACTTTGTTTTATTAAATGCTTTCACTACTTCCTTTTATTGTGTTCATTGTTTTTCTCTTGATGTTTGTTTTCATTTTGTTTTCTGTGTTTTTTTTTTGTATTAATCCATTGTCAGCTTTAACAAGTCTTTATTTTTTAAAGGAAATCTTCATATTCTCCATGTATCCAAATTTTTTTTGTTACTTCGTTTCGCCAAAGATTCGTTCACGGTGTCATCATCTATTCTTAGCATTATTATTTCACCATTTCGTATATTTATTTTTATGTATAGACGTAATAAGAAATGATTCCTCCGTGTTTCCATATTATTTACATAGAACAACACCGTCTTATGACTTAAGACTTCCTTACAATATTTTAATATGTCCACGGACATTAGCCTTACAAACAGAATTTATGATATATATATATATATGTATATATATATATATATATATATATATATATATATATATATATATATATATATATGTATTAAAATATTGGTCGTTCTTTTTTTTATCTTCCCGATAAACAAAACTAAAAGTTGTTATATTGTTATAAAAAAAAGAGAAAAAAATATATCTAAAGATGGAGAATGTCTCCTAAATATATAAGATAAAAGTAAGAAAAAGAAATAAATCTGTCTTGCATTGTAAAGGCCTTTCATTGTCATTTTAATACTTATCATTCATTCAATGCTTAAAAAAAAATACGACCAATATTTTAATACAAAATCCCAGCATGCCCTGGCACTTCCGTTCTACTAATAACCGCGAATTCCAGCACAGCGGACAATACGTCATATCAACACACAGACGTCTTCCCGATAAACAAAACTAAATGTTTGGTTATTTTATAAATAAAAAAAGAGAAAAAAATATCTCTAAAAATTGAGAATGTCTCCGAAATACATAAGATACAAGTAAAAAAAAAGAAAGAAATCTGTCTTGCATTTTAAAGAGTTTTATTGTTATTTTAATATATATATATATATATATATATATATATATATATATATTTATTTATTCTGGTACAGAAAAATTAGTACAACATTCGTACCGTCGGTTTCAAGCACGGAAGGTCTTACCCATCCGGCTCTCTTCAGCTTCTGTTGTCATCTGTTTTGGAAATGTGAGGTCACATGACACTCTTGTTGGGACGCGTTATTTGCTCAGTGTGTTGTGTGTGTTTGTTTAAATTTGAATTTAGTGTCATAAGACCGTTGAGATTTAAAACACGGGAGAAGAAAGAGAATTCAAGATTAAAGGGAATAAAAAGGGGAATAAAAAAGGGGGGTAAAAAATAAAAAAATATATATGAAAAAATATATATATATATATATAAATAAATATAAAAAAATATAAAAAAACACATATATATATATAAAAACATTTTAATACTAAGAATAAAGGAATAAAAAAGAAAAAGAGAAAAAGAGTATAAAAAGGTATAAAAAGAAGAAAAAAAGGGGGTTAAAAAATATATATATATAGAGAGAATAAAATGTAGAGAATAAAAAAGAGCGAGAGAGAAAGAAAGAATAAAAATAGAAAGAATAAAAATATATAAATAAAATATATAAATAAAAATAAAAATAAAAATAAATTAAAAATAAATTTAAAGATAAAAATTAATAATAATAATAAAAAATAAAATTAAAAATTAAAAATTAAAAATTAAAAATTAAAGATTAAAAACAAAAATAATAAAAATAAAGAAAGGGTTTCTCTGAAATTCCCGTGAGTCAAATTATGAATTTGTATCATTAGCCGTTATATTTTTGAAGGTATGCGTTCTAAAAACCGTTGATGTGTAAGAATCTTTTCTCCAGATTGGAGTGATTTTTAATGAAGAAATTCGGACCTAAGGGAGGTAACTAAGATGGAAATATGAAATATTTGAGTTTGTTAAAATGGGTTTGTAGATTTATCTGGTGGTTGATAAAAGATAAAAAATTAAATATTTTTGCATTTTGGTGAAAGTCGAAGTTTTTGCTCTTGGAATTTATGTGGATATAGTTTGTTTAAATGGATTTGTAGAGTAATCTAGTGATTGATAATTAAATTAAATATTTTTGTATTTTTGTGAAGGTCGGAGTTTTTGCTCTTGAAGTTTAAGTGGATATAGGTTGATGAGGTGTTTGTTCGTTTTTATTGTGTTTATATTAGTAGAGGGGGGTAGTTAGACATTATGTGAATCGGTCAGACCAGTTTATAAGCAATGCTTGTCTCTTGTGTACACATCCCTTGAATATTTAATCGCGGACATTTAAACAGGCTGTATTCGGATCGATGATGGCTTTTGAAATGTGGTATTTTTCAGCGTCACATAGAGGACATCTGTTTATGGCTGGAGAGAAGGATGGTTTGATGGTGAAGGGTGTGTTTTCTTCTTTAAGCTGCCATATTCGGGTCGCGAGTGCCGTATTAGCCTTGTTTTTGTATCTGAAGGAGTTTCTGTGTGCATATAGCCTTTGTTTGAAATTTCCCTTCGTCATCCCAATATATTTTTCTGCATTACTGGTATTCTGGTCTGTGACGGTTGCTTCGTGTTTTAAATCTCAACGGTCTTATGACACTAAATTCAAATTTAAACAAACACACACAACACACTGAGCAAATAACGCGTCCCAACAAGAGTGTCATGTGACCTCACATTTCCAAAACAGATGACAACAGAAGCTGAAGAGAGCCGGATGGGTAAGACCTTCCGTGCTTGAAACCGACGGTACGAATGTTGTACTAATTTTTCTGTACCAGAATAAATAAATATTATGCTCTTAATTTTT
>OY744521.1:144184763-144204763 GCA_963556195.1 Sepiola atlantica
GTCGTGAATAGAGCGTGGTGTCATCAGTAAATATACTCACCCCGGAGGCGATTGCATCAGCGATGTCGCGTATGAATATTAGACATAATAACATTTCTAGTACTGATCCCTGCGGCACCTGTGCATTAATTTCATCCTGTTGATATGTCCAGTGATTTAGGACGATATGAATCTTTATTATAGCAAAGAATAGTCTTATTATATTAAATATGCCGTTTAGGGTATCGGCAGTAAGACGGGATTATCTAAATATATACGCTTGATCAGAAAGAGCATTAGCATTTTCGAGGTGGTGTACTATTTCTCGATTGATTAAGGATTCCAAGTCTTTAGCGATGAAATGGAGTACACTCACAGGATTATACCTTTGCGGTTCAGTTATTTAAACTGAGTCCATTTTGTTAGAATCTCTTAGTTTTAATAGATCGGTCTGACACTAACCAATGACTTTAATAAAATAAGTTACACTAGACATTATACACACACGAACGTTTACATATAAGAATTCCTTTTTTTTTACTTAAAAAAGTAACAGTGGAATTATTTCATCGAATTCTACTTTTATTAACGACGTACTACATTGTATTTTTCTCATTACATAATACGTAACTAAAACCACATCTAATTGTACCGTCAATATTGTAGATACATATCTGCTATAAGGAAAGAGAAGAAACATAAATTATATCTATATATTTCTTTTTAAAAAGTGTAAGCCTATTTAACCTATAACATTTTAGTAGTTAGATTGTAGTGATGAGCGTTTCATATTGAACATATAAAAATATCAAATGTGAAAGCTTGTTTATTAAACACTAAACAAAACAATTCAGTATCTAACTGCTCAACACCGGCTACCTATACCGGATGTTGAAATACTTCTAACACAGTCTTACAATACACTTTATAGTTGTATTTATTACCTCATTATAACATATCGCCATTGATATATTATCAAGTTAAGGTTTGAACTGACGACACAATAACAGTTACCACATGTGCCTGGAAGAAATATAGATTCCTTCTAACTTTTCCTTTTGCATTAGTTTACGAGTAAATGTCACTCGATATTTTTTTCTGTTTGTATACTCTGTGACGTTTTGTTCGTTGTATGTCTATAGAGTGGAAAATCTCCTCGTTTCATGAATTAATAAAGTACTTTTGCCACCAGCTTTAACAATGTACACATTTAGTGAATTATCGTATTTTCCATTTTACTCCGATGACACGTATTTTCTTTTCCTATTAATCCATTTTAGAAGCATCAAAGAATATTCATGAACTTTACTGTCCATTTATCGTTCTTCGGTGTCAAATATCAATTTAATCACTTTGTCACGCGTACGTTTGAAATAGCATTTTGTTCAAAACCGGAGATAAAACAGACGCATCCCATAAATATAGGTTAGAGGTAGTTCCCATTGAATTTCTATTTGTGAAATCAAAACTGTATATGAAGTAGTGCGAGTCACATTTAAATTATAAAGTTCTATCTTTGTCACAATAGCACAAAGCCGTATTTTAACTATAATATTTACTTATATCCTATTCAATAGTAATCAGATATCAGTCGGTTGCTCCTGTCAGCATCGAATCTTGTATATATTCGTAAGGTGTTGTTCCAAACTTGTTCAGTCAATCTAGGCGATATATCTACCATATTGAAAAGGGTCATAGTGATTGAAGCCACTTCAATCAATCAATGTAGAAAGCTGTGTCTGACTTGTGCCAAATACGTTTAAAGCGGAAATGATCGACGAATCACGTGTAATCATCGAATTACCGCCTGTGAAACGGACTTTTAAATATTTGACCTGTCATCCTCACATGTTCGAACATCTCAGACAAAGGCAAGCGTCGCTTATATAAAGGATGAGGAATTGCTTTCAGTGTTTTTCGCTATATATCGTAAACAAGTAGAATGTTGTCCGCAAGGTTCAAATCTAGACACTCAAAACTAATACGTTATAATGTAGATGTTCACAGTCATATACCAGTATGAAACAAATCGCTTAGTCTTTATATGAATATATCCACGGTATTTAAAGCTTTATTCGGACTTACTGAGCACACTACGTTTATAGATTGTTGTTGGCATTCGTATAAGTATATATAATTGCTAGTTGACACGTAACCGTGACAGACGACGAGAGGAAATTTAAAACTAAATCTCGACAGAGCGATCAATCGACATATAAGGCCTCTCACAGAGTTCGCTTGATGCATTTATAATATGATACCTTGGGGACGCCCAAAAGCTGACATTTTGTTAATGAGGGATTCAATCAAATGGCACCATATATTACATAGTGGTACGGAGATGAAGTTAATAAAATTAGCACAGTTACGATCAACAACAAAATCATCGCTATATTAGACAGTATATATATATATATATATATATATATATATATATATATATATATATATATATAGGATAAGGTATAGGATTGGTAATGAAAATGGAATGCTGTGGTAGACAAAATGTGTGAAAAATACAAACGGAAAACAGGTCAAAATGCAGGATAAAAATAAAAACAAAAAAAAGATATTAGACTGGTTTCGTTCGTATTTCTTAAGAGGTTCATTCATATGTACGAAACCGGTCACATCACTTGTTTTTATTTTTCTCATGAATTTTAACCTTTTTACCGGGCATCTTCCCCCCCCCACATACACATATATATATATATATTTATATATATTTATATATATATATATATATATATATATATATATAGGTATAATAGTTTCATGTATTAACATAAAATGTTATAAGGAGATATACTATAGTATGTGTCAATTTTCAGTATTTTCTTCAATAATCATTAATACTTGAGTAGAGCCAGGAATGTCTGTGATCAAAATTTGTAAGAGTACATTATTAATTTTGGTAAAGGATATATGTAGTAAATCTATTCGGACTATTGACTTCCTCAACATTACATAGCTTGCTTATATGTTTATACGGAGGTGGAGAAATTAGGAATTGACCGTGACCATTTGTTTTACTCGGTGTTATCCGGGATAAAAATAATGTAAGATTACAGTACTAATTTTGGTACGGTATATATAAAAAATTTCTTCGGACTGTTGACTTCATCAACGATACCTATCTTCTAAATATGTTTGAATGGAAGGAGGAGAGAACTTATTAATCGACTGATACCATTTGATCTACTCGGCGTTGTCAGATATAAACAAATGTAAGATTACAGTATCACTTTTTGTAACTGGTATATATTAAATATATTTATCAACTACATTTATTTTACAATTATTATGAAATAGGAAGGCGCAAAAAAGATGAATTAATCGAGACTATTGTTTAACATTACGTCTCTGGAATCAATAATCATTGTCAACATTATTTCTCTTCATACTTTGATTTTAACGGTGTTTTCGCAGTTCTGTTAAGCCCTTCTTACTTACATTACAGTATTATATTTTTAAATGTAGGATGTACGTTAACTGTTGTTCTACTCGTCGTGTGTGGGGGTTAATAGATTGTAATTATCTACATAATTAATCTTCATACTTTGATTTTAACCGTACTTTTAACAGTGCTATGAGGGCCTCTTCACTAAAAGGCAGGATTATATTTAGTAAGGAAGTGTGGGTAATATAAACTAATTTATAGTATTGCATTTAAATATATTTAGACTATTTTTCTTTTCAACACAGGTTTTATTCATGTTATTGTGAAAGCAGTTGTAGAAAGCTGATCAATCTGACATCAAAAATTGCATTCTCTTGGGTTCTACTCGACGTTTTCCAGGATCAATAAATATAAGATTACAGTCTTACATTTAAAAAGGGACAGCTACGGTAAATTAATTGCATCATGATTTTTCTCAACTTTACTGGCAGTAGAAGAAAAGAGACGGTAAATAGAACATTACAGAAAATGGGGAGAGGGGAAGAAAGAAAGATAAAATGACAACTAGAGAGAACAGATAAGAGGTAGCCGTGTTTATATAAAGATGTTAAACAACTATTTAACTTCTTCTATTATGTGTTTTATTGTTCCGGGCAAGGCCACATAGCCCTGCTAGTAAATTATGAAGTAAATATTTATATAGTACTGTGCCTATATATATATATATATATATATATATATATATATATATATATATGTATACAACCTCAGAATTATAATAACTAAGCATATGGTCAAATACTCGTTTACTCTCTTATGTAAAATAACACAAGGACACACATTGCTCCGTAATTTTGAAAACAAATACTTTATTCATAATCGTTTTTTTTACTTCTTATGTTTAGGCTGTCGATATTTTCCATTAAAAGGAAATCTAGTGTATTTTTCACACCCACTGACCCAAAACATTACCATTTCCACGAACATACAGCAAGAAGTCGTTCTTGTTAAACAATTATTTTCTGTAATTTTAATCCAGTAATGTTAATTCGGCAATCTACATTTTCAGACTAAACACGGAACGCTCTCGCTATCTACACGTTTTTGCTCAGACGTCTGTTGATTATTAGATCCAAAACATGACTTTGATATTCTAGCTCACTGGAAAAAAGATAAAAAGAATTATATTAAGTGAACAAGATTTTGTCTTGTCATTCTAGAAACATCAATGTCTCACAAATGTAAATATTGTAAATATGTTTATTTTCGCATAACTTTCATTCATAATTTTAATAGAAATTTAATAATTCGTATAGTCAGTAAATTAGTAATTGACCAATTATATGTCAGTTTTTTAGTCTTGGATAGCAGAATATCACATTCACAAAGTCACTATTATCGAACACAATTGCTGGAGGATTTACCCACTTGCACTACCCATCCACCTTAACAAAATAAAACTGATTAAAATACTTTATTTTTTCACACATACATTGACATGATATCAGAATCACATGAAATGAGTATTACATCACAAGAGAGAAACACACTCACATATTTTTTTAGAAAGAGAGAGAGAGACAGATATATATAGAAGGTTACGGATCACTGAAGGATTCGTACGAATTTAAGGTTTTATTTCATGATGTTGAGCAGACTGCTTTAATTTAAGAAAATAAATTAACCGGTTGTATTTTTACTATTTTAGAAATAGATATAACTATCTTTGACAATTCTGATCCTTTAAAGCTTCATACAACAATGTGTAGCACTTATTTGTAGGTTATTGTGTAAAACAATGCAATATACAGTACATATTTTTAACAAGGACATCAGTGAGAAAATACACAACAAATTACGCGATTTGCATGAACATAAAATCATCTGGTGAAATAAATTCTTCACACTGATTGTCCACCATTGTCAGCCCTGCCACACTATTCTGCAGACAGACACTTCGCTTACAAATTTATTCGTTTACTGATCCCAACATAACGATACTTATTTATTTTATTCATAGTCACCCTAGACAATGCACACTGCCACTGAGACGTAAGGGAGTACTGTTAATTAGGGGTCATGCCACCAAGAACACTGTCCGTGGGAAATCAAACAGCGACATGTATGCACACATTACATTAAGAATTCTGCGTGTTAGTACAGTCGGGGGAGCAAAAAAGGGAGCTAATTCCAAAGTCTAACAGTTCAATTGACAAAACGATACGTGTAGAAGTTTTTCTTGAATCTGGAGACCTCTAAAATAAAGGCGTTGCGTGTTGCTGCTTTTCGAGTTAATCGAGGGTTTTTATGTCGAAGTTCACCAGTCCTACGAATTGGTCGAGGCACATTCCATTTAAGTACTTGTAAAACAAGCACATGTTTGGAACATTACGGCAGGGAGACCGAGGTTTAAGCTTGGTTGAAAGTACGGGACCTGTTAGATTGGATACTCTTTTTTGTATTGTGCCCAATAGAAAATACTAGTGGTTAATATGTGACAACAATAGTTCATGTACGGGCGAATAGTAGCTGTGTTGAGTTATACGATACTGTCAGGTGAAAGTATGTAGATAGGGCCCATCTTATTTGCAGCAGCTTTCGCAATGTTCTATTTCTTTGTTGCAACTTATGTTACCTATGAATGTTACTCAAAAACGTTTCAGCGAGGAACTCTCAGCTTCAGTGTTATTATCCATGGCAGTCGGTAGCTTAAACTGTTCTTCGGGATTGTTAAATCAAAGAGGATTTGTATTAGTAGCATTTACTCCCCTATTCAACTAAAGACGGGGCTTAATATCTAACGTTTAAGGCATTGAAATGGATATGTCCACTTTTGTTTTTCCAACATATCAGGTATAGAGTGTGGTGTCATCAGCAAATATACGTATACAGGTCGTTTATGAATATCAAGGAGGATAGTTGCCCATAATCGACCCATGGCACACACCTTCATTAATGTTATGTTGGTTGAATGCACGACCATCGAGGACAACTTTGATTTTGATAAGAATACTCTGATTATATCAAGTATTCGCCCAGTACTACCGTACGGTTTTATTTTCATGAGAAGACCTTCATGCAAGACCTTGTGCTATGCTTTGGATATTTTGGTCCACATCCCTAGCTTCCACAGTCTTGTACAGTGGATATTATATGCGTTCAGTAATGGTGGTTGTAATATCAGTAGCAGAACGAACTTGCTTAAACCCATACGTATTTTGTTTAATTACTAATTAAGACGAGTAAAAGAAACATGCCTTAAAACAGTTAATTTATTCGAACGAGTTATTCACAATATTTATTTATAATTATTATTGTCGTTTGCACATGCTTTCCTCAAATAAAACTAGTGGTAATAATAGAACTGATATTAAATTTTAAAAAATGAAACTAATCGTTTACTACAGGAAATTAAAAAAAAAACGCTTACCTTATTATTACAAATAATTCTTCCCCCTCGACCAGAATCTGTGCGAGAACAGATTTGTCAAGGAAGTTAACTCTGCATCTATTCCCTACCAGCGTCATAGCTCAGCACCTAACTGACTAGCACCCCTGCCCTCGCTCTCAATTTGAAATCGTTTAGTAGAACACACCACAATATTACAACATACTACTAATCAACAAACACTCCATATGTTAGAAATATTATACATCAAAATAAAAAAACAATCAAACATTAAACAAAACAATTTTTAAAACATAGTACACCCCCTAACAAGGCAGGCCGCCACTGTAGACGTAAGGGATACTGAGAAAAAGAGGGGACATTTTTGTGGGGTCAACTTAAATTGGGAGATGTGTAGAGAGATATCTGTTTACATTAGTTTAAAATTTATGCATGTCATTAACGTCAAAAACAGGCAAAAGGGAGGGAGTTCCCGAATCCAGTAACACAAGGAAAGAAGATTTTGGAGTAGAAATTTGTTCGACATCTGGATACATCACGGTGAATGGATAAGATTTGGAAGATTGTCGGGTGGGTCTAGTGAATTTAAGTTGTGGGGGCACAAGGTCAGCAAGTTCTTCAGGGCACAAACCATTGAAGTACTTGTAAAACAGGCACAAGAAAGCAATATTGCAGCGATGGGACAGGAGCTGGCGCTTGGTGGATAGTAAAGGACCTATCAAGTCAGCGACTATTTTATGGGCCTTGTCTAACAGTGAGAGACTAGTGGATTATGCCCCAGCCCAGATGTGACGACAATACTCCATGCATGGGCGGACGGTAGCTTTGTAGATATATAGGATAATGTCAGATGTGAGTAGTTTACTAGCACAGTAGAAAGAGCCACTTTCGTTGCTGCAGGCCTGGCAATGTCTTCAATGTATTTATTCCAATTCATGTAATTTGTGAAAGTTAGGCCGAGCAGTTTGAATGATGAGCTCTCACCTATGGTTTTATTTGCCATGACAATCAGTGGTTGAAACCGTTTATTGTAGATATTGAAGCAATGTAGCTTTGTCTTTGCGGCATTAAAAGTTACCATCGATTTTTGACCGATACCAACTTCAGACTGAATGTCATTTTCTAAGGATTCTGTCATTGCGTCAGATATGTTCGCGTTCGTTTTGCCCACATGACGAGAGTAGAATGTAGTGTCGTCAGAAAATATTCCTATCTCAGTCTGAATAACATCAGGAAAGTCATTTATGAAAATCAGGTACAGTAGAAGTCCAAGGATGGGTCCCTTAGGTACACCAGCATTTATGTCATGTTGCTTGGATAAAAGGCCGTCGATGACAACCTGGATCTTTCTGTGTGTTAGGAAGAATTTTATTATATTAAATATGTGTCCTGTAATACCATATGAGCGCAGTTTTAGGAGAAGCCCTTCAGGCCAGACCTTGTCAAAGGCCTTGAATATAGCAAGCGCAGCCGCCCTAGCTTCACCTGCCGATGTGTGATGTATGCGGGCAGAGATGACTGTTTGGATATCTTCGGTAGATTGTGCTTTTCTAACTACGTATTGATGATCAAAAAGAGATTTAGCATTAACTAGGTGCCTGACTATTGCTAGACATATTAATGATTCAAAGAGTTTAGCAAAGATCGGGAGCAGACTGATTGGGCGGTAGTTTATAAGATCAGTTCTCCTTCCAGAATTATTAAAGACTAGTATCACAGAGGCAAGTTTCCGACTATCAGTAAAACAATATTTAACAAAGAATTTGTTGTATAGTTTGAAGAGAACATGAGCCAGCTAATAAGAGCATTTCCGTATTATTATTACTGGTATAAGATGAGTCCCTCAGGCTTTGGAGGTGTTAAGTTTTTTTTAATGATGTCTTTGACCTGAGATGGGTTGATGACCAGGTTCTCATGTGTGGCTCATGTCCGCAATCGGAATTCAGAGAGAGGGTGGTTTGCTTAGGTCCAACGTGGGGTTTAGCGCGACGCGCTGGGCAATAGTTTAGCGTCATCAGTTGCCGTGCAAACAACAATGTTTTCATTTGATAGCGGGAGAATTACTGATTGTCTATTATTCATAACACTATTGGACGAGTGGTTAAGGTGGTAAGTGTCATTACCACAACGTGATCACAGTTTCCCAGCAGGCTATAAGCATTTGCTACACACGCCTCAGGTAGTGAGGTTAAGAACAGGTCGATAAATGAGGGTTCCTGGTCTTCACGATCAGGAAGGCGTGTCGGAAAAGTGACAGTATGTGAGAGGTTGTTAGCTGAAGAGAAATTAAACGTACAGTTCCCAGCTTCATCAGGAACGCTGGAGAATCCCTACCAGTCACAATGGTGTGCATTAACACCCCCAAATACATGTATTTGGGCATTTGAGTCGAGTGAGACTGCTTTATCTAAGTTTTCAGTGAGAGAGTCAAGCAGGGTACACTCCTGGGTCGAAGCAGAATTATATAAGAACTATAAGTAACTAACTCTGTGATGTAAGGTTAATCTAAAGCACATGCAGATTGTGTCATTTTATTCTAACCTATATTTTCTAGTCAATGAAAAAGTGTTCTGAACATAAACTGCTAGCACATGCATATGTTTGTCAGAGTCCTTACGGTAGAGTTGAAGGTAATCAGTAATGTCAAATTGGTGAGAGGATACTGAGGATTTAAGGTTTGTTTGACTTAGTGCAAGTATATCCGGTGAGTTTATCAGGAGAAAGGTGTCTACGTCGTTAATGTTGGTTCTAAGTTCCCGGATATTTGTGAATGTGAGTCTCAAGGGCGGGGGCGAATATGTTTTATTGATGTCTAGTTTGTATTTTATTTTGTAAATTCATGTTTTTATTTTAGATAGAGTAGGGATGACAACGTGGGCGCTTGTTTAGTTCCAATAATCTCAAACACCCAGTCCATTAGTAGTGACTTGGTTCATGGGGGTTTGGCCTCTGAAAAGCCTACCGGAGATAACTGTAGGGCCTCATTCCATGCGCAATATGCCACGTACAGTTACTTACAATGTTATGCAACTTTTGAGTGAGCAGCCGTACTTTAGCTCTACCTAAGAGTTAGGGCTAATAACTAACAAGCTGTCTAAACTGCACCCTCCACCTGTCGGAATAAGAGAGACCCAGACAAATCACTTAGTGACGAAAACACTTTTTCCAAGTTGCCCAGATAGATAGAAACAGAGACGGCGTTGATTGCCTTAGTCAGTAAACAAGACCAAACACTATGTGTCCTTAGAGGCGTCCCTGTGCTTGCATCTCTACGCCTGTATAATATACATAGAAGGAGTGCGAATGAAGGGCGATAAGCAGAGCCCATCTACTCCTTAAGCAATTAGAGGGTTTCAAACTTTGTTCGAGATTCCATCTCTAGGAAAGGGTCAATCAAGACTACGGATGCCTCCCTCCCCAACGGTTTTCTGCTAAGACGTAAGTGGTTAATTGCAAAGTGTTATTATCAGAGTTTTTTTTACTTAGATAGATGACCTGAAAAAGTCTACGGCACCAACACTCCGAGAGAGGATATCCTGCGCTCGTGTACTAATAAAGTATTTCCGAGCCCCCGCAGATAAAAAAATTTAAAATACAACTACATATGCATATAATATATATATATATATATATATATATATATATATATATATATATATATATATATATATATATATATATATATATATCAGTTCACTGTACACTTATCAGAAGGAACAGTCATTTGAAGATATGTTTCCTTTCTCACAATTTAGTACAGATAAGAGATAGCCAGTATGGTAACAACTAAGGGAAACTAGTTTACTATGTATACAATGTAGGCTACGGAGAAAATAAGGTAAACTGAAACTTAAAATTAAATTAAAACACAAGGTATATACAATGAAATTTGGTAACACGCTTACAATTAGTAAAAAATGTCAAATATATTTGAGACAGTTAAAAGAACAGAGACTGTGTCTGGCATTAATTGAAAGCTAACTACTTTGCAAATGACCCTTTCAAGAAAATGATACCATTTACATCTAAGAGGAAGGTGAAGGGAGATGAGAGGTGGTGGTATATATAAAGGGTGCTTGAACCTTTTATTTTACTATCAAGATTAGCTATACATTTTTCATATTTTTTGGACATTTAGCTACAAGAACATCGAATTTTACATCCAGTAGAGAGATAGTAGTTTACTATTTATAAAATAAAATACTACCGAAATACAAAACACATTTTTAAAAATTATCTCAAAAAAATTATTTCGTAATATCAGAACGCATTTTTGTTTCTTCGTAAAAAAGTCAGCCATTTTAATGTTTCATTAATCAACAAATGAAATGAACTACACAATAAAATAAAAACATTCTAGGGTACAGTTTTATGAAGAATCCAGTGATGGTGTATATATATATAAATAAATTAATATATATATATATATATATATATATATATATATATATATATATATATATATATGGGAAATGAAAACAAAAACAAAAAGGAAGTTTTTTATATATTCATCAACGTTTCGTCTTTATGTTTAAGACTTGATCAGGATGATAGTGCTAAGAAAAATGGCATGCAAGTACGCGAAAATATTGGGTTTACACGATGGGTTTATGGGAAGAATCAGTAGCCACTGCTGGAAGCAGTAGGACCGGGGTCCGGGCTTAGTAAAGTCAGTAGCATGAGTGAAAAAAGTGGAGGGGTTGGGGTGAGAGAGAATAATGTATATATATAATCAAAACTAATTTGGAGTCACCATGGAACAAAATTATTTACTAACCGAGTAATGAAAATACAAATGAGCATCTATCGTCAACGGTGTGCGCCGTGGTCTAATACACACTGATGAGTTGTAATAACTACGAAACATTAAAACTTGAGATATCATTCTAAAATGTTTATACATCTTACTTAATTTCGTATTAATAATATAATTCCCTTCAAGAGTGCCTATTAATGTAAACACCATGGAATGTATATAATTATGCTGAATATAGACGCTGATTGACTTGAAAGTACTTGGGCCATCAACGATTACGGCAGACTAATCGGGCGATTGCCAACTAAAACAAAGACTCTGATTCGGCTAATGGAAATAACTCTCAGTTGTCTGTCATATTCTACCATATTTTTTCTTAAACAGAAAATGCTCCCTTTCCTTATATATATATATATATATATATATATATATATATATATATATATATATATATATATATATATTAGATATGCTAATTAACATACATCTGTTTTGACGTTATTACAACTCATAAGTGTGTATTAGAACCCGACGCACACCGTTGACGACAGTAGTAGTCGGATTCTTACCATCACTTAAACAATCTGTTCATATAAATGGTAGGCTAAATACGGGACAGAAAACGATCCATATGTGTGTGTATGTTTAGTATAGTTTCCGTGATAATTTCTTATAACATCAGTGTTGAATATGAAATTTTATACGAATGATTCCCTACCTATAAAATGCACCTGATTGAAAGAGGATACTGCGAGAGCATGCAGACACACGCTGATATATTTACATGAGCTTTAAAAGCGATTTGAGCAATAATTGAAAATGTGCTAAATATCACCCCTAATATGTATAAAGATACCACTTAGAAAACGTAATTATAAACAACAATGAAGATAAACAGAATAACAATGCACACATCACTTAATCTCTCTCTCTCTCTCGCTATATATATATATATATATATATATATATATATATATATATGTGTGTATGCATATATATATATTTATATATATATATATATATATATATATATATATATATATATATATATATATATATACTAAAACATTGCCCCTCCAGAAAGCACGTGTACAATTATACGAAATACTAGTAAAATATGCATATGCTTTTCCAACATTATTAGTCTTACAAACGAATACTTAAAAGCGTATATATTCTTGTGCGTAATTACTCCAGTAATATTCAATACACATTATCAATCTTATAATAATAACACGTACAAACACTAGTCCAAGCCTCGACTGTTTTTGTATCGGAGTAACTATGCATTGAATATGTCTGCTATTTAAGGAAACGAATGCAAAAGGAGAGACATTTATACATCCATTAAATCAAGTGACTTGACTCGCTTGTTCATTTACGCTCGTCCGCTCGGTCAAGCAAACCTGTTTTCATTTTATCGTGGCACAGTCATACATCGCGCCGCCCTCGACAACGCAGCGATTCGCCTTTTATCGCGCACAAGCGGAAGGCCAGACACATAAATCCGCTTGAAGCGCCATTTTCTCGTCATTGGTCGGAAACTGTGACGTCTGCGGCCGTTCTGTAAACGCAAGAGTCCACAGGTGGCAGACTATGAGTACACAGAGACATTTTAACCGTACATGCAATGCACACACACCTATATATATATATATATATATATATATATATATATATATATATATATATATATATATATATATATATATATACATATATATACATATATATATATATATATATATATATATATATATATATGTGTGTGTGTATGTGTGTGTGTGTATATATATATATATATATATATATATATATATATATATATAGAGAGAGAGAGAGAGAGAGATAGAGAGAGAGAAGGAGAGAAATTGAAAAAAGCAAGCAACAAACTATATTATTTATGTATTCATCAACGTTTCGTCATAATTGAAAGACTTTCATAGGATGAAGATACAATGCAGAAAAATCATACAGATATTAATTTTGATTTGCCAGAAATTGTCCAAATCTTGGCATGGCTGTGGATAAGAAGCAAGCAACAAATTAAAATCACGATTTTGGTTAGTCCTTTATCAGCAGCAGTCTGTACATTTCAAGGGACGCGAGAAATGAATGGAAGTACGGCTTGACCTTATTAGTCTCACATATCTATTTTTGCTAGGGAGTTTGTCTGGGTCAAAATATGTCACATTCGAGCTTGGCAGACAATGAATGTGGGGGCTGTGAGTGGCGGAATCTGAATTTACCGTCAAGTTCTGGATTAAAAAGGGGAAATAAAAGAAAAGAAAAGAAACAATGAACACAATCAATTATACTTTTTATGAATGTAAAAGCGTGGAGATCTTTTTTTAATTTTCGAACGCTAATTCTGATAAAATATAATGCGGAAAATGAGACAATTTTCTGGCTAATCAAAATTAATATCAATGATCTTACTACATTGTTTCTTCATCCTGAGGAAGTCTTTGAATAAAGAGGAAACGTTAAGGAATACACAAATAATGAAGTGTTTTGCTTTCTTTTTTCATTTTCCATTAGGTCGGATCATTTTCTCCCGATGTTTATACATATATATATATATATATATATATATATATATATATATATATATATATAAATCAAGTTGGTAGTATATATTGATATCAGGTCCGCATATATCACATTATTGATTGTAAATTTATTTTCGATAAAATCTAATATTAAAGCTGAACTACCTTCCTAAGTCGAGAAGAAGAACCCGTTTGTTCGTTTATTTTAATTAATTGTTCATTGTAACACCGACCATTCCAGTACCAGTCTTCTATCATGTTATTACGAAATTTATACATATATAAAATACATTTTAAAAACACATTTACAAACACATTTTAAAAACTTAATAGATGTATAATAATGGTTATATATTTTAATCTACTTGTTTTATGACATGTAATCACTTGATTTGATCCGGATGAAGCTACATTTGAATATGCGATTTCTTCCCGTGTAGGTATATTGCTAGTCGAAAGGTTTTTTTTATAAGAAAATAACTTGTTTACAAGGTTTGCCTTGAAATAAATATTTTAAAAAACATCCGTAATCTGAGGTCAAGGAATAAAAACACTGTTACCGTCGCGGTGTTCTGAAAAACTACTACTTCAAAATCGTTTGAAAAAGAAATTGTAAGCGAGATGATGTTACTAAAAATGTTATGGTGCTTAGAGTCATCCGTGAAACAGTAATTAGATTTAACGAACCGAAACAAATCTTAACAAAGAATAATCTAGAAATATCAATACATAATTATTAATACGGTTGAACTTTTTTTAGATACATGATTCAGTAAGAATTGTAATCTTAATTTCATTTGTTCACGTTCTGATATATTTCAGTAATTTTATGTACCTAACAGATCATTGCCTTTGCTCACAGCGGATGCAATTGACTACAATATAACCATGGCTTTTGATTACTTGAGAAAATTAAACCTTATTTAATCTTATTTGAGTGACGTAACGTGGAAAAAAGGATCATCGTTCTGCTTCAGAAAGACATAATCCTATTACAATTCTCTACCTGTATATGAGGCAGGTAGGTATTGATATATAACTCTGTGTTCATGTAAAGTGCAGAATCGACTACGCAGTCAAGTGGGGATTATAATTCTGCTCTTCAGCACCTTTCCCAGAGAGAGACGTGGTTGTTTGTCTGCTATATCGTTATTCCATAGTAGCTGAGCGGTTTACCTCTAATCACTGATTCCCCGTATAAAACATCCACAGCAATAACTCGTCTTTTTAACACCTATGTAAATAACTTTTACTTTTTTCCCCGTATACCTACACCTAACATACCCTCACTCACTCACTATTTAAAATAACTCTCCATCTGTGGACGATATTTACAAGGGCAATGCTACTCGACGTATTAAGCCGTTGTCATTTCAAGTACAATGTAATAAAATACTTGTCGTGCCGTTATCTTAAGTAATCCCATTTTGTACATTCCGTCCATCATTTTATATCCTTTCAGAGTCTCATCACTCATCACATTGACAATCTCATTAATGATTATCTTGACCGCTTTTCTGCCTTGGTAGGTGTTGACTGGTTAGTATAAAAAGGTATTTATAAACATCAGAATTATTTACTTGCAGAAAACCTATGAACTTACTACTTTGCTTTTACCACTCTTATAAAATACCAAGCCGGTCATAATAACAAACCAATCAATACATTTAAGATACTTAACACTCAATGTTATTTTATAGTCTTTTTTGGACTTGTTCCTTATCGTTTTCTTTCTATTTTCAATCCTAATTCTGCTGGTGTATTATGTGTGTTTGCTATTTTCAACATATTTTTACGATCGCTTATTTAAGCCTAAATCAGTGTAATTAAGTTAAAAGTAATGTCAACAGAAATCTGGCTTCCCAAATGTTCACTTATGTTTCCACCTTATAAACCTATTAAAGGAGCCTTATAGGTTTCAGTGGCAATATATCTTGTTTAAACAAAAGAAAGTATACAACATCTAAACTCACAAACAAACACACATTTACTTTACATAGATAGAAGATTACGTTTCATTACATAAGATAAGTTGTGGACGTAACTTAGAAATAAATACAAGCATATTTGATTTACTTCTTCTTTACATAATATGTGAAAAAATGCATATGTATTTGCAAACATTATTTCTATGAGATAGCATTAGACATGACATCGATTTGCCGTTTTGAACTGACGCCAATTCCCCTTTGAATTCTGGTCTGATTATCGCCAGCTAAAGCTTTGATGGTTAACTCAACTGACACTAGACATTCCGCTGTTTATATATTTTTTTATTTGAATTAAACCTGATGAAGATATCCGCGCAGTCTAAGACTTGTAGCCGGAGTTTAAGCGCAGACGTCTGCCCCCTTGTCTAAACTTATTATCTGAACTATTTTTAAACGAATGCTCATGTACAATAATGTTTGCCTCAATAAATTAAGATATTTGCAAGCATCTTTAAGAGAGATTCCATCCGCTGGTGGTTATGTCACAACAAACTTTGAACTAGCATTTTTCATCGTTTAGGCGATGAATGAATTACATCAGTGAGGAGGAAGATTATATAAGTAAGTAGTGTATCAGATGTTTCTAAGAACTTCCCGAGAAGTTATGTGTGGAATGATTGGATTCGCGTGTACAATATAGGTTAAAAACGTTACTTTAACATAAGGTAAGAAGACTAGATTGAAATTCCATTAGAATTAGTGCTACGTGTCAATATATTACAACAGCAGTCCCATGTGGCAGATATCTTAATGATATCACTTTTTTCAAAACCGCTGAAGAGCATTGTTGTGTTTGGAAAACTAACCTTTATCTTATGGATGACGGCTTAGGGAAAGACACATGGCTTATTATATATGTATACATGTATACTGCGAATAAAATTAAAGCAAAAACAAAACAGTAGACAAACTGCTTCTACGTGTTTTCTACCCTACAGTACTCCAGCTGCGTATGAGCCGAGCCGCAGTTAGACTTAATATCCAATATAGAAGAATTAATAATTCCTACTGTGCATATGCAACTGTAAAATTAGTTTGCTGGTAGCACTTAATTTTTAATATCATCTTATTGTCACGTATATGTTTCACGCTTACATTTAAACTAGCATTTTTATCACAGGATGCCTCTATTCCTACTCAAGTTTTAGATAGCAGGTTCAACTCTAGACGCGCCACTTTTATGAAAGCAGTTGAAGAATATTGGAATATTGGCCTCTGTTAATTACTATTTGAGCTTGACCTCCTTTAAACATATTTTAAGAAACCTTTAATAAAGAAAATATATTATTTTAATTATCATTCGCAGGCGTCTCTTAACAATTTATATGCAATTGGGCATGATAGCATAATTATACATCCGATTATATCCTTTCACGCAAACTTCCAATCTTTGGTACTGTCTGTCAAGCTCTAGTCCCCGTAACATCGCTGGGGTGTTTCATCCCTATGATTGTTTTATAAGTAATGCAACGGAATATGCACCGATCGAACTCACACTACTTATACCCTCTCAACGAAAATACCTCTGACCCAAGCGACTAGCAGCAAAATCCAACTAATTAAGTGTATATGTCCTTGTACTGTAATAGTTTCTTTCCTCAGGCCGTTTGCCCTTTTTCATGTTTACCCAACGTTTCCAACATAACGAAGTTGTTATGTGAACAACAATCTTGCTGACCAACTGCCCATTTAGGTTGCAACATTATATATATGTCTCCTAACATAGGAAGTTTTACGCTTTTGTGCCAAATGTCTTGTTTAGGGCTGGAATAAAAATCACCACACGGAACAGTTGTTCACAAGTCTCTGTACCCTTACGAGAGTAAAAGGGTATTTGGTAACACAAGTATGTCAATAATTCCTATTCTAATTTCGATCATTAAACGCTTTTCATTTTAGCGAATTGTCTCACATTTTGGGTTAAATATAAAGTTATCTGAAAAAGAAATTTAAATATAGGGAATCTGTTTAATTCTTCTTTAATAATTTTGGACCACGTTACATGCAAATCAGAAATAGTTGACTCATATAAAAGCATACCATATTAGACGCTTTACCAATCTTATAAAATAATCCGAATAAAGTGAACTCTGTGTTCCATTATTCATAATCACTTAATAAATTCCGGAGTTTACCCTCTCTGATACATGAGTGGATCAACGGTAATCATCGCAGCCAAGTATATGGTAGCTAGAGATATCAAGAAACCGTCCAAAATTATATTGTGTTTTTTGTATTTGCAAGGCTTCTGCACTATCACCTATCTAAGTACTGAAAAAAACACACTGGTGTTGATTCAGTAATCTGGTGAAAGACATATATCAACCTATTTGTATCCTTATGATAACAAATAAATAATTATGCATCTCATATACAAATCCGACAGTCGGTTTGTTTCTGTCGGACTGAGGTATGTTTATTTCAGTACATGGAGGTTAACTGTCAGATACTTTACTTTCTCTCTGAGAAGAGGTTGGGTTATTGATAATCATCAAATGCGCATCTATCGGGGAATCTTTCCCATGCCAAGGTGCGCTTATCTTAGTCGCGGACTTAGCAAAATAACACCTGCCCCTTTATCTAACTACATAGAAAGGAGGTAAATGATATGTGTTCAATATAATTTTACAAACATTGTAGAAGTTTCCTCTCCATCATCACATCATTTCTGTTTGATAGTTATATAAAATGATTGTTGATAAGAAAAATTTATTTATATAGGATAAACGAAGGATTTATTTGCGACCGACAAATTTACCTGACCTTCATCAAGTATCTTCGAAATCATACTCTGAGATCATTAATTAATATCTATACAGACGACATAATTGTCTATAGCAACACGTTGTATATTATGGGTGATCAATTTCTTGCTGATTCCCTCTTGTTCGACCTTGATCACGTTATGCAATGAAAAAAAGGTGGATTGTTACATTTAACACCTCTACAATTTAATTTATTCCATTTCACTACTAATACTCGGATCATGGTTTCTATTTAGTTTAAACGAATTTCACGCTCTTTAAGGAAGTTCTATGCTTTGATAAGCTTCTATGACTAACTTTAACTGCTAACCCGAGCTCCAATGATTTGCTGCCTGTGTAAAACATTCATAACGAGATCTTGTTTTTTATCATCACTGTAAAAAAGACTTTTACTTCATGAAACCAAAACGAATGTCAATGAACGAAGTTTATCTTCAAGAACGTCACATCTATTGACCACATTACCACAGAACCGCTTCCTTTCAAGCTTCGTGAATACTAACATTTTCAATAATAGCAAACCAATCAATAAATACCAGATACTTACATACTCAACTTCGTTCCCTACTTTTGTTCTTTCACTTGTTTCTTATCGCGTTGTTTTATTTTCAGTACATATAACGCTAGACTATTTTAGGCACTGGGTATTTTCAACGTTCGATGACGATCGTTACTCTAAGCGTACATCAGTTTGATCTATAATTTATACACTTGTCGTCAAACCCGTTTTAGCTAACCGATTAATAGTCGTAATAGGGGTTATATGAAACATATATGGTTGCAACTTCTGGATTATTTCGACGATATGTTATCCTAAATATCTAAATTTCAGAAATCACTGTTTGTACGATACTAGATAGATGGTGTATCAGAAACTATTGTACATGTTTCCACACGACGTTGCATTAAAACTGTCATTGGGTGGTTAAACTTATAATTATACTGATAATACTACTACTATCATGAAATAGAAGTAAGTAATCGTGACATCAAAACCCATAGTAAAAATTTAGTAAATGTTTTGAATAACTAGCCAATGGAAAGCTCGATTTAGAACAATTAGAAATATAACTGAAAATCGTAAGTGCAGCCTATCACAAGAGTTATAAGCTATATTCCAGGTGTTCTTTTGCAAAGAAAGAATGGGT
>OY744521.1:144207263-144239763 GCA_963556195.1 Sepiola atlantica
TGATACTAACACATTTTAATACTTACTAAACACCATGCGCGATTTAAATTCAAATTTAAAAAAATACATTACACGCTAAGTCTACACAACATCGGACGCTACTGATACAAGTCCAGGAATTACTCATACGAAAACAAAATAAGCTTAATACCTTGTATTTGTATATAACTCTGATGAAGCTCGTGATACCTAGAGGAATTATTAGAAAAATTTACAAATAAATAAAAATATATTTTGATTTTAATTACAAAAAATATCTGCATGTAAAACATGTTTTTGCAGGCATTTTACTTTTTAATTTAAGTTTTGAATTTTAAGGATGCTTAAAAGATGAAGCTTCTCAAATATATATATATGTATGTATATATATTGTAAGGAGAATATTTTAAAAAAATATTTTGAAACCTGAACACCGCAGATATTTTTATTTAATAAATTATTTATTTACTTTAAAACCTTTTTTTTTACTTTTTTATGAACTTGAGTACTTTTGGTAATAGATACCCTTGCCAGAAGTATAAGTATTTTTTTTTCTTTTTTTTCTCCTTGACAGAGACATTTCTATCGCAGTCAAGTTGAAATTCGTCCAGGTGTTATCGACGACCAAAGTTGAAATGTTATTGTGTGTCGCACGCGGTTACGTGAAAATGTAGTTTGTAAAATCACACATTGAAACGTTGAGGAAATGGCAATAATGAAGAGAATATTTTTTTGAACAGGACGAATTTCAACTTGACTGGGATAGAAATGTCGCAGTCAGGGAGTAAAAAAAAAGAAAACAAAAAAAATATGCTCAAACTTTTGACAACAATATATATTACCGAAACTACTCAAGTAGTTTGTTTTAAATATGAAGATTTCATTGAAGAATATAGTCCTGTAGTAAACTATTGACATAATACATGTCTTACTAAGAGTTTACAGATGTTCTATAATATTTAAATTCAAAAGAACTCTAACGTTTAAATATCGAACATCCTCTCTTTTTTATTTCAGTTACTTTAGTATATGAGAAATTAAACTCTACTCATACCATAAAAGTATTATATATATATATATATATATATATATATATATATATATATATATATATATATATATGTGTGTGTGTGTGTGTGTGTGTTTGTGAATGTTTATGTGTTTAAAAGGTAAGAGAGCAAATATAAAATATGTTAAATAACAAAAATGTAATTGTCTATATAATTAAATCAGATTCGTATACGAAAATCTCGTTTCAAATCGATTCATATTTGCTATATGATAGTTAATAAGCTCAAAAGGCCTACTAACAGTATTTATTTTTCGAATAAAAATAACGTTTTCGAAATTTCAAAATTGAAAAAATCCTGTACCTAAGGATTACATGCG
This sequence comes from Sepiola atlantica, assembly GCA_963556195.1. NCBI lineage: Eukaryota > Metazoa > Mollusca > Cephalopoda > Sepiida > Sepiolidae > Sepiola > Sepiola atlantica. The sequence goes on from OY744521.1 coordinate 144,208,632, forward strand.
TTTCGAGAGAAAAAATATTAAATGGTGCAGCAGAAATCAAAATTGTCATTTTTTAAACATACAGCTGACTTTATAAAACCATGAACTAGCTTTTTGAAAGCTTAAAATATCATGAGCTTATCCAAGAAACATCTAATATTAGAAAAAAAACATATTTTTAGAACAAAATATAACCAGGTAAAATGTCTCTTATACTCGGCTTTCAAAGTTGAAGTATTAAATTGAATTTAATAACTTAAACACCTTAACATGGTATCAACTTAACGACCATAAAGATATGGTATTGCAAAGAAAAAATTCTGTGATTTGCAAAATAAACCAACATTTAATGCAAAAATCAAAATGTATTTTTAACAAAAAAATAATACTTTGATAACTAAAATTAAAATATTTAACTTACAAATATATCAAAGATTAACGTGTCAAAAAGTGAAAACGAGAATGCATTATGATTTATTATAATTATGCAATAACTAAATCAACAACGTTATATTAATTATTGGACCGAAAATGTAGTTAATTCAGTGTCATAGTGTACCATTTAAAACACTAACGAAAATAATATCCGTACCATTATGATAACAGATGTAGATGAGCAAGATATGAGTTAACTAATCAGTTAGAACAAGATTAAATATTACTAGGAAGTTAACAAGTTAAATTGAGAAATATGTTATTTTATATGCAATACCTTATTCCATTAACAGTGTTTCAAATACTAAAGTATAAAACTACTTATAATACACTTGCGCAGGAGTATCTGGGTCAGTTTCAATTATATTTGTTCTTCCAAACAGATCATAACGTCATATGTACATTTACTTTCTTATCGGTAATACAAAAAATAAGCACTTACATTCTATTTAAGTTGTTCGAACCACGTTTAATAATAGTTCAAGCCTCAGAAATAGCGATATTAAAAGGTTTACAGTCTAACTTATAAGGTAAATAATTCCTAAGGGTTGGCCCTTCAATACGGTAAGGTACGGGCTTGTGATTAAGGTTTTAAATCTATTAAGAAAGTGAAGTGGACCTACTATTGTTTTCATGAGTAAAATAATGATTATGTGTGGAGATCTTATATTTCATTTACAAAACTGTCAGATTAATATGAATAAAGGCATTCGGCATATACTTCGTTATGACCATAGTATTTTTGCTATAAATAGTATGTTTAATGTTGCAAGGTACACACTAGTTACAGGTTAATATAGTAATGTTAATGTTATCAATAACACTTATATAATCATTGCTAATGTTATTTAAGGTGTACAACAAAAAAACTGTTTTCCTAGTTTTGTCCCATTCTCTATAGCGTTCATCTGGTTTATTCATCGAATTTTCAATCATGGTTGTTCATTTTGTACAAAGCCGTAAAAGACTTAGCGTTAATGCAGCTCGGTTCCCGGTGCGTAAATCGAAAGACCGGCCATTGACGTTCGCTAAGTTCGAGGCGCATTATGGTAGAATATATTTTTGTCCGATTGATTTGTCTTTATTCATTGAATTCCCGCCGCCAATTTTGGGCCAGACAGGCCGACTGTTTGAAAAATGATTTCCTTTAGTCTTTACTCATTCTGATGACTTGCAAAAAGGTTATTTACACACAAATACACAACACTTACACACGCACTCACCAACATTCATGCACAATTTATTAACGAGTAATGTAACGACTTGGAGCCCAAGATAAATAACATACTTATTGATATAGACATTCCTTAAATTATGTAACACACACACATATATATATATATATATATATATATATATATATATATATATATATATATTTATATATATATATACTTATATATACATATATATATATCTATAATATATATATACATATACATATATATATAATATATATGTATACATATATATATATATATGTATATATACATATATATATATATGCATATATATATACTAGTCATTATTTCATTTTTATGCACATATTGTATTATAAAATTAGATACTATATTGTGTATATATAACAGTTTTCAATACGTGAGCAGAGCTTACTAGTCGTAGTAGTAGTATACAAATATATATAGCAAATAAGCTACACAGAAATGTAAAAAATTCATTCTAGCAGGGAATTATCAGCCTAACTATATTAAAATTATAATCAAATATACATATATATATATATATACATATATATATATATATATATAAATATATATATATATATATATATATATATATATATATATATATATATATTCATGGAATAGTTTTGTAGATATAAACAATAATAGATTTAAGTGATAATATAAAAAATGACACTTAAATAACAATAAAATTATAATATATATATATATATATATATATATATATATATATATATATATATATATATATATATATATATATATATATGGAATAGTTTTGTAGATATTAACAGTAATGGATTAAAGTGATAATATAAAAAAAAGACACTTAAATAACAATAAAATTATAATAAAAAAATATATATATATATATATAAATATATATATATATATATATATATATATATATATATATATAAATATATATATATATATATATATATATATGGAATAGTTTTGTAGATATAAACAGTAATTGATTAAAGTGATAATATCAAAAAATTACACTTAAATAAAACCATGTCCATTACTTTTGAAAGAGTGTGCATCCATCCACCTCCTGCTAGATGAATACTTTCTGTTGACAGATCATTTATTTCTAATTCTCCTTCGCCGCCTCCAGAAAATATATAAGCAAATCAAGTTGTTTTTAAACTTACCAATTATTGTTTTACTTCATTTTTAAAGCGTAGCTTTTCTTAAAAAAACAACAGCATTCTTTGTTCCTGGTATATAATTTCAAACATGATTTCATAACAAAGCGCTTTAAAAATGCCTTTGTATTTATTTCAACATCTAACTATCGTAGATTTTACATTTTCACTTAAGAAAAAATTGTTTACACACCGTGTTTTCTACTATTTTGTCTGAATTACGAAAAAAATAGATTCAGAGTATAATTGTAGATAATATATTCTATAAATCACCCCATTTTCCACAAAACGAAAAGATAGATTCTTCTTTTTTAGGCGATGACGTATCAACACCACGATCATTTAAGAATTTTGAGTGGGGATCAGTTTCGTGTATACATTTTTTTTAAATGATCCCCTCGTTTCCAGACCATTGCAGCGTTTTAACGCAGTTAACTAAATTCTTTTTTATTGCTATATGAAAGAAATCGGTTGTGTTTTGTTTTAAGGGGATTGGTTTACTTTACGTGTGGTGTTGCGACCTTGCCACTGGGAGATTGGTTTAGTGGTTACACAAATTTGATTAATTACCCTAAAAAGTAAGAATAGCATAAAGATGGGGGATCATTTTACGTTATATATATATATATATATATATATATATATATATATATATTTATTACTGCACAGTCTAAATTCTTAATAATAATTTTTTCTGTCTTTTCATTTTTCACGGTGTTCACCTTTGACATGTAATCGCCTAAAAAAACCGAATTTCATTTAGAAGGTATTAAGTACAGGATGTTTATCTACAAAATTAACCATAATTTATTTCGTTAAACTTATCGTTTTAAGTATAGATTTTTTTAAAATTTTAATTGTAAGTGATTGATTTGTTTAATGCTGTTTACATTTCCCGTGAAAATTAAATAAATAACTTCTTCAAAATTGTCTAATTAAACATCTTATTTTAAAGGCGTGCATACCAATATTAAAAGTGTGTATATTATTGTAGTTAGACACCATCAGTCGCCAAAATAAGATTTTACTTTAAGACGACGATGAGTGTGATAAGTATGACTTTAACATTTTTAATGAAAAAACGACCGCCTCTAATATGTCTAAATTACAAATAAAATTCATTTTTTACTATTCATTAAGTCTTTTTTTCTGTATTTAGTAATAAATGCTAAACACACTATGTAACCATTTTTAATTATTTAGTAATGTTTAATTGTTTTATTTTACCAATCGACGTTCCACTCTTTCATCTAATCCTTTAATTTATAACAAGTTTTTAATAGAGAATTGATTTACATTTTTATGCTGAAACAAAATCAATTGCCTCGACTTTAAATATCTTTAAAGACCATATCAATTAACTGTTTTTTTTAATAATTTGATGCACACTAAATTCCCCAACGTGGTAATATATCACTACGACAGCGTTTTTCTAAATTACAAACATATCAACTTGAATTCAATGTTTCCTTAAAATAAAAACTACTGCCTCGGTAATAGTTGCCCAGAGGGCAGATAGCTTTTGCTATTATATATATATATATATATATATATATATATATATATATATATATATATATATATTTATATAAATATATATATATATATATATATATATATATATATATATATATATATATATAAGTGATGATAATACTAACTAGAAAATATACAATATTTATTAAATCATAAATTGTCCAAACAAGGCTGATATAAAACACATTTTTTTGGTTAATCCACAGATTTTCAAAAATATCATCTCAAAGGTGTTTGATATAACTTTCTGTTTGAATATTTGATAATTTAATAAATATTGTATGTTAACAAAATTTAATTTTCATCACTTATCTTATATACTGTTCCTACATTTCGTATATAGCGCATTGCATTTTCAAGCTATAATTTAAAGACTTATTTAGCATTTTAATTTTCTCACCTTATATATATATATACATATATATGTATACATATATATATATATATATATATATATATATATATATATATATATATATATATATATATATATTTCCCTCGGTGTAATTCTCATAGCATCTTTATTATGTTTTTTTACAAGATACCTCGTTATTTGGATCTGTTGAGTGAGGTACGAAACCGGTCAGCTGCCCCTTAACATTTTTAATTCTTAATTCATCATGGTAAATAAATATTGTCTCGTTCCAGCCATAATACAGTTTTTTACTACAAAGAAAATATTGAAATATCTCAAGAGTAGGTACACACCCGAATTAATCAGTAGATTAAATTTTCTACTGCAGAGTAAAAGCAAATTAAGAACTGATTGGGCTAACGAGACCTTCTTCCATTCGTGATTGAGTAGTAAAGTTCCCCCCCCCCCCCCTTATTTCATTTAGTATTAAGAGGGCAAAATTACTTCCTGGGCAAAACATTGAAATTGCTTTTATTTCCAATTGTTTGTCAAAACTTTCTTGCGACATTACACGAGTCACTAAAAAATACTACGATTCATGGAGGGAATCTATAGGCACTTTGTCGTTTTTAAACAAAATCAGATTTATGCGATATGTTACGGTTATTCACGAACTTAGCTTTCTAGGTTAACGTGAAAACATCAGAATAAACTGAAACATTTAATTTTTAGAAAGTTTGATTGTTCGACAAAACAGAGTTCTAGCCAGAACGTCTTTAATATTTCTTCCACTCAGTTGTCCCTACTCGAACTTAACATTCTTTCTCATGGTTTGGACTTCTGTATTCCCCCTACAACTACTAAACAAGACGAAATATATTCTGAATTTGAAGCTCTTTTTGCTCAACTAGCAAGACTTCAACCTACATCCGACTCTAAGGTCAGTGATCTTAACGCAAAGTTGAATGACTTCGCACATTCGTATGCGGGCACACCTATTTCGTTGTGTGAATCAAAATGGCGAAGAGAACATTTCTGTACCATCAAAACACTTCGCAATAATAAATGGTTGGTCATCACAAAACCTGATAAAGGCTCCAAGGTCGTTATACTTTATCATTTTGATTATATCAATAAAATGACGACCATTATTGAGAACACCTCTAAATTGATTCAGTTAGGTCCGGTAAATACACATAACTCCACTATATCTATTGAGACTAAATTCCAAAAACGTTTGGTTAAGTGGGTTAAGAATAGAGCTCTTCCCACTAATATTTCTAAAATAATTAGACCCAGGAGTTCTATTTGTCCCCGCTTGTATGGTTTACCAAAACCCACGAAGCTGAGGTACCATTAAGACCAATTTAATCCATGATAGGATCTTCACAACACATGGTAGCATATTGGCTTGCCACTATTTTAGAACCAGTTTTAGAAAAATATAGTTTATTTTCATTAAAGATTATTTTTCATTTTTAAACTTTATGCAAAATTATTCAAATACTGATAAGTGTATGTGTTGGTTTGACATATCTAGCCTGTTTACATGTGTTCCCCTTCTTGAAACGATTAATATATATGCCGATGCTTTATATCGCAGTCAACTGCCTATTCCTCCTATTCCTTAAAATATTTTCGTGGAGTTGATGAAATTTGCCACGATGTCGATAGAATTCAGCTTTGACGACATTATGTACAGACAAATTGATGGTGTCTCTATGGGCTCTTCCTTAGGACCAGCATTGGCCAATATTTTTGTTGGTTTCCATGAAGAAGGTCTCCTATCTGGTCCAAATAGACCAGATATTTACTTTCGTTATGTTGACGACACCTTTTGTCTGTTCAACAATGAAACGGAAGCGGACTTTTTTTTACGTCCCTTAACAATATTCATCCAGCTCTTAAATTCACAATTGATAAGGAAGCCAATTCTTCACTCCCATTTCCTGATGTATTGGTTTCTTGACGTCATTATATCGAAAACTTACCTTTACTGGTATTTACATTCGTTGGGACTCATTTTGCCCCACAAAACAAAATATCAATATTATTAAGACCCTTACACATAAGGCCTTAATGATTTGTTCGAAGACCAAGCTTGATGAAGAAATTAAATTCATCACTAAGCCCCTCTGCAACAATGGCTATCCTTTATATATTGTACAATCTACCATTAAAATCAAAATATCAATTTTATACAAAAGCAAAACAGCTTCTGTAGACAGATGTCCTATTTACCTTTACCTACCTTGGCTTGGTAACATCAGTCATAGATTCGCCAAACAAATCTATTTGTCTGTACAACAATGTTATTTTGCTGCGAATACACGAATTGTTTTTTACGCCCGACCGATCTGGACTTCTTTTCGAAAAGATGTCCTTCTATTATTTATTTATTTAAATGTAGTTGCAGTGTGCACTACGTTGGGATGACGTCACCAAGATCAGACATCCGGGTCAAACAACACGTGCCCCCCCAAATTCGCAATGCAAATTATTCACCAACGGACGTTTTACATAATACTTATGGTTCGCCGATAGCCGAACATCTTAAAAATAACCGCACCTGTGTCTCTAATTTCAGTGTCGACTTAAACTCCATGCTTAGTAAGTCTCACTCTCCCTACCATCTTAATATCCTAGAAACAATCTATATAAAGCCCTGTAGACCTTCTCTTTGCAAAGAATGAGAACATCTCCTCGGGCTTAATGTTGTTTCTATTTGATTGTTTTTTATTTATTTTTTTACCCCTTTCCCTCGCTATAATTCTCATAGCATCTTTTCTATATTTTTTACACGATACCTTGACATCTGGCTCTGTTGAGCGAGGTACGAAACCGGTTAGCTGCCTTTCATTTTTGTAATTCTTAATTCATCATGATTAATAAATAGGGTCTTTTTCTAGCCATTATAAAGTTGTTTTGTACTACAAAAAAATGTATATATATATATATATATATATATATATATATATGGAGAGAGAGAGACAGACAGAGAGAGAGAGAGACACACATAGGGAGAGAAATAATTCCTTCCGTAGGTTCGAAGCAAATGTGGTAATTTGCTCAATTATGTATTAATGAGAACGTAATATTTATTTATATATATAGAGAGAGAGAACAGTAAAGCTGATATTTTAAGTATGTCAGTGGGTGTTATAGCTGTAAGCACGAAATATATATTTGCTTATCTCGTCCGACAGCCACTAAGATAATTCCTGATGCGTGTTTCTAGAAAATATGCGTTTTTCTTTTCCCCTTTCAAGATGTCTTTCAATTTGTTTCGAATTAGTTGATTTACGTATGAAGTCGAATTAATTTTCAGTCCAACAGTAATACTTACTCCCACAGACAGTGCGACAACAGGGTCTATTGTTCAGGAAATTATGTTATTAGTAAACACTGTGTGCGTTTCATTTTTATTGACTTATTATTTTCTCTGTAAACTACTATACATGTTTAAAGCTAAGTAACGACTCTCTCTATGAATACGTTTTCATTATTTCGGGTTTTCTATCTGCCTAGGGACGGTGTTTACACAACCCTGTTTAGTGGAATAGATATTAATGAACAGCTTGCAGACTTAGTCGAGCGATTCAAAATGTCGACTTTTGATTGCTGCCTACATTACTCCACTTCATGTAAATAGTTATTTACGTAAAATATAACTAATTTAAAAGTGTGTTGTAATCTCTTCATGGCTACTAATAATTTCTACTGTTTTATTCACTTGGAATACTATTTCACCGATATAAAATCAAGATAAATACATCATCTCTCAACTGGTGTAATTTTATATTGAAGGGACCTATGAACCAAGAAGACGAAAAGAGAAAGTCGAATTCAGTGTGTCTTACAATCAAGGGTAGTCCAACAGTGAAAGTAATGTATATCTCCGCCTATTTAATTTAAATATATTCAGGGACAAAATCCTTTATGTATACGACATAAGTTTATGTTCCTAATTAACTATTTGAAAAAGATGTGACGTTTATTTTAAGTCGTTTTTATCTCATCAATAACGAATTGTAAATAAATATAGGTATTAGAAATATACCCGAGCCAGAACGAGTAAAATAAATTCCCCATACAAAGCAGTTTTGTAATAATTTCTATGTCCACTTACGAATATTAAAATCAAAATAGAATTACACTAAACCTTCTGTCTTGAATCCATATTATATTAATAAAACTGTGTTACACAACTTAATGTCTTTAATACAAGTTTAAAGCTTAATGAAACTTTAAAAAGAAATTAAGATTAAAGAAATTGCATGCATTTCGCGAACATCGGCGATATCTGAAGTTTCTTGTTACACTTTTTTGCCTGAATAATAATTAAACTAAATATTACCAACATTACTAACCCTTTACACGTAGATGCTGTTTTTGAAAATCCATATCGCTCGGTTAAGTAATGCATCCTGTCTATGCAAATATATAAACATACACACATTGTTAACGCTATATTAGCTGCACTGATGAGCTGTGAAACAGCGAAACAGTCTGTATGTGGATTACTATACGAAGCTCCCCCCGGGTAGAGCTTATTTTGTAAGGGTATCGCCAACTGCCATTTAGCTTTAAGGCATAGCTCATTAGGTAAAACTAATTCGAGCTCCGGCATCTCTATTAAGATTGAGATATTTCTTACATTCAGTTAGTGTCGCATGATAGCGTAGGGGTTAGCAGCTCGACGGTTGCGTTTCAATCCTGGCTTGAGGCCCTAACTGGTCTAGCCGCACTGATCAACTGCGAAACAGTGTGTATATGTATGTGGATATATATATATATATATATATATATATATATATATATATATATATATATATATATATTTACACAGCCATGTACAAAATCTACGACACTGGCATGTCGATGTTCTCGATCAACAGCTATTATGAACTGAGATCTCATCAGGGAGAGTTAGAATCTAATCTTAAGCTTAGATCATATTTGAAAATAACATCGACATGTCAGTGTCGCAGATTTTGTACATGTCTGTGTAAATAAAAATAATCATATATAAAAGCTCTATTTGATATTGAGCGCTTTTTATAAACCCGCGTGAAATTCTTTGGATTACTACTCTGTGGATGTTTTACCTGGATTACTATATATATATACATATATATATATATATATATATATATATATATATATATATATATATATATATATATATATATAGAGAGAGAGAGAGAGAGAGAGAGAGAGATTGATAGATAGATATAGATAGATAGATAGATAGATAGATAGATAGATGTAGTTATATTAACATATCAGAGAGATAATATCTTGCATTATATTGAGATAGAGACACTATGATTTAGGAAGGGGAAGTAAAAAGTGTGCGATCGTTTCGAGCATACTACTTTAATATTTTTTATCGAATTTGCAAATATTGAAATTCGTTTAAAATAATTTAGAAATATTCTTACATTTTTTCTTTTGTTTTTAACTGAGTTTTGAATTATAGTCCGACCCGTTAATGTCTCCGCTCCTCATTCCTAATTTTGAAGTTACATATTTGCATTTAAGGACAACTTCCACCCATTTATAGAAAAAAATACATATGACACAGATTACCCAAAGGGCATTCAATACGTCGACCTGGCGCATACATAAACAGGTTGGATGACTGGATAATTTCCCGGAGGCCCCTGAGATAGCGAACCAGTTTAAGTAGCGCCCAACTGGCGATAAACTGATTATCGACCAATCAAGGGATCATGATTAATATGAGGGGAAGCAAAGTGATTGCTATTACTGAATTTTAATAACCTGACAGAACTGCATACAAGAAAGAAATGTAAAAAAAAGTGTAGCAATTGAGTTCAAATAAAACGATGGAAACATTTAGAAGAATAAAAATATGATAATCAGATGAGGTTTTTATTTTTTTATAACTCGAACACGTTTAAAACATTGTAAATGTAAAGCTCATCCTCATGTCTTTAAAAATGAAACATAAAATATAAAAAAGGCATTACCTGTTAACAAATCTATCAAATCGTACTGTTTAGAAATCATCGTATGTGTGTAATTATATCCCTTAACCCAAACAAATGTTCTCTTGTCGTCTCATACGTCAATGTACTTCCATTCCTTTCCATCTGGAACGTAAATGCACTTTTCGTCACACCCGTTTCGAAAGTAATCAGATCACAAGTGGCCTTAGGTGAATGGTGAAGGAAAAGAGAAAAGTCAAATAATCCCGCACTCTAAAATTATTTCGGAAATATATCCATCACGCTATTTCCATAATGAGACAGATTCTGTATACGTTAATTTCTTCTAGCCGTACCAATATGTACGTGTTTTCTTTTTTTTTACTTCACAGTTAGAGACGTTATTTCTTTCTTTCTTATTTTGTTTTTTGAAAAACTTTACTGATTGTATGGTTATTTTATATTATTATTGGCGCGAACAGTGGCGTTTCATAAGTTCATTTTCACACACACACACACACACACATATATATATATATATATATATATATATATATATGTGTGTGTATGCGTGTGTATTTAAGTGTGTGTGTATGCATTTCATGTATATATGGGTGTGAATACACTAATGCTACGTCACTGTTCGTATAAATATAAATATCAAATCACCAGGTAATTAGACTTGCATTTAATCAGTTTGGTTTGGTGAGATTGGGATTAACTCCTATTTAAAAATGAAATCTCTTGGATTTGATTGAAAACAATAAATAATCAATTACACATATTTATAGCAGGCGGAGGATACTATAATAAGAACTGCGGTAAGAAACGTTGCCCTCGCTCAAAACTTCGATAAGTCGCTTTTATTTACATATTTACAAAAGATAATTGTTATAAAAAAATGTTTTTATATCTTCATGTAAAAGCATGTTAAAATCTATTTAATTACTTAAACAACTGATGGTGAAATACTTTCTATTCTGATTTTTTGTTTCCGAATTGATACTCTACTATTTAATAAAAATAATAATTTTTTTAAATATTTGTAACGAGCAACGCCAGGGAAACGGTAGTTCTAGTAAGATAATATATATATATATATATATATATATATATATATATATATATATATATATATATATATAGTAGTTTCGCTATTCAGTTCGGCGATTCTTACTATATTAGTATATGTAGTATTAATATAAAATGATTATTTAAAAGTCAAAACAAACGGCTGTCCGTCGATATAACATATTTAATTATGAAGTTATAACATGTATATTTATATATATATATATATATATATATATATATATATATATATATATATATATCTGTGTGTATGGTGGGTGCATGTGCATGTGCGTGTGTGTGTGAGTGTGTGTGAGTGCGAGTGTTAAAAAGAGAGCTGCAGACAGACAGAAAGTCACGGACAAATAAACAAACATCTAGAGCGATAACTTAGTATGTTAGCTGTAATGAATTTACTATTTCGTAAAATAAGTATAGTGTGATGTAAGCTATTACACATTTAAAGAGAATTTATTTATCTACCTCCCACAAGGTAAGATGTGACACAAGGTCAGAAGAGTGGGATTTGATAAACCAGCGCTCGAGAAGGTGAGCACTCTTGCATTAAAAATTGCCAGGGCAGTTCCGTCGGCATTCTCCGGTAGGGGCGCCTTAGGCAGTAAGCAATAAACTTACTCTTACCCAAAGAGGGGAGACAAAGCCTAGGAGGGTGTACCTCCTAGGACTGCACATGACAGACCCATAGACCGTCGTGTAGTATTCATCGGAACAGATACTACACTTTGATCTTGGCCAAAAGTGAAATTCGACCGAAACCCAGTATCAAATTAGTATAAGAAACAGGGTGTTTAAAACACATCTGTAATATAGCGTAATTTCATCTCAGACAAGCTCTATAAAAAATATCCAACTACAATTACATATGGCACGGACACACCTTCCTGAAAGTTACAGTCCTAATGTATTTCTTGAGAATGACAAAAATATCATTATGAACGGAGTTCTGTGAGCCCGTCGTATTCGCTCATTGACAGAATTTGTGTCGAATTGTGCTTAAGTGGTTATCGTAGTCCCTGGAGATACTGACACGGTTCACCCCGGTGTCAGTAGCAGATGTCCCGAAAATAACAACCTGCTTTGAATTTATCAACATCCGGCCCTCACCATAAACATTTCTCACTCTCGCCTAAACCTAATGGCACGCCGTATGTTTTCTTCGATGACAGTTAGAACAATGATAGTTCAATGCCCTCACCTAGTGACCTCCCACCTTCGCCATCATCTAGAAACCGATACATCGAAATGTGCTATACGAGAATAGTGAGTGTCTGCATTGTTTTTAGTTCAATTCTTTTATACTGATGAAAAATAATCAAATATTTTTCAGATGATATTGCTGAAATACTGTACGCCGAAATAAAAAGGGTAAATATATCATTAATGCTACTAAAAAAAACAATATATATTTTGTCGTTTTTTAGAACACATTTATCTACTATTATAAAACAAATATAAACACACATATTTTATATATATATATATATATATATATATATATATATATATATATATATGTATTACTATTTCATGTAGCAACATAAAATTTGATAAAGATATATAAATTTATTATTATTTCAGTTTCTACTCCAACAGTGCTCGATACGCAAGTAGAGCCATGTAGTAAGCTATTAAAATATATTTATTGCATTTTAGCCTGAAGATTCCCCTGGGGATTAAACGCGGAAGCCTCTGTGTAGCTTAATTGCCATAAATATATATGTCAATGCTTACTACATATATATATATATATATATATATATATATATATATGTATAAATATATACAGTGCATGTATTGTATTAGTTTCTGTAGATGTAAATCCATTGAAACTCAAGTGTTTATAAAAAGTGATCAAGAACAAGAAGAACGTTTCATAAGTACATATTTTCATTTATACACAGCTTATTGGTTACATATGTGCATACATGTTTCGGTTGTACTCTTCGCAGAGAGTGAACCTCTTCAGATCAAATACTCCAGAGAAGTCTTCTGTGGAGTCTTTGGTCTGAAGAGGTTTACTTTCTGCGAAGAGTACAATCGAAACATGTATGCACATATGTAACCAATAATATATGTATAAATAAAAATGTATACTTATATATATATATATTTATATGTATATACATATATATATATATGTATATACATACATACATATATATATACATATATATATATATATATATATATATATATATGTATATGTATATGTATATTTGATTCAATAAATTTGTGCTTTAAAACATAATTTCTTATATCATTAAAAATCACAAAACGTTTAAATATAAAAAAATAAGTAAATATACTAGTTTTGAGCGACTCGTACGATAAATATCAGATAATGTTTTGTTTACATGTTATTCATAAAATAACGCGCCCCCGTCTTGTGCCCATCTCTCTCTATCTCTATGTTCCTCTCTCTTTCTCTATTTTTCTTTCTTTCTCTGTCTTTCGCTCTGTTTCTCTCTCTCTCTCTCTCTCACTCTCTCTAAGTTTTTCTTTAAATAGAACTTTCTGCGCGTTCGAAATAGAACGTTATACTATATAATCAGACAGCGGGTATCTAAATATTGGAGTGGGTTGCAACTGTTCCAATATATACTATTACAATCTAATTTAATTACGTAACTCAATAATATTGATAAAAACTATATTTAATAAATTATTTTTATAATTTTATTAATATTATTATTATCGAGGAAAATAGTTTAAATTAATCTGGAAATCAGAAAACAACTATCATGAGTAGATATTTCCGAATAGGTATTTATTAGAATCTTTAAAATAAATAATCTTGTTTGGGTGTAGTCTATGCTTTGAACTTTGGTGTCGGTCTTATCATTGTTGTTTGCGTTGACTATTCTTATAAAGAACCCATTTTACATCTCCAGTCACAATAATTTTCAAAAATGGTTCTCGATGATTCCTGGTCAGTAAAGATGTGCAAACAGTTAATCTTTGATTTCGTTAAGCGTCGGTCAAATCGTGGGGAACCCAGAGTCCAAGTGTTTAAACTTTCCTAACTCGTAAAAACATGAAATCATTGTGGTATGAGTTGTATTGAATTGTTGAGCTAAGTCTCTTCTGGTTAACTTTTGATTGGCCTCCACAGCGTCTATAATGACGTCTTCATCAATTGACTTTGACTTATCCTAACGTCGCCGATCTGACAGGTTTAAGTGTCCAGAATAAAATTTTGCAAACTACCCTTGACATTTCTGATCATTCAGAAATGTATCCCATAAACAGTTTCAATATTTCTTGTAGCTTCTGCGGCTGAGTTTCCTTTTTTGAAATCATAGAGCATGCAATGTCTCAGATACTCCTCACTAATATGTATTTTTTGACGGCTCAGACCTTTAAACTTAATATTTTTCCAACTAATTACTATATCTGAAAGGTAAGGCAAGATATTAAGACACAAATTAACCAAACAATCTAGAACTGTGTACAACTTAGGAGGCTGCAAAGTGATGCAAAGTAAAAATTACAACATTACTTTCTTTCCAACCTGATATTAAGCGTATTTAATGAAGGTACGAAATACATCAAAACATATTTACTGTATTAGGATTTGATAACAATTAATTTCGATTATCTTATTTGTAATTTACAAATCAGCTGACGCATCTCTTACGAAGTCTGTATCTATAATTCTTTCCCGCTTTAACTCTCTGTTGTTTGACAACCCCCAGTCTTATTTTCTCGCGTTCATATGGTAATCGCTTCCGCTACTTTAAGCTCAACTTTATCTATTTCTCTATCTCTGTCTTTCAGTCTCTTTTGCTATCTCTATATGTATCTCTTTCTTAAATGATGTAAATAAGAAAAGAGTGCAACGGTTAGAATAGTGTATTACCAAAAAGGGAATAACACTACAACCAATACGATTATTGAACCCCTAGAAAAGAGAGTAAGCGCCTCAGAGAGAGAGACAGACAGAGACAGAGACAGAAACAGAGAGGAAGAGAAAGAGAAGCAAACATACATACATTCATACATACAGACAGTCAAAAGCAGAGAAGGAGAGAGAGAGAAACAGAGAGTGATACAGAGAGAGAAAATTAAGAAGGACAGAGGAGACTCAGTAAAAAACGACTAATTTGAAAATAGGTTAAATTTCCATCTTCAAATTGTTTTGCAAACTCAATTTTTCCTCATTGAGTGTAGCTGAATGGGTGATCAAACGGTTAAACCTTACTTAGTTAATATATCAATAGTTCGAATGCAAAACGCGATCAACGCCATTTTAAGATGACGATGCTATCACTACAAAAAGGATTGCATTTCAGCACTCAATAACACCATAACATTCTATTTAACATAACATGATACCGGCATATATTTTTGTTTGCTTTCAATTAAAATAAACTTTTAGTCGAAGTCTAGATTTAATATATTAGTCCTTTTATTGTTTTTGTTTTAATTGAAACAGTTAAGATACATCGAGTTTTGAATATTATATATATATATATATATATATATATATATATATATATATATATATATATATATGTATATATATATATACGAGCAGGATGATCCAGCGTTGCTCTGGATTGAATGAGTTTCACAACGATGTACTTCTCACCATGCACATAACGTCGCATTACATCAATTGCTGTTACTGTACCCCTCCTCTGGTTTGCCCTCTGATATAGTCTGAATGAACAGAAAAGTAAGAAACCTATCTGAATTAGTGACTTATGAATAGTGTTTGAATTCCATTACAATCAGATGTGCATATTATCTGTTTGTAGGGAGTTTTGTCGCTATCGGTCACTCAGTGGTAGGGCCACGTAGATATTCGCCACATAGAGGGTAACATATACTTCAATTGTCGTCCCCTGGATAATTTTATACATATGATTTAAATTTCATTAAACATAGGATATATTTGAAGGTGTATGGCAGTTATGCACCCATAGGCTCCTTAACGATGCACATAAGGATTTGAGAGGATAACAATAGACCTTCTCAGTAAAAGTTACACAAGAATACACTTTTAGATTTCATGTAGATTTTATAAACTTTCTTTCTGAAGGGAACGTACACACGTCAAACCCACAAACACACGTATTCACAGACATTGAGTTATGTAGCAAGTGGAACAATTGATATAGTAGTGCATTACTAAAAGCAACAAAGGCTATAATTGTCAATAAAAGCAATTACATAAAAACACATCATATATATAGTTTTTTTGTGTACAGCAATCGTTATTAATACAAGTCTGATTGAAGCGACCAAGTTGATTCCTTTTGTTTATTTACTTATAAGTTTCCGTAACCTTGCGAGCTAATGCTTGGTATGTGGTTTCAATTTGTGGAGTATGAATACGAGAGTGATGGTTCCGTCTTGTGTAAGCGTTTTTGATCGTGCCAATCATTTACGACGGAGAACATTAATTCCCTTAACAGAACAGGTTTGCAGCTATGTTATGCATTTTATATTTTATTTTCGTAAGAAAATAAAAACAATGATATAATAACACTAAGTCTTTATTACACTTCGAATTTACATGTTCCACTAGTTTGGGTGCGAATGCCGCTTCTAAAATTGCAGCTGCTTTTTTATCTATTCAAATTGCACATTAATATTTTAATATAATACGAAACATCGAATAGAAACATATTTATGTATGTTATATTATGAGGGGCCATGTATGCCTAAAAGTGTGTACGTCAACTAGTTCTTATTGTGAGAGGGGGGAACTTTGTCCGAGTTAAATGCAGGTCGAAAGGACATTCAATTTGGGACAGATACATTTGTCCTCAGAATGAGTAATTTTAAGAAGTCATAACAACTGGTGAAACTTGGCCGACTTCAAAAGTTGAAGTTCAATAAAGGTCAGGCCAGTTCTAGTTATGATTTGTATGACAGGAAAAACGAATGTGATGTCACTCCTTCTTTCGTGAGAAACTAAGGTTTAAAAAACAGTTACGGGTTTGGCAGCGAGCAGAACGGTTGACCTATCTGTGGGTCCTCAAATGAAACAGAAAGGCTCTGGAAGTGAAAGCATCAGGTCGACAATGTAAGCGTTCGTCGTAATGGATGGATCTCTTTGAGATCCAGAAACAATTCCCGTGCATAGTCGCATCCCCCAGCGAGAAAGATGAATGAGATTGAGCGAACGAATAGGCAAATCCCTTCCACAACGAAGTCCAGAATAAAAGACTTGAATATCTCTCTTATGAAAAATTGTCTCCGCGTTTGTCTTCTGCCTGTCGATAAAATTTATCCACAGATCAAAGATCACCAACATCGACACGGCCAGAGATACGCAATGGAAAACCGACGGCACAAACGGAGATCATCATAAGACGACAAAAGAAAATGTAAGGAAACATATTGTGCATCACATTTTTTGGGTCCTAATCTGTCAGACCTCGAGAGACTTCTAACTGAAATAACTAAAACAATAAGAAGCCGGAAACAATGCTTAATTTGATATGCTTAACGAAAAATGTTTAGTTTTTAAATGAGATACAATGCTTAATGAGCTGTGTTTAATGAGAAAATAATTTTAAAAGAATTATGTTTAAAAAGACAAATGTTTTAATTACGATACGTGTTTAACAATTAATGTGTAACAGGACTGGCAGTTAAAAGGCTTTAAAACGCCCTAAAGTAATGTGTTTAAAAGGGCCTATTACATTGCATATTAAAAGTGCCTTACAATTTAGTGTTTAAAAAGTTTGAAAACGCTTCATATGATTTCATATGATTTCGTATTGATTTCTTATTTTGAGAAGCGCTTAATAGACTTTCGTGGCGATGATTTTCATCATTAATAACGCAACAAATGTCTAGTTGTTGGTGTGCTATGTAACATATACGTTTTGGTTGCCGTAACCAGTGATTCGGCCTTTTGGCTAAGATCAAAGTGTAGTATATGTTCCCATGGATACTGCACGCCTGTCCTGTGCAGTTCTAGGAGGTCCACCCTCCCAGGCTTTGCCTCTCCTCTTTGGAGCGGAGTAAGTTTATTGCTTACTGTCTGAGGCGCCCCTATCGGGGAATGCCGACGGGGCTGCCCAGGCAATTTTTAAATGGCCAGAGTGCTCACCTCTCGAGCGCTGGCTTTTCAAACCCCACTTTCTCGACCCGATCTTGGGTCACATCTTACTTGTGGGAGTAAGATAAAACTGGCCTTGTGCCTAACTCCTGGGGAGGAGTAAATAAAACCAGTGATCAACGTATGGGAATGTTCGAGCCGAGGTCACCACGAAAAGGAACAAAGTGTGCAGTCTGAAAAAAGAAGAAAAGGCAGGCGATACGAAGAGAGACGGAGAGGAGAGAGAGAGAGTGACGTCAGCGAATGTTAAGGTGTTAAAGAAAAGAAATAGTGAGAAAACGGACAAGTGCCCGAAAATATCTATCGGACCCTCGAGAGACCTCTGTTTCAGAGAAAAAATCAAAAACGTTAAGGTATATGGGAGTACTTTAAAAGTGGACTATTGAAATTAAACATTGAATGTAGGTTGTTAAAAAAAGGACTGATGTGTCGTTGCAGAACAACTAAAAAAAAGAGAAAAACAAATCTTGGTCACACACGCATTTACAGATTGTTAATGTTGGACACGTGTGGTGGTTTTGTGTTGGATATGTTTATGTTATTTTTTTGTTTAAATTGTTTTAAAATGCTGGGGGACGACGAATGCAGATGAAAAAAAAGTAAAAAAGCAGAGAGAGAATGAGAGAGAAAAAAAAGAAAGGAAAAAAGGGAAGTAATCGTAGTGCATGTTTTTTTTGTTTTTCGTCAATGACTTTTGAAGTAAAAAAAAATGAGAGAGTGAGGATTAAAGAGAAACTAAAGCGAAAAGGAGAGGGAATGGAAAGAGCGTGAGGAGGCAGCCATTGTTCTCCATTCGTGTGGCTGAGACGGAGAACTGCTAAAAATACTCGGCGCTGCCCGGATTTGAAATGTATGGCATATCAACCGCTATGGTGTCGATCGCTGTTTTTCTATGATTTTCTTTGTTGAATTATGTTGTATTGTGATTAATTGTTTTTTCTTGGATTGTTAAAAGAAATTGTTTTGTTATATGATTGATGTAAATTCTTGCTGTATAATTTGTATGGTAGAGTTGGGTTTTCCATTCGTTCTGTCGGTTTGAATTTAGATTTTTTTTTTGAAAAAATCTATTTTGAGAGTTTCGTCGGTTAAGCGAGAAGATTGTAACAGTTACGTAAATAATTTTAAAAAGCAGATAATTTAATGGATATAAGTTTGGGTCAGTCGGGCGATTTGAGTTGAGGTTCGGACAGTTGGCGACAATGAGAGTTGGTTTGGGGCAGATCGCGACAACCCTTAGACAGGGTTCTGTTTTTTCCCTGGAAGGATCCCTGTGTACAGAGTATGTACAGACGTGGAAAGTCAGTGAAGGATTCCTGGCGTTTGCTCGTATGCTCTCTTGTACAGATTTCTCATGGGTAGTGGCGAGGCTTGTGGTAAAGCCTGCACACGTTAAAATTGCAAACGAGCTGGAATGACGGAGGTATTGTCATTCTGTGGGACCACAGAAAAAGGACGGTGGTCAGTTATAGAAAATTGTTTTTTGTGCCCAACTGCGCTGATAGATTGTGTGAAAGTGGTATACATTTTAAGCTTTGCAATTGTGGTCCACTTTTTTGTTGATTTAAAATGTTTGTCGACATGTGTGCTGAGAAAATCCCCCACCCCTTTAACACGTAGATAGGGTCACGAGAAGGGAACGCATAGAATTGGTGTCTGCTCAACACCAGTGGGATTGGAGTCAAGCTGGGGTGTAGTGTAACTCGGGTGCGCGCGTCAGGGTCAGATGAAACCATGGAAAGGATCGATTTTAAAAGGAGGTACCGGGTATTAATTAAATTTGATTAAAATATTATAGGTTGGACCTTGCTGTGGTCACTCGGCCTGTTTAGGGAGCAGAGATAATTCGATGTAACATTTCACCTTGCCTCTGTACCGACTAGTAAGAACCATGGGATAGTGAAATACTCGTTTAATAGAGGGCTTGGAGCTAGAAACACGGGTGATTGTTCTCAGGCATTCGCGCCAGGTGCACTGAGATGTATGAAATGTATGGTCCAGATTAGTAAATGATGTAAAGACGGTATCTAACGTAGACTTTGGAGGCTGACCATTTAAGTTTACAGGTGTTAGGACAGGGGTTATGGTATTGTTCCCCTATATCTGATGATGCGCATTAACTTGAAAATCGGTCGTATAGTGATTTTAGAAGAATGATATGTGTGAGATGGGTGCCCAGATATAGCATACGGCCAATTCAGGCAAACGTCGCCCGATTATTTATGTTGATGGGATGGTCGGAGAAAATAATTTTAAAAGAAGTATGCATAAAAAGAAAAAATGTGTTAATACTGAGAAGTGTTTAACAATTAATGTGTAACAGGACTGACAGTTAAAAGGCTTTAAAACGCCCTTAAGAAATATCTTTTAAAGTGCCTATTAAAATACATATTAAAAGTGCCATACAATTTAGAGCTTCAAAAGTTTGAATTCGCTTCATATAATTTCATATGATTTCGTATTGCTTTCGTATTTTGAGTAGGGCTTAATAGACTTTCGTGGCTATGATGTTCATCATTAATAACTTAACAAATGTCTAGTTTTTGGTGTGCTATGTAACATGTAGAGAGTTTATTGTCAAGATGCCCAGTTATTGTATTCTATTTACTATGAATGGACGTTAGTTTTCTTTCTCATAAATATATTAACGTAATCTGACAATAAATGCATATCATGTTTCTGTAAGCATTTTCTTGAATATTTAAGTTAATAACATGTGATCATACACTACCGCAGCTTCCCCGGACACTTAATTAAATGCTCATAGACACTACTTAAAGACCACTTCTTCTGAAATGTCAACAGATTTAAAGCGCATATTTATATTTGTAAGACATGAATATATATATATATATATATATATATATATATATATATGTATATATATATGTATATATATATATATATATATATATATATATATATATATATATATATCTTCACCCCTAAAATATATTATCCCGACCCACCAGACTTACAGCAAAACCCCATGATGTTATTGTAGACGTAGTAAGATGCCGAAAGACTTTCTGCTATGTTAGATTCTTTCCTAGAATGGCTTGACATTGAAACTCTCTGTATTGCTCCATGGTACTAATACATCCAGATGTAATGTAAACAAACATCTTACAGCTAAACTCCTCACACAGCTTCTCTTATATATATATGGTGCGTATCATTATAGTCCCTAAAACTTTGTAGCGATAAACCCTCATTGGTGTGACTAAAAATTAAAAAATCTTCAATATGGGGCTTATTTAATTTGAAAACATAGTATTATAGTTGAGTGATGGTGTCGTCAAGCCCCAAGCTAGGATAACAGTTTAGCGTGTTGTCTGCTGTCTTAAGGGAGGTAACTATTTTAGACTGAGGCAATTTTCATTGTTTCGCAATACAGCGTTCCTATTTGTGTGATAGCCCAATGGATCTACATAAAAACCGATCCCGTGTCTACCTTTTACCTCGTAGAGATATCAGCAAATACGAATGTTTAAGTCACTTCTCTCATAGGGTTCTTCCTGATTAAGTCCATACATGGACTCTCCCTACATTATCTATATTGATAATAGGATAACAAGAGATTAGCTATAAACAATCAAAGAGGTATCTCTTGCAACACAAAACGTATGCACTTTTGTGAGTGTATACTGTTTTAAACTATTTCTTTGTTGTCTTTTTTCATTTGTGGCTATTAAAGGCCCCAACACTTTTCAAATATACCCTATTCATATATAGTCCTATTATGTTCTGTTTTGTATTTTTGTATTTAAGTTGCACGTTATCTATACTATGGAATGTAACTCTTTTTTAATTAGAAACATTCAGCTCATATGTTACTGCTTGAGTCATTAGACGTTTATCTTTTAAGTATTTAATAATCCATTTAGTGTTTATTTGTAATCTAAGGTTAGTTTTAAGATCGTTTATGCTTTTATATTATCTTTGTTAATGTCGAATTTGGCCTGGGAAATGATAGAAAAGACGAGGAAGGAACTGGGGCAGGGCTACAGAAAGCAAGATGATCACGACGAGACACTGAACAGATCTGCTTTGTGCCAACCGGACGGGAGTGTCAAATGATCACACTTAAAAGGAAACTTCATTGGAAGACTAAATGAAACCAATTAAACGAAATGTCAGATAGAAACAAACAACCTCTTGTTTAAGCGTACATATACATTGTATATTACATACACGTGTATGTATATATATATATATATATATATATATATATATATAATATATATACCCGCCATCTATCTTTCCCTCTCTCTCTATATATTTAATTGTGTGTATGCCTGTATACATTCTTCGCTCCCACTCTATCTGACAATGAAGGACACATCACATGACATGACTCATTTCTTAGAAAACGTATCTGGAAATTAGACTAGTTTTCGAAATATAGCATATTAAGAATATATATTGTAGAAATGTTCTCAATGATATTGCTAGTGAGATCATACTCTCAGTTTCTGTCCGCCCACGTGTGTATGGATTACACACAACTCACAAAGCAAATATCCTATTAAGGCCCAGTATTTCTATGGTAGGTGTCATCACAACACAAGGTTGCAAAATGTATCTTTAATAGTTTTACAGCTAGAATTTGAATACAGCTTAACACTCATTTTATTTTGAAAATTATATTCAAAAGTCTGAGTTAGCTAATTAATGTATATGCACTTACGATATAAACAACCTATTTACTTGCGAGACGCAAGTAAGAGACTTATTTAGGTAACATTAGATATGTTGTGTTTTTATATCGTAACCTGTCATCGATCCTTTAATTCCTTACATCATATTCGTTTTATTGATTAAATATGGCACCACATTCGTAAAATTAGGTTTTAACGATGTAACATTAGGCAAATAGACGGTGTATCCACAGGCTGAGTCCTGGGTTCAACTAAAGCGAACATTTTTGGTAGGTTTCTATAAGAAACAAATATTATCTTCACCCATTAAATCTTGAGTATTCTTTCAATATATATTTTTTCTACTGCAATACTCAAACGAAAGCAAATGAATTAGTTTCTTTACTCAATAGCATGCCCACCACATTAAATTATACTTATGAAAAAGAGCGCAGTTCTCCTTTAGCTTTCCTCGATGTATTGGTAACGAAAAGCCAATCGAGTGACTATACATCAACCTACCGGGATTATATACCAGCTGAAATCCATTTTATCGTAGCAAACGAAAGTTAAACTTTATTTGTATCATAACACAAATAGACTTTATGATTTGTTCACTACCAAAATTGGGCGAATATAAAATAACCCCCACGAATACTTTATCCAATAGTGGTTCCCCTTATGATGTTATTATATCAGTTATCAAGAGGAAAACAATAGTTTTCCCAAGAATGAAACCAAATCCGATCGGTATATGTCTAATTTACATTATTTTGCTTTTGTTAGGCACAGTAAGTAAGAAATTCACCAACAAAATCAGTTACACAGGTGAAACATTATATTTTCCTTCGAATGCGCGTGTTGTGTTAGAACGTTTTACCCTACTCACTATAATTATAATGTAATTTATCATTGTCAATATGGTCGCTGTCCCGATTACATGAGTAGGACGACGTTGAGATTGGACAATAGAGTTCAACAACACATACCTAGTAAAATTAGTGATGCAACCTTCTGTTCAATTGACGTTCTAAATAATACATACGGGTCCTCCATCACGGACACCTGATTAAAAAACCAACGTACACAACGAATTTCAGTATTGACTGATTTAACATCCTGATTCATGCTAACAGCTTAGATCACCTGAAAGTATTGGAGACGACCCACGTTCGTTTAAACGCCGCTCCTTTGTAAACCCAATGATTGTATATTAGGATTAGACGTGCCCAGTGTCTAAGACACATCACATATTCTATATATATATACCATGCTTTTATATTAAATATATACAGATTTTTTTGTTTCTTATCCCTTTTAAAAAAATCTCAGCAATGCAGCTTCTTCCATTACGTTCTCTAAATGCAAAACGTTTCTGAGAGAAATCGTATACATGAGTAAGGAATTTATATCTAATTAATTCCTCAAAATCAGCAATACATTTGATTCTATTTGCTGGCGACTAATTTACATTTTTTCTGTCAAACTTGTAAATTCAGAGTAAGAACACTTGGAAATGTGATTTTTACTGATTTCCTGACTATCGTTTGTTTTTCAGGATTTCAGAATTTACTACAATGTACTGATGTTCTACACAAACATGTTTTCCGACGTTTTACTTCTTATTGTAAAAGCATGTTGTATTCAATTAAAGCACAAGTTTTAATAAATCATGCTAAACAATATTGTATTGATTTACAAAGTTTTGGATAAACACAAGCAAATTGTCATAACATCTGAAATAAAACAATAACGGGATAAGCTGTTTTTATGCTTACGTATATTTACCATTGCTGATAAATATCATCGGTCAATGCGTAGTTATATATACCTCTTCATTATTACGAACTTTTTACTAATACAATAAAACAGATATATTTTCTAAATGTTTATTTATTAACAGATGAATTTAAACAATAAAATACTCTGTAAGTTAGCTTATACATGTGTTCTTTTGACAAGAAATATCTATATAATGCGTCATTATTTCTTGTTCTAATATATTACAAACACATTACATAATAACATAAAATCACACTAGAGAGTTGTACTGACTATTCAATAAAAAGTACCATGTTATTTAAAACATTTATACAGGCAATTTTTTTATATCTGGATTATCTAAAACATAAAGATAATCTGTAGGCCAATTAACATTTAATTTACATTGTAACTCTCAGCCGAAATTCGACCAAACATTAATTTAAACAATAAAAATATATTACCTGAGTAAAATTTCGTATTATAATTATTATTCCTCACCTGTGTATAAAACATATATGTGCGATGTTATTTCTGCAGAATTCAATTATTTTTTAAATTTCAAATATAGACACCACTTTACATGAATATGAATAAACCACTTTTGTGATTGACTAAAGTAATGCAATATGTGTATACTTCTTTAATTACTTAATATCATTATACATAGCGATGATGTACTCATTTTTCATATGAACGAATACGATTATATACAGTCCAGTGTGAGATAAGTTGTATTACTCCCAAAGACAAGACAATAGGATAGTTGTCAGTTTATGAATGCGTTTGTTTAATAAATCCGAAATTTATAAAATACAATCGTAATCGAGTTCATTTTCGCGATATAATTAGGTTAGAGAACATACACTTATATAAATAACGAGCAGTACTCTAAGCATATTTATATAGCAATAAGTCATATATACTAATATGAAACCCGAATGTCTCTGTAGTACTGACATCACATTATTTGAAGGACTTACACAATTTTTCATGAACACCGTATAATTAGCTTTTGTCTTCTTCACATATTTCCAAATTAGCAGGGTTTACTTATTATTGTCATTTTTATCTCTGTGATTTAAACACAAAAATATACCGATTGATAACCTTGGGAGATACTTTCATTTTTTTAAAAACAGTTTGATGGGGGCTGAACCTCATACTAATTATACATTTGGAAGCACATACCTTTAATAATATGATCATTATTTAACGAAATTCTAAGCATATAATAATATTGATAGTTTAGTTAAAGTATTTGAGGTTTAACAACTGCAACTTATTGAAGAGTGCTTGATGAAGCACTGGGAATGTATACTCTATGGATTTTATAAACGTTTTCCAATTGTTAAGGGCACATTATTAATCCGTGAGGATGGAATAGGTTGATCAATTTAAAGCCTCATATCGAAGTTTAACATTAAAACAGTGAATTATACCCCAGAGGTCGATCCTTGGACCATTATTTTTCATGGTTTTTATGAACAACCTCCCTGCTGACACTATGTCTGAGATGGGTATATTTGCTGACAACATCACGCTCTACTCTCGATATGTACGTGAGACGGACACACACAAATCCGATGCAATGGGTGAATCATTAAAAAGTGACCTCTAATCTGTAGGGGGACAGCGCCATAAATACATTTTAACATTTAATACTGATAAGGGAAATATCTTTTCCTTCAACGACTTCAGGTAACCTCTTCAACCATCGATTGGCATGGGAAATAACATCCTCCTTAAGAGTACAACGTTCAAAATCCTCGACCTAACATCCACAGGTAACATAAACTGAAACAAATACATAGAATACATTGCCAAGGATGGTGCAAATAAAGTGGGATCACTCTATCGTGTTAAAAAATGTATTACCCCTGATGGTATCATATATCTATACAAAGCCACCTCTGCTCATACATGGGGTATTGTAACATATGGACTGGTGCATCACCCACTAGTATCTCCCTCTTAGACAAGTTCCAAAAAAAGAGTCTATAATAAATAAAGGTCACTCACAATCGAGCAAGTCTCAGCCTCTGTTCCATCGCCGCAATGTTGCATCTTTGTGCTTCTTTTACAAGTACTTCAATTGGGTGGGCTCATATGAAATTGTATCTCTTGTGCTCCCTCGACCGAAATAGACTCGATCAACCTGACAATCAGCTAAACCCCATCCATTTACTGTTGATGCCCCCAGATGCTGGAAAGCTTTCTACTCCAATAGCTTCTTTCCTCGAGATGCCGGCCTTTGGAACGCTGTCCATGCTCCCTGTTTCCCTCCTCGTAGCGACATGCATAAATTTAAAAATAATGTGAACATGTATCTCGCTGCACAACGCTCAATTTAAGATGACCCCCTAAATATTCACCCTAATTCTCAGTAACCCTTTACGTCTACAGTGACAAATTGCCTTGTTTGTGAGTAAATTAAGTTAAATAAAAATAATACTATGTCTCGTTACGCTTATGCAGAATTAATATACGTAGTGATGAAAATGTTTATAATGTAGAAAGGGTGGCCAACTCTTACACTACTTATGATTAATGAATCTTTTGCCATGAGTTATCTGTTGCATATGTGATGACAGATATTAGTCAAAACACACTCACATACTCAATGCTGATGTAAATTTGGCACTCGTTATTGAACTTATTCTTTTAATATACCATGGACAGTGCACATTTACCGTGGTATCCTCCCTAGTACTCTTTAATCATTTATTTGTGTCAGTGATATTCACACCTTTGTTCAAAAAGTACTTTTCCATCGCAATGTATCGATAGTTAAGGGCTGAGATGGATAACTTCATATGTAAATTTGTGTAATTCTGCAGCTTTCTATTTCAGAAATAATGTACCCTATGGTGTCCCCACAAATTCACCAGAATAAACAGCTAGCAATAGTCCACCTCTGTATTTGCCGCTACTATGGATCACATAAACCACTATTTCACTTGCACCCAACGATACAGATTTAATGAAACCAAACCTGCTTTAAAACCGCGAGCAACTGCTCAAAACGGTAAAAGCAAACACGATATTGCCCTATGCTGGTGGTACAGTTGAGCCCTACGTATCAATTATATATATATATATATATATATATATATATATATATATATATATATATATATATATATATATATAAACATTCGTATAGGAACTATAACTCAAGTTTATGAACAGACAATTATGATAGTAAGTTATCGTTCTGTTAATAGGTAGCCTCTCTCTGTTTGTTTATAAAGCTGGCGACTATATATGTCCACCCAATTTTAATTTGGCCGTTTCACGTGCATAATGAAAGTTCCCATTGTTTTTAATGATATATTAATGAATACATGTGAACGTTTTTTTTCCAGCTATCTTAACTATATTACTATTAAAACGGTTTATGATTATTATATTTTGTGTAATATATTTTCATTTGTCATAACTCATTTGTCCCAGGCATTACCTCCTCTATTTTCCTTTTTTATGGGGGCACAGTTTAGTATACTTCGTTTCAAAGTATACCATTTTTCCAGGATTACCTTCTTCTTTTAGTGTTTGTTATGGCATGGTAGTGTACGATCGATTCCTTGTCATGTTATACTGCTCCCAGGCATTAACTACTATTCTTTTTTTTTTGGGGGGGGGGTCGTTTGTCATGATATCATCGTCACAATTATTACCTTCTCCTTTAGGGTCAGTTTATGTATTTCGTTTATAATGATATCATATTCTCAGCCTAGAAAAATTAAGCAACCGGTGTTTAATATTTTATTTTCACAATTTATATATTCTTTATAAATGTTAATGTAATCCGACATTAAACACAATTTTATATTTTATATTATGCATGGCACACACTTTCAACCATTTTCACTTCCCAATTGCACAACTCATGATGAACTCAGTCATCATATAAACTAACCTACCATTACAATATTTGAACTACGTGACTGGCCAACCTCGCTTTTTGTCAAGAACTACCGACTGTGATCACAACTTTCTTATATCAAATGATAATGTTTTAATCACCTTAGTTTTCATAAACATGCCGAAATTAAAAACAATAGATCAGTATGACCTATAAAGGCATGCCCCATATTCTTACTATATCCTATCTCCGTTCGTACCCCTAAATAACCAAACCCATTATCAGGTTCTAATAGTTTGCCGAACATTTGACTTCATTTATTTCATATTTTTGACATGTTTTATTGATTATTTCTTTCCTTTTAATTAACTTTTTTTTCTGTATGAAGACACAACCATCACACACACATATACACACATTTCATTATATATATATATATATATGTGTGTGTGTGTATGTGTGTGTGTGTAAATATACACATATATATATATATATAAATATACATATATGTATATGTATATATATATATAAATATAAATATAGATACATATATATATATACATATATATATATATATACATATATATATATATATATATATATATATAAATATACATGTATATATATATACATATATATAAATATATATATATACTAATATATACATATGAATATACCTATATATATATATATATATAGAATTATAAAAAGAAAAACTATACACACATTAAGGTTGTACACATAATAACTTATTTCGACCCCTTTAATTAGGTCTCCTCAGATGTATAGACAACCACGTCAAAAAAAACGTTTTTTTTTTGTTTTTTTTGTTTTTTTGTCTTTTTTCTTTTTTGACGTGGTTGTCTATACATCTGAGGAGACCTAATTAAAGGGGTCGAAATGAGTTATTATGTGTACAACCTTAATGTGTGTATAGTTTTTCTTTTTATAATTCTATTTTGCTCTGTTTAAATTACTTTGAGCTCTGTTATTCAGATTCTCTACACAAAATTGAAATCTACACACTATATATATATATATATATATATATATATATATATATATATATATTAAAATAAACATAGTGTGAGTATCTGACACTTGTTTCAGAACGTCTGTGGCTCCTCCCCAGGGATATATTCTATATCTATATCTAATAGAGTACTCCTGGAGAGGAGCCGAAGAGGTTCTGAGACAATAGTCGGACACTCAAACTATGCTTTTTTTATATAAAAAAGCTCTAATATATATTCAGCACTTCTGAAATGTATTGATTTTGTTAATTTCGTTAATATTTGAACTTGATGAATTAATAATAATATATATATATATATAGATATGTATATATATATATATATTATATAAAACTTAATGTATGTACGTCTGTGTGTGTGTTTGTGTGTTTGTGTGTGCCTTATAACAAACATTTTTCGAGAATCTATATATAATATAAAAGTGTATTCTTATGTAAAATTCACAGAATAAGTTGATAGTCGTATACCAGAATCTATAAACCCACCGCTTAGGGGTCAATGGGGCCGATTTCATCAGGTGGGGGGGGGTGTTTTCAGTTATTTTTAATTCTATTTTATAGTTATAAGAAAATGGTGAGTCATATTTTGCTTTAATTATGTAATACTTTGCAATAACGGTTAATTTTATTTAACGTTTGTTCGCGTCAAATCTTTTTACATAGAAGGGGTAAAAAACTATACGAATCTCCGCCACTAGCCGCCACTAGCCGTCACTGCCCGCCACTATGTGCGTACACAAATACATATACATTTTATAATATCTTACATAAGAAAAGTATTCGGCGTTGTCCGGCAAATTATACATCAATTACATAAAACAATTTATGGTTTTTAATGAAATTTATTTGTTAGAGGATAGCTAAGGAAAAACAATAACTCACGTTTAAAAACAAAATCTAGGTTTGTTTTGAAAAAGGTTAAAGAATATTGATAAAATATAAAAGTGTATTCTTAGGTAAAATTCACAGAGTATGATGATGGGAATATTGCCGAATCTCTACGCCACCCCCCTTAGTCGTCTATGGGGCAGATTTTATCCAG
>OY744521.1:144244763-144289763 GCA_963556195.1 Sepiola atlantica
CGCTGTAGCCAATGAAATCACCTCAACCGATGACTTTCGAAAGATGTTCCATGCAGCAAAAGAGCTTCGTTCAATGAAAACCTACCCACCTATCATTGTCCAAGACACCGACGGCAACGTCATGGGAACTGATGAAGGCAAAGCAAAAATCACCAAAGACTGGTTCCAGCAGCAGTTCACCGACCAACAGGACGAACCACTGCAGCCATTTGAGAGCACCCTAAGGCTACTCCAGACCTCCATAACAGAAGGGGGAGTAAAAACTGCCATCACTGGACTTCAAAATGGCCGTGCCACCGGTCCAGATGGTGCGAAAAGCGAGCTGATTAAGCTCTCAAAGAGCATTGTTTCTCGCCTATTGACTAAAACCATCACCTCATCTTTCGAACACCATATACGATTAGAGACACTAGGAGAATACACACTTATCACGTTACCCACACCAAATAAGTCCTCTGGGCCAACAACCAACCTCCGGCCAATAGCCCTGCTGACAGCATAAGAAAGATCCTGTCTATCATTACTCTGTGCCGCATCAGAGATAAAATCGACTGCTGCACGGGACCCTACGTAAGTGGTTTTAAAAGAGGCAGCATTTCCGCAGACATTGTATGGGCACAACGTATGATGAGTAGTAATGACAAAGAAATGGGACTTCCACAAGATGGGCGTTGATATGTCGCGAGCCTTCAATACCGTCAAGCGACAATGCATCCTAGATGTCTTACTGCAAGCAGGCTGCAATGATGACGAACTAAGACTTTTAAGATCTCTGTTAGCAGGGACAAAGCTAAGAGTCCGAGTGAAAAACGTGCTGTCTGACTAATTTGAGACCACCAAAGGATCCCCCAGGGCGACAGCCTCTCACCGGTGCACTTCATCTGCTACCTTGCTGCAGCACTCTCATCCGTCGAGAAGCTCTAACAGGCCCAACCATACAGTCTCCAGCTAGGTCTGCCATTAGAAATGGAATATTGGGACGACGTTGATTTCCTGGACGTAGAAAAGAAGCCTTTGGATCCGGTTCAACCAATAGCGGCAGAGAAACTGAAAACGGACAATCTCTTCATTAACGAGATGAAAAAAGACTTTAGCCATGTATACATTGCAGAAGCCACAGAGTTGGCCCCACAAAGCAAGACCCTCCGCGGCAATGAGAGCTGGTTTAAGAACAATAGCCTGGGCTCCTTGCTGTGCAGCACTACAGACGTCACAGCCCACTGGCAATGTAGCGCTTCATTCATTACATAATGTCTGGAGGCGACGAACCTAGATCCTGTTGAAGATTAGACTCCGTCTCTGTAACGCGTACTGCGTGTCCATCATACTCTACAATAGCAATAGCTGACCAATAAAAAAAAGTCATGCTTGACAAGCGTGCCACCGCAGACACCTCCGCTCTATCACAAGTCACTGCTGCTCGAAAAAACTCATCAGCAAGAAGGCACTATACGAGCTGTGCAACGAAAAACTTATCTCCACAAAGATCGCTGAACAAAGATGGTCTATGTTAGGCCAAGTCCTACGACTGGACGCTGACACTACCGCACAAAGGGCACTATACTTAGCCGTTACTGACTCGCAAGCCTACCAATCGCGACTAGGACGACACTGAACAAATCTGCTGGGCACACTACGTGCTGACCTGAAGCAGGCGGGACTAGGACTACTACGTACAGCGAAACAACTTCATTGCCTACGACAACTTGCGCATGACAAGGCTAGTGGCCTGGGACTAGCGTGGAGAACTGATTGCAGCTACGGGATGTCATTTGACTACCGTAGTCGCAGAACACAGTTTTAATACTACTACTAATAATAATGATAATGATAATAATAATACTACTACTACTAATAATAATAATATATATATATATATATATATATATATATATATATATATATATATCATGAGTGAGAGAGAGAGAAACAGAGAGAGGGAGGGAGTGGGAGAATAATTCCGTGTACCAGGAGGACTACATTTAACTTCCTAAACAGTACGGTTATGTTTGTAATGCTTAAAGATTAAAATGAAGATATACTCATACTAAAACCTTTTATCTAGAATGTTTATCATAATTTCCATCAACACATGGATTCAAGCTGCTTTGAATGTGTTATTTCTTGCCGGAAACCCGACCAAAAAACATAACATATGTTTACCAACATGACTATAGACTGGTACTGTTTATGAATCGGCAATTTCCCTGGCGATTGAATGTGACGTCAGTACTTTGATACCGGTGATGGGCCCCCAAAGTACGCTGAATTATATAGCCTTTTTCTTTTCGGTAACTCGGTAGTATAACTTGGTGAGAAGATATAATAAAAAATAACCAGAGCGTAGGGTCTTAAAAAGAGGATGGTTTATTACAATGTATATATTGTACAAAAAAATAGCACTAACCGTAATCTAGCAGGATTAACCTAATACACTCGAATACAGTCTGATAGCGTCGGATACAGTTGACCATACATACTACTATTCGTAGTATGTGTATATATGCTACGGACTAGTACACTCAACAGCCTTGACGGAAGAAATGTATCCCACCACAACAATCCCCTTCGAAGCTGAAAAACTCCCTTGAATTTTCTGCTTCAAATATTTCTTCCTTTTACGATCTGGGTTGAAGTGCTCCACTGGTTTTTTTCAGGTGTGTTTTTTCGTTTATCACGAACGAATGGAATTGGATCCCTTCCAGTTTGCGGCGAAGACAACTGTTGTTTAGCTCGTAAGGCTGGTCTAGTGGCTGTATACCTTTGTTTGTGTACAATATTGGGTAGTGGCATCTCAACAGCATCACATTGAATCTCCATTAAGGCTACTTCATTTTTCTCCATTATTTTCAGCATATCGTGTTATAATTTGTTAATGTTCCTTTTACACATGAATTTTTGACTTTGTATTTTTGCCTATTAAGCCTTTAATTTTCTGAATCATACCATCTATCCAATAACTGTTACTACCTTGGAAATTTTTGAAATATAATTTATCTCCTGGGGAGTATCTTATTATGCTCACATCTTTTCATCTTTTAGCAATTTTTAGTCTTCGGATTAGTTATCAATCTATCAAAAATCTATCGCATTTTGCTTGCGAACATAAGTTCTGCAGGGGACAACTTCGAATCGTTGTTTCCATTAGGAGTCATCCTATAAATTGCTAAAAATATCTTAATATTTTTTTCTTCTGTGTCTATATATTTATTCTTTTGTTAGGCACTCTTAAACGTGTCAACACGTTCGATCTAGGAGTATATACTGGCGTAGTAATGTGCTCAATGTTCAAGGAAGTACAAATATTTTTAAATTCCGTTCCGGTGAACGCCATACTATTGTCGCTGACAAGATTCCGGGGAACCTCGAAACGACTGAAAATGTCATCCAATGAACTGATGGTGTTTCTAAATGAGTGATGCTTGCACTTGAATACATCATCCAATTCCTAGAAAGAGTCTACCAACATCAAGTAATAATATTTATTAATCGGTCCTGCATAGTCTGTATGTAGACGTGCCCACGGCAAATCCGTTTGGGGCCAAGGATTCGTGTTGACCGGAGGTGCCCATGCAGCCAATTTGCAACTTTGACATAGTTTTACAAAACTTTTTTATTTCCTCGTCTATTCCTGACCATTATACATAGTATCGCACGAGTGATTAACACCGGAACATGTCATAATGGTCGGTATGGTTCTTTCAGCATAACTTTACGTAGAGAGTGACGTATTACAATTCTATCTGCGTACATTAAAGTGTTGTCGCATATTGAGAAAGGTGACATCTGTGTTCCCCTTTTCTTTCTTTCGTTCAATCTCGTCTGGTCTTTTATTTTTAATATAACTCATCTGTTTTGGCTTCCTTTGCTATTTGTCCTAATGTTACAGGTAATTTTCGTATAGTGTTTAACAACAGACCTGAGATTTATTTTTTCTCTTTTAGTGCTGCTATATCTGTCTCTGCTAAATGTTTTTCATTTTTGGGGAATAAGCTTGTAAACAGTTAGCAGTTTTTACTTCAAACGGTCTATACTTCAAACCGACCATAAATTGTTAGTAACAATATTTTGATAACAAAAACATTTCTACGCACACGGGTAGAAATGTTTTTGTTGTGTTTTTGTTGTGTTCGTGAACGTTCTTACTTTTGACACAAATATCGTCTTAATCGGCGATAGAAAACTGAATACCCCCTATCGTGTCGATAATCTTCTGGAAAAAAGCTGGGTCGACTTTTAAGCCGGAAATGAGACTATATAGTTTGAAAATTCCCTTATGCGTATTTATGCGCAAATATTTGAGCATTGCTCGTTCACCTTAACCTGTAAGAATGCGTCAGATAGATCAATTTCTGAGAAAATATTTCCTCCATTTAACTTCGAGAAAATGATTTCTTGCGAAGGAAGTGAATAATAATGACTTTTAGGGCAATCGTTAAACCTCGTTGAAAAATCGGCGCACATTCTCATTTTATTTATTTATGTAGACGGTGGGCGATGCCCATTCTGCATGATCTACTTAAAATACAACTCACATTTTTCCAATATTTCCAGTTGCTTGTGAATAGTATCTAAGGAGGAAAAAGGGGCGATACTCTTTGGTTTAAAAATTGGAGTGACATTTTCCTCAAGTTCAAACTTGACTTCCCTCTTTGTACACACACTTAAACCCTCAGCTAAAACTTTGGGGTATCCTTTTTCATATCATTCATGAATTTTTCATCTTAAATATATTTGTATGTTCTGCACTATTTATTTCGTTGCAAACTGAGTTCATTGGAAGTTGAAATAAATTGAACAATACTATCTAGTTTATACCGAAGTGACATGAATTAACCGCTTGAACAACATATACTTTTGTTTCTGCAGTTTTGCCACAGACAGAAATACTACATTGTAATTCCATTTTAAAGTGTGTCTGTTTTTTTTCCAGAAACCCTTTTGCCAATCTTATTGTTATTTTTCAATATTTCTTCATGTTTGTTCGACAATGATACTTATGTCTGAGCCAGAATCCAGTAAAAAAGTGATTGTACGACCATTTATACGTGCATCTACGTATTTTCGGTTTTCACCGTTCTGAATTTCGTTTTTTAATAACACAAAATTTACTTTTCCGAAATTAGTTTTCTTGTTCTTGCAGCAAACACACCATTTATGAACCTTAATTCCGCAAGATTTACAGAATTTGTTCTCATACCAACATGCATCTTTAGTATGCTTATTTCCGCACGTCTCACATTTTATTGTCTTTTCGAATTCATAATGTTTTTGTGTTTCATGGGTTGTAGTTTGGAAACACTTTTTTTTCAATTTGAGTATTATCCCTTTTAACATTAACCAGGTGCTAACATTCTTCTGTCACTTTTTGTAACGTGATTTTTATGTCCTGCTCGTCATTGTCAAGATTCTAAACCGTATGTATTTGCACTTAGGGGATGTTAATCCCTGAACTAGACATATAAATACATCTTTGGAGATTTCATCTATCTTAGATTGCTCAACAAGAGAGTTTACTGTTCCTGCGTATGCCGAAAGGTATTCGTTATCCGTTTTCATAATGTTTAGACATGTGTCTTGAGTGTGGAATAGACGATTTCCTTCGTCGAATATCTTCAACAGTATATTTATAGATTCATCGAATAAAACTTCCTCAGGTTTTCCGGGCAATATTAAGTTCGTATATTTGGTATCCTCCTCTGTTCACAGTTTATATAATAACAGGGTTAACCGTTATTCATCCGACCAATATAATCGCCTTTTAGTAAATATCGTTACAAATCGTCTGAAATATCCTAGAAATGTAATACCAGAATCAGGCTCGTATACAAATTCAGATAAAGAACAAAACATTATTTCAGTTACAGAACAACCGTTTTTTCTTTCACCGGTGGTCTGTTTCAAAATGGCTTTGAAACTTATCTGTTGTTTTAGCATTGGTTGCTGACCTCTTGATATTGATGGTTTTGTTGCTGCATGCTCATACATAACATTTTAGTCACTTCGATTAATTGTTCCCTATTAAAAATAAATCATGAGAACTCGACACACACTATTTTTTTGTTTTAGTAAAAGTAATGGCAGTGAGTGACCTATTATTAGTTAGTATTGAACTTTTATCTTGTATAGTTCGTAATGTTAATGGTCCGAGTTCGAATATAGCTACGGTGCATCATAATTTTTTTTATATAAATCGAACAATAAAAGTAGTCTGACTTTTAATAAAATAGAGTTTCTTCTTTGACACGTCATTTTCAAGATGCCTTTTAGTTGTACTGGAAAAAACAAACAAATCCACAATTATCCTTGTTCGTTAGCGCACACTTACGCCCGACGATAAAAAAAAACTGTCTGTTGGATGCGTTTTTGTTCCTTGTAGACGTACACCTTTCATTGTAGTGTTAATTCGATTAGCGAACCACGTTTGCAGTTAATATCTTGTAAATAACGCAACTGGATTATTTCGTTTACAATGTGACTTGCATGCATTTACTGAATAACACCAAACACTCGCGTGATTGAATATATTTTACAATTTGGTTTCGTTTCGACTCCTTGTTAGCCAGTTCATATAGTTGACTTTAACATATAAGTTATGGGTTCGTTTTCGTCGTCGCCAGCTACTATAAATAAGTTTGGAGTTTTAATAACAAATATAACTAAGGTATACTGGCTTAAAAAGAGTATGCAATATCACAGCGTAAAGCTTGTACGAAAACAATGGCACCATACATACTACTTTTCGTAGTATATATATATATATATATATATATATATATATATATATATATATATATAGATAGATAGATAGATAGATAGATAGATAGATAGATAGATATACTGCAGACTAGTACACATATCACTTAACAAATCATAATTTGTTTTCTGGTGGTTGCGGTAAAAAACAATGTCTTACTTGTATTTCCAATTTTTGTGAGAATTACATCATATGATATTGGCCCTTGGTATTTGTCACAAATACTATAGGTGATGATTCCAACCATGTTATGAATTTA
Source organism: Sepiola atlantica (assembly GCA_963556195.1). Classification (NCBI taxonomy): domain Eukaryota; kingdom Metazoa; phylum Mollusca; class Cephalopoda; order Sepiida; family Sepiolidae; genus Sepiola; species Sepiola atlantica. Next base: position 144,251,780 of record OY744521.1, read on the forward strand.
ATCTAATGTGTTAACACATGTGAAATTGTTAATAAAATTTAATAGATGCGTAATTGAATACCGAAAGCATTCAAAAACATACCGAACGAAACTGTAGGAAATAACCAGGGACCAAAATGTTTTCTTAAAAAAATAATAAAAATAAATTGTTTTAATGAAATCGTGGGTGGTTATCAACAGTTTAAAAGTGCTGAACTCATATTTGCCCGCCACTAAAATGGATTCATTGTCTACATTACAATGTAGGAAATAATCAAAGTGTTCATCGTATTGAAAATTTCAATCTTCAGATACACACACACCCTAACACACACACATACACCCACACACACCCCCACACACACATACACACACACACACACACACACACATATATATATATATATATATATATATATATATATATATATATATATATATATATATATGACATGGATGACGTAAGATTATTTGTACAAAAATGTCACACAACAAGAGAAAGCAGGAAATCATAAAACTTACTAAACTTTAAAAGCCATCTAAATAGTAAAAATATTTTCTCACGGATGACGCCTATATTTGCTAGTATATACATAATATAAATGTTTCTATTGTATGCAATTTCAATTGATTATTTCATGATATGCATGAAATTTGCATTTCCAATATTTTTTGCATTCTATTTATTAAGAAGGGTGTATGTTTGGTTATTATTTCTTCATGTATGACGAGTTCTTCTAGAATTTGGCTTCTTTTCTATGTATAAGCAGCTTGCATTTTTTAAAATTGTGTTTCTGCTTTAGTAGATCCTGTCTTCTTTTTGGCAACGCGCACTTCTCTCGCTAGAGAAAGAATACAACAATGCATTCGTGAAAAGAAAACTACTAACTGTAAAATAAAATAAATGATATATTGAAACGGCCGTTTCTACGCATGTCTTAAAAGAGCCAAACTTATAGCATCCGTTTTTTTTTTTTAAAAGAGTAGAAATATAAAAAGGTAAAGCGATACGAGTTTTAAGGAAGACAAAAACGGGCCCTTGAAGGGGACACACATCTTATATGTATGTATGAGGGCACCAAATAGAATATCTGCCTGCAAATTCAATGCCCACAAACACATAATAGAATAGAAAAAAAAACTATTCAATTATTTTCTAGGTTACACCGGCAATAACTGTCATTTATAAAATGAGTACATTGTTTGAGCAACATACTTAAATCCTGATTCTTTTTTTCTTCTTCTACTTATTTGTCTTCTCCTTTTTCTTGTTATTATTCGTATTATTAGTAGTAGTAACAATAGCATTAGTATTGTTGCTGTCGTTAAACTTATTGGCCTTTTGGCTAAGATCAAAGTGTAGAATCTGTTCCGATGGAAACTGCACGCCTGTCCTGTGCAGTTCTAGGAGGTCCACCCTCCCAGACTTCGCCTCCCCTCTTTGGGGAGGAGTAAGTTTATTGCTTACTGTCTAAGGCGCCTAACCGGGAATGCCGACGGGGCTGTCCAGGCAATTTTTAAATCGCCAGAGTGCTCACCTCTCGAGCACTGGCTTTTCAAACCCCACTTTCCCGACCCGATCTTGGGTCACATCTTACTTGTGGGAGTAAGATAAAACTGGCCTTGTGCCTAACTCCTGAGGAGGAGTAAATAAAAACTACGAAATTTACAAAACAACTATACTGTTGGAGGAATACCACGTATGTATTTAAATTATCTACCTTTTCCTTTGTCTTCTTTTTCTTCTTCTGTTTATTACTAGTAGCAATATAAGTGATACTAGTAGTATAAGCAATACTATTGTTATTGTTATTAGACTGATCCAATTATGATACCTGCTTCAGTGTTTACAAAATTAATATATTGTTGAAGTAAGGGCCACATACGTACTTAAAAGTATACTAAATGCGCTAACAAAGAAGTATAACGCATCCATGATACACACTATTAAATGTACTCGACAAGGAGAAAAATTCGTGAATAGTGGCAAAGCAATATGACGTTGTATATTAAAAAAAAAACAGTGAATTGGAATTGATGATAACTACTTTACTTACACGTCTTGAAAACCGCTTTAACTGAGGAAATGTTGATCTACTTATTTGACAATAAGGGAGAAATTATGGAATCATGTTAGTAAAAATGCGTATTTATGTAGGTGTACCTATATATTATAGATTCTTATACACACTATAGCATGTGTATTTGTTTGTCCACTGCCTTGTGCCCAAATACATTAACACACCGCCCATAAACTTGTTCAAAATATTTGTCATTGTCTTACTTGGAATTTATGTAAGTTGTAGATAACTAGGGCAAAAGTCAAAGTCAAGACAATGGAAAAATTGCAAGTCAATTTTAACAGTAGCTTCGGCTCTATTCATTGTGAACACCCTCAACATTGCCTATATTGTAACGAATTAATTATTGCACTTAAACGTGATATTTGACTGTGCCTGTGAAAAGTTAGGTTACGTTCACAACTTTTATCCTATTTGATGTATAGATCTAGTGTTATTTTACAACATTTACCACCATGCAAAATTACAGCCTTATTATATAGATAGTATTGAGTGTCATGACATTTCGTCAGAAATACTTCATACAAGAGGAAGATGTAAGGCCCCGTGGTCAAGTGGAAGTATACAATCTCATGACTGGATTATGATCTTTCTATTATAAGCATTTGGTGTGTAAGCGTAGGGCTTAGATTCCCAAGAAAACAAGCGAAACTTGTGGTAGTACGATAAAATAGGTTATTCTGAATGATTCATTTTCATCTATCTATCTATCTAATATATATATATATATGTATATATATATATAACCGTTGGGAATAAGTTCCTAGACTGAAGATTGCGTTAGCATGAAACATCGATGTCTCTAGGTATTTAAATATTTAATATTTATTTATAAAAATATTATATATATATATTATTATATATATATATTATATATATATATTAATATTTATTTAAAAAAATATTATTGTTTATCAGCCCCCCTTCCCACAAGAGCTGGGCACTTTCGAGTAGCTTTAATAACAAGCAGTACTAATAGCTATATGCGAGATCCGAACACCGGTTCGAAGGTCACTCTGAGCTGCCTGGTAAATAACGGCCACGTGTCGATATTTACAGTTAAAGTTATTCTGCATTTACTAATTAATTGACGATGGCCCTTTTGTTAAGATCACCGACTACGAATCAGTGGCGATTTGTGTTCGGGGTTCGCGCCCACCGACCGTTGAAAATTAGTTCCTAGACTGAAGATTGCGTTAGCATGAAACATCGATGTCTCTAGGTATTTAAATATTTAATATTTATTTAAAAAAATATTATTGTATATATATATATATATATATATATATATTAGGTAAGGTACACGATAAGTAATGGAAATGAAATGCCGTGGTCGTCAAAATGTTTTAAAAAAGAGACAAACGGAAAACAGGTTAGAATCCAGGAGAAAAACAAAAACAAGCGATTTGACCGGTTTTGTTCGTATTGACATTCGGTTTCATGAAGACGTCCGTTAATACGAACCGATGACATTTCTTGTTTTTGTTTTTCTTCTGAATTCTAACCTGTTTTCCGTTTGTCGCTTTTTTAAAAACATATCTATCTATCTATCTATCTATCTATTTATCTCTCTCTCTCTCTCTCTCTATACATATATATATATATATATATATATATATATATATATATATATATATATATATATATAGTAAAGCTGTTTTTTTAATTTTAAAACTTTTGAATAAAGATAAATACATTAAATTAATTTTAAATGAATCTCGCTGAAGACATCTTGAATAAGAACTCATTATGAACCCTGAGACAATTAAAAACGTGACAGCTTCTACAATAAATCCCCTTTAATAAGCAATTCATCCTAATCGCACAGAACTTAAATTTAAATATAGACTAGTTATTATACACCACATTTCATAGGAAAATGTGTACATGAAATTGATATTCATAAACTAACACATACTTTTCCACTTCATAAACGCACAACATGTGTTGAATTATTACGTCTATGTTTCATTTTTATTTCATAGAGAGTTACAACTATCAAGGACAAACGCCCATTAGTGGATTAGTGTAAATTAGTGCCAGACAAACGGTGAGACAACACCGTAATGATTAGAAACGATAAGCTAAATTTAGCAGAATTCAATTATTTAAAAGTACGGGTTAACAAGAAATGTTCTCATATTTTACTTGAAAACGACTATGTTGTAGTATTATGGGATGCACTCCGTAGTATTGTGTTCCACACACGGGTAGTTCTAGGAAATAAACTTTGCTCATGGAAGTTAGATCAATTATTTGGCAGAGAGATAGAGAGAGAGAGAGAGAGAGAGAGAGAGAGAGAGAGAGAGAGAGAGAGAGAGAGAAATTGTCAACACTGGAGTAGCTAGCCGGGGTGTTGTAGTGATTCTTTACAAGGGAGGGCATAGATTGAAGTTCAGTCGAGCACATGCCATGAAAATGAAAATAGAGTATAGAAAGGCAAGTAACGCCTCTACTGTGAAAATGAGGTTGTATTGAGAAGAGAACATAGACCACTTGATTTTTAAATCGTTTTTTTACTCTAGTAAGGTGAGAAAAGGGTGCTTAGATGTGGTCACAATACTCCATATTACAACGTATTTGGTAGCGGAGTGCGTCGGAAGTGAGATCATTTATAGAGCGGTGAACCGATCCAAACATTTTACCGGCGACATTGGCAACGGATTTGATGTTAGTCTTCTACTTCTAGTCAAACAAAGGATTGTTTCAATACGAGAGCGATTAATTTAAATTAGGGCCAATCAGGATCAAGTTTATAGGGGAAATATAATAGCTTTGTTTTAGCCACATTAAAAGTAACCGGACACAATTTCCCTCTTGCACAACATGCTCTAGGTCAGAAAAGAGAGTATCAAAAACATCTTGATCATTGCTGCTCATAGGTGGTTGTGTCGTTTACATAAATGTCGACAAATGACGTTAGAATGTGATTTTGTAGATTGTAGATGAAAATAAAGAAGATGGTTTGACCAAACATGAATAGGAAACGCCAACGTTGATACTATGCGTTTCGGATGTCTTCCTATTAACGACTATTTTGATAACTATATGAGAGAGAACGGATTTGATGTTTGAGAATATATTAACATATATTTTATAGTAAGAAATATGTATGCCAAACTTTAGCAAAGGCCTTTGCTATGTCAAGAACTATTGCCCTAGAAACGTAGCTTATGTCAAAAGTTTCATAGTTCCTGTGTGATATTTCAGTCAGAACATAAGCTGAGAAAACCCATATTACTTGCCACTGAGTAGGCTGTCTTTATTGAGGTGATTGCCAACTTATAGATTCATGACTGATTCAAACAACCTACCCATGACGCACATATGGCTAACTGGTGTTTACCGAGTTGCAGTAGACCGATCTCCAGTATTTTAAAATACTGGTCATACTGACGAAGTTTTCCAAGGTGTTGGTAAGCATTTGTCTTTTAAGCAAAGTGTGCACAGCTTTGTAAGAATAAGAGCTATACCAGGTTACAGCTTTTTAAGCACTATGACTGGAAAATTGCCAGGGCAAGTTGTTCTGCTGGCATCAAGTGTATTGACAAGTTTGGCAACATCCCGAATATGGAAGTCATTTCGAATATGTTCAGTCTTAGAAGGACATTTAGGAGGTAGGTGGCCTTTATCGCAAAGGGTAAACTTGATCCAAAGTTATTAGCCAAAAGTGTAGCTTTGTTGGATGCTGAAGAAATAAACTAAGTTTATTGATCATTGTTGGGATAGAGATCACGCATATGTTCAGCACCTTGTTATTCGCTAAAACTCGTGGGAACCAAGCCTCTGCTCAGCAATTTTAGACTTAACAGATTGGGCATATGTCTCTCGCATGTCTATACACCTTTTGTAGTGGTTACTGGCGATCCTTAACGCAGTTAATCTATTTCTTTGGAGGCAATTTAAATAGTTATTACTGTATGTAATACAGCAGCACATTCTGGGATGTACCAGGGCTTTCCGTTTGGTTTTTCCTTGAATTTTTTTCGAGGGTACGAAGCTTACTATACTAAGAGTTAACTGATAAGTTAAGTCAGATACAATAGAGGACACATTAGTTTCAAACATGGAATGCCGGGGTATTTCTGATATTACACTCTGAAATTGATTCAATCAGTCATCGGATATCGATACACTGTGCAATAGAAATACATATCAGAAGTAGTGTTGCACTTTGTCTTCATCTTAATTGAGAAAACTGATTGATTGGAAGAAAGAAAAGCCACAGCAGTTGCCATTATGTCATTATGGCATCAATAGACCCCACTGGAAAATATGCATGGTCAAGATTTCATTATTCAAATGACAATACCGCAACCCATATATTATGCAGCTGCTGATAGGGAAGCCGCTGTGAGATTTACTCTATGGTTCGAGTCCTTGGATTATCAATCAGATAACATAAGCTAAGTTAAAACATGTACTTCTAGTATCGTTATTAGTGATATGTAAACACTAATAGAAACATAATTACTAAGCCCATCTCCAGCTGGTAAAAGACTGCGGAACGAGTAGAGAGCATTTCCCCCCACTTTGTCAGAAACATCAATAATGAAAACTGATAATCGAGGGGCAAAGTAGGAAAAAGCAGGAGTAAAAGGGCTGAAAAAATGGACTGATAATGCGTTGTATACCCTCTATTTTTAATTAAAAATTGTACCAACTTAAAAGACAACTAATTATTGTTATTAGTATAAGGTGTCCTGCCCGTTTGATGGGGTTTTAAGAGTGGCTCTCTTCCAACAGTTTAATGCAGTTGGGACAGATTACGGATGTGCAACTTTAGAAACATGGCATTTACATACATATCTATGGAAATTCGTCGATTATAGGAAGCTTTGTGTTAGCAAAGTTCCTCACGTCTGCCAATATTTATTTTAACCTGCTTAAGGAAACAATGCATAGCTTTTACGAAGGAAAAATCAAAAGCGAAAATCAACATATTTTAAGATATTAATATGGAGAACTAAAAGTGAACTTTTAGAAAAGGTAAGACCTATTGTGAAAAGTATGCAGCTCAATATATAGGATAGAGCAGATAGATAGGTAGAAAGTTTAAAAGGAATTAGAAAAGCAAAGGGCAGATTTTTTTTCAATTCAGTTGCTCAAAGCAAGGTATATTCTGCAAAAAGGCAATTTATAAAATTATTTCTTTCCTTAAGCCAGGTTTTTCAAAGATCAACATCTTATCATCAGTGGAAATCTCTGGGATTGATAAGTTGGCAAAGGCCAAGGTTAGAAATTTGAAAAAGTAAAATAAAAATTGTGGGGAAAAAACAAGGCAAAACGCTGTCTGAATGCAAGCAAATGTCCGATTTAAAATAAAATCCGGTGTCAAAATGTCCAGCGGAGAAAGTAATTTGTAGGTAGGTAGGTCGTTAGAAGGCACGAGAAATAAAATGAGAGGTTTCAAAGTCAAATTCAAAAAAACACATCTTCAGTTGCGGCGAAAATAGATAGAATCCAGAGGGTAAAAAGTCCAATAATATCTATGTTTTATGATTATAATTGTATATAAACATTATTGTATATTAATGTTAGTCTATATACACTTTTATTGTGTGCATAACGAGTGCGCAGAATTTTGCATAAAGCTCTCTCTGGGTATCGAATGGTATACGATTCATAGTACTTACTAAGATGCATGAATACAGCTTGACCAATATCAACAGGAGGTATATTAAACATGTTTGTGGGGTCTGCTGTTTTAGTTTTGTACGTTAATAAAAAAATAGTTTATTGTTTGGTACTTGATATATTCACTAATTAATAATACAATAACATTCTCATACATGAATATAGTAAATTATAAATATAATATAATTATACGTAAATAATATGGAATACTTATAATAGTATGGTTATGTCAACTATTTTGTTGAGGAAATGTTTTCATAAAAAATAGAATAATATGTAATATGGAACTTTAAATCATATCTTACAAAAGCAACACGATCTGCATAACATCTTGCAAAATATGACGTAGCTGTGGGGAATTTTGCGTAGAATAACTTTTTATTAACATTTATTTCCGTATTTGGATTGCGACGTATTGCATATCGTTTGACGTAGAAAATCGGTTAATCCAGAAAGCAAGATGTTCTCTGTCGCTATTTGCATGCGACCAGACATAAAGTAAGTAAAAATAAAACATTTTATTTTAGATACAATTGTAAATGTGCGAACGGATTATAGAACTAGCAACAAGCATGGGTCAAATCGATTCGAGCTACAGGCAAGCATAATCCACATAAATGAACGAGGTTTAATCTCTTTTGTACAGTTTTATTGAACTGAGTCACATGCATAATATATATATATATATATATATATATATATATATATATATATATATATATATATATATATTAAGAGAGAGGCATGAGAGGGAGAAAGATTGAGAGAGAGGCTTGTTTACTCAGCCGCATGTGACCCGATGGCAGAATCCAACATTGTGAAGCACACACTAAAAAAATATGTACAAACGGAAGTCTGTGATTATGTTCCTATAATCTGCAGGAAGATGTATGTGAGTAAAGCTGGTCTTTTGAGGAATTCCCATGCCATCAACCGAAAAAAATATCATAGACTTTTATAGAATGGCCTTCGTTTATAACGAGGGGGCGATCAGCAAATATTATATATGAAGTTGAGCTGTTATTTTTTGTAATAAATAACTTAGTGATATGTTATATACATACCTAATGTGCTCATCAGTCATTTATGTCAAATATCAATCCATGTTTTAAACATATATTTACAATTAATTGGAATAATAAGATATTATACCGAATATAAATTATTTATATGAGTAGTGATAGTATGAACGAGATAGAAGAAGTAACCTTCCAAATAGTGGAAGTATATTTGTTGGTACTTATGATAAACTGTATTTTATTTAATCAAATACATCTTATATGCACTAGTGTAAGACACGTTTTAATATTCGGATCTGCATTTATTTAACCAATTTCTGCTATTCATGTACATTACATAATATGAAAGTGATTTTCATAATTTAACATTAGATGTGTTAAATTGTTGTAATGAAATAGAATTTATTAAGAAGAAAACAATGAAAAAATTAAAGGCAGGAAGAAATAATTAAAATCTTGAATAAAATGTTATTAATAACGTTCTTAGGCAACCGAATATGGAAAAATTGTGAAACACACGTGCATCCGACCAAAACAATACAAATACAATATTATTTCCGACATGTCAGTAAGGATGGGCATGATTTATCTCGATTAATATTGAAAGTTCAGTGGTTTTGTCGCGACTGTAATTCTTTCAACAATGAAAAATAAATTCACTCAAATAGATAAACTGCACTAGTGCTCTAACTTTATCTGCAAAAAAATAATTACAAAAAAAATCAATAAAATCTAACATTTTAAGGTGGGAGATCACTTTTATATATAAATCTAACATAAAATGAACACTAATTTCCTGCCTAGTTACGTGTAACTCGGTACGTATAATCAAACGATTTCTCAATTTTATGACTTGAAAATTAGGGGTGGTGGATTACTTTCTCTTTATCAAAAACATTACTTTTTCCCTATAGCGGGGTACTTGTAGGCATGATTTTGTTATAATTTGAAATTATCGACCACTTCACCAATAAAAATATAATAATAATAGAAAATACACGTGTTTTGTTGAGTAATTGGGACAATAGAAAATAACGAACTTCAGCGAACAAACTACCAAATAAGAACCGAACTGTTTATTAACCTAACAATCACGTTTTGCGTATAGTTTGTAAATTCGCTTTATTTCGCTTCGTATTGTGTACAAAAAAAAGAAAATTCGACATTCTTCGAAAACACTTAATTCCTAAATCACGTGCGTTGCTTATATATATAATATATATATATATATATATATGTATATATATATATATATATATATATATATATATATATATATATATATATATATATATATATATCTTATATATAAAGTAAAGACGTTTTTCCCCTGTACCTTCGCGTCGAATAGGAAAATCGAAATCAATGGATTACTACAATCGCTACAACCTCAAACTTATTCGCTCGAGCGTGTTCTTAGCAAACTCTAGACTCTTACATCCACCTCGGGCAAATTATTACTTTCGTTCCTCACTCAGTCACTCTCCCCAAATGAGACACCATACAATTAGTAGCAAGAACATTTCTCTCTAACATTTTACTCCTCCCACGCTACCAGTCTACACCGGGAACAAATACACAACGGATAATTTCACACAATTTAAAACTTATTATTTACGTTAAACATGCCTTCACCTCACCACACAGTAGCATAAGTTGCACAGAAAATATAACAGACGCTCCCTACAATACATCAGACTACGTCACTTCCGCCAAAAAAAGATTTACGACTTCTACTCTAAGCCTCAACCAGCAACTACAGATCACGATACGCCTGCCAGGTTCACTACCTTTAAACAATTATGCCGATTCCCCTTTTACGATCAAACTTTTCTTCAGGTAATATACCGTTCCTGTTCTGCTATTTCCGTTATACATTCATCTACTTCACTTCTTAAAATTGCTGCTACAATACTAGCGTACTACGGAAAAAAAAACCTGTTACAGATTAAGCGATTGACATTCTATTATTCTTGCTACGTAGCATTTACATGTTAGCGAATAACAGATTACATTAAACTGAACACAATGACAAACGCAAACACGACGATTTATTCACATGGTGACACGCAGATAATAATAGACAACTCAGGATTAAAATTGGAACTCAAAGCTTTATTTTTTAAACAATGGGAAAGAATTTTCCGTGAGTAATATCGGAGAGATTAAATTGTTCATATCAAGTATTTCGTCTTATTAATGACAGCGGTAGTAGCAGTAAGAGTACGTCTGCCGTTGATGAGGAATGCCGGTGCGGCCGTAGCAGTAGTACAAATAGTTGTTGTTGAAAGTTCGACGTCAGTGAGTAAGACGACGCGGTCGTAGCAGTAGTGCAAATAGGTGTTGTTGAAAGTTGACGTTAGTAATACGACGCGGTCGTAGCAGTAGTGCAAATAGTTTTTGTTGAATGTTTTACGCTGGTAGGACTGGCATGGTCGTAGCAGTAGTACGAATAGTTTCTGTTGTTGAATTGGTTGCCGTAAACTATGTGCATCCTGAATGGCTAACGGAGAGAGCAATTCTAGCTACTAAAAATTACATGGTGCATGTCATCAATCAACAACTACTTGATGAAATTCCAGGTGATGAACAAACTTTCACTTCTGTGGATTCTACTCTCGATGACGACCAGGCTGTACAATACCCTACAGAATTTTTAAATTCATTAGAATTGCCTGGTATTCCAACACACAAATTAAAGCTGAAAGCTGGATGCCCAATTATGTTACTCCGGAAACTTGATGCTTTAAGTCTATGTAATGGAACGAGACTGTGTGTTAAACGCATTAAACCTCATGTGATAGAAGCTGTAATACTAACTGGTGTGGCAAGGAGAAAACTGACATTCCTTCCCAGAATACCCATTATTCCGTCGGATTCCGTAATAGAATTTAAAAGGCTCCAGTTCCCAGACAATTAACAAGTCCCAATGACAATCATTAGCAGTGGTTGGTCTAAACTTGACTTCACCTTGCTTTAGCCATGGGCAGTTTTATGTCGGATGTTCAAGGGTAGGCTCTCCAAAATGTCTATACATATTGGCACCAGAAGGTAAAACATCAATCCTATTTTAATTACCTAAATTACTTCCAGTGAAATGATTTATTTTCTGAATCTATTTATTTAACTTAAAAATTAAAATCAGGTTGTTATATTTCCCCGGGCAACGCCGGGACACGGGTTCTGCTAGTATATATATATATATATATATATATATATATATATATATATATATATATTTCAGCAATGTACCGCGGTTTAATCCAAAATAGCAGATTTAGACATCTTTAGTAAATATCTGGGCCCAGTGGAATCATCGGCAAGCTTAAATACTTGTAGTCACGTCCCGATAGGGAATGGCGTCAACAATGACAGAAAACGGTGTATCTCTAAGGGGGCCCCCGAAAAAATTCGGTGTGGGATAGTGATTAACTAAGACTTAAGAGAGATCGATGTTAGTCCGTGTATCAAAGGCCTTCATATTATTCCTTAGCAAGTTTTATTTATTTATTTATTCATCTGTAAGCAAGTTTTATCTATTTATTTATTCATCTGTTCTTTTTTTTATTTGTAATGTTATTGTTTTACCTAGTCTGAAAAATACGAAAGGGGCGTCTATGAAGTTTGTCGTTTGCGTTTGTGAAATTAGGATGCTTTTTGTTGTCGTTTTTGGGAATAAATTTGTACTTAACGTGTACTTAACGTGTTTGTTTATTTCTGTTTATTGAATTGGTGTTTTCGTATTTTCTTAATCTGAATTAGAGGAAAAACCGTATGTTGAAAAAACGGTATTTCGTTGACATGTCCAGTTAATAACCAGTAGTGTTGAAAACAAAAATTGGTTATAAACGAAATGATTGATGCTATCTGTTATTTTCGTTTGATGGGTATAAGTTTAGTCTCTTGGTGGGGGTTTTAAACTTCTGTTTTATTAATAGTGTGTTAATAATATTAATATTTAGTGTATTTCGAAAAATGTATTAAATTCTTTATCTAATTTTATTTTATTCTACTCGTACGCGCACTCCCCTCCATGCGCACCGGCAAACAAACCCATATACACACACGTGCATGGACCACAAGCATGTCCATATACAACATCTGCACGTATATGCGTATGCACGCACACACACACATCTACACTCACATGTACGGCGGGTTATTAATTTGATTTTTTGATTTTTTATTTCTTATTTCTTATTTTTTAATTTTTATGTTGTGTGTTTTTGTTATGTTATTAATTTAATCTTGTATTTATTTCATTAATATTATTTTATATTTTATATTAATTAACAATCTGCTCCTATACATCCACACGTGCTTCTACATACACAAGGACGTATACACACGCATGTATACTCATCTTCATTAATACAGGGGTGGGCGGGTGATTTGAGAATCTAATGTATGGACTGTATGAAGCGCGGGGGGGGGATCTTTGGGGTCTTACAGTATTTCGTTCTGTGGTGTAGTTATATTCCTGGGAGTTTAAAGGAGTTTCATGTATTTACTGTGATAGGAGGGGTATCTGCTGATAAATGTATAAGACGCGGTGGATGGGGTTAGTTTTAGTATGGATGATGTGATTATCTGGGGTGAAATGTGGGCCGTTTATTGATGAATGTTTTATCTGTGGTTAGGACTAGGTTGTATCAGGGTAGGCGGAGTTTATGAAGTCGCGCCTGTGGTGTGTTTAACATATATATGGGAGTATTTTGCACGTAAATAGAGAGATAAGAATTTTATTATGGGTTTAGGGTCGTCTTGGGGAGATTGGATATTTGTATGTTTTTAAGAAATACTTTACTATGTTTTTAGAGGGGTATTTAGTTTAATGGGATGATAGGTGGGGTTTCCTCACGTTACATTATTGGTTGTGCTGGATCGTAAATGTTCGCGTTTATTATCAGAATAAACACAATAATATACGCATTTTATCTAATGGCGTTTAATCAAAACCCAATGCTCAGTTAAAGGTCTGATACCATTGAGTTTTACTTAAAATAATTAGTATTTATTTTTTAAATAACATTTGTTAATTCGCATGATAACATAATTCATGCTGTCAATAGACTTCCCACAGGTTGTTATCAAAGAACAAAAATAGATCATACAATTCCTCAGAGATACACCCATAAATCTAGTATAAACATGTGTAATTCTCATTTTATCCCGCCTGATCCCTGTGCGATGAATAATATACACATAGCCTAGTAGATGCATCAGCTGCTTCAGATATATTTACAGTATTTTGAAATCAAAAGAATTACAGTAAAGAATACAGATAAACGCTTTCAAAAAGATGCGTAATGAGAGAAATGCATCGCATATTTAAATTTTAAAAGGGTTCAGTTCGAATTTAGAAAATTATTCCAACAACAATAAAGAGAATCCTAGTAAACTCGATAGTACAGCAGGTAAAACGTTGGTAATGTAACTTGCCTGATAGCTTAAAAATTGCAACTGTGATACCACTTTTTAAGAACTTTTGAGAAAGTACTGACTCGCAAAATTAGTACTTCGGTAACCTCCATCCACACTTCACTATCATCTTTGAATCTTTTATTAATCTAGCGATACTCTAGCACCTAGTTGACACTGAACTTCTGACTAACAGTATTGATGCAAGCAATAACATTCTACTTCCGATATTCTAACGTTCATTTCTGAAGGCATATAGCACACACTTGAATAAGGCAGGTTAAGTTAAAATAGTAGACCCAGTCTGGATATGGAGTTCTTCTAACGAAAAATAACTCATGAGCTATTACTTAAGAATGTTAAATTACCGTAGCTATTTCGTAGTTAAAAAGAAGCCGCAGGTCGCTATGTATGGCTGTGCATTTAAACGACATCACATAAACGCAGACCTATAGTATTCCTAATTTATATGAACGACCGCCCTAATACTATTTTGTATCGAGTAAGTGTATTTACTGATTACATAACACTCTATTTCAATCATGAGGGCACATCGAATGTCTAATTATGCAAGGAAACGACTGAATCCTTAAGAAACGCCTTCCAATCACTAGTAAGATGAGACCAAAAATAGATAATCACATTCAATCCTACCAAGAACAGGGCCCCCTCAATAAACAACTACGAGACACCTCCATCGCCATGAATTGTAATGACTGATAAAACAATGTACAAACCCATTAGACTGACAAGCTCGGACAATATGACTTTCAAAAATACAAATGTGTTGCCAAGTATGTTGCAAAGAAGGTATGCGCTTCGACCAGGCTAGAAAAAAGTTGTCAGTATATTATATCTATATAACGCAACATTAAGTCCGTGGATGGAGTATTGTTGAAACAGTAAGGCTGGTGCACCGAACATTGGCCTTGCGCTTTTGGGCAGATGACTTTCCATTGAATAGGTCATGTTTTGTCTGCCGAGCTCCAGCCTATGTCACATCGCCGCAGGGTTGTACCCTGTGCATTTTAGAAGTACTTTGACGGAAATTGGTCCGATAAACTTGGTGTACTTTTCCTTTAGATAAATCTTCCCGACACACACGACTACAAGCTAAGTCCTTCTTCACTGCTAACACCCCAAGATGCCATACGATGTTCTACTCTGATAGCTGATTTCCTCTGGTAGATTGCTTTTGGAATTAGCTCTTTGCTTCCTGTATGCCCCGGTACACACATGCATACATTTTAATGTAATGTGAACAAATGTACTGCCTACTCCCTCACCAAGGCTGCTTTTTTCCTTGACTCATCTAACATTTACCCCTTCATCATCAGTTGTAATATGCCTTGTTTGAAATGAAATTCGCCACAAAGAAAAAAAGTACCAACACATTCTGAGAATGTGATATAAGTTCAAAGCATTACATTACTCTTTTATTTTAGGGGAAATGTTTCATACACCTAGCTACGTACACATTTTATATTTCGTTACGTGACGTAATACATTTCAAAGTTAGACATTGATGTAACCATGTCAGTAATTGCACACTGGGTAAAAGGAGCATGATTCAGCGTACATATTTTTGACGCTCGCCTAAAATTATTTACTTATGTGGATATCATTTTCATTAATATATTTTTCATCTTGTAATGCATGAGGATGTACTAAGAAGGGTTATTGTATTTATTAGAACTTGTATAATGCATTCGTAATTATTGGGTACATAAACAATGTTCATACTTATGAAATTTTGATCTGATAGATGAGAAATCAGTGTGCTGAATTGAAACGCGTCGCACGAGTTACAATAACTTTAAATTAATCTATCCAATAATACATTGAAAGAATATCCTTTAATTTGTGATGTCTGCACTGCCCTTGGCTCTTGGCCTTTTGGCTGAGATTAAAGTGTAGTATCTGTTTCGATAGATACTGCACCCCATAGACTGGCAATGTCTTGGCCTTCGGGGCTTGGTTTACGCCAGTCTATGGGTCTGCCCTGTGCAGTTCTAGGAGGCCCACCCTCCCAGGCTTCGCCTCCCCTCTTTGAGGAGGAGTAAGTTTATTGCTTACTGCCATAGGCGCTCTTACCGGGGAATGCCGACGGGCTGACCAAGCAATTTGTAATGGCCAGTGTGCTCACCTCTTGGACGCTGGCTTTTCAAACCCCACTTTCCCGACTTGAACTTGGGTCACATCTTACTTGTGGGAGTAAGATACTACTGGCCTTGTGCCTAACTCCTGGAGAGGAGTAAATAAATACATTCCAAGTCTCCTCAGAAGGTAAATATAGTAAGGCGGAATAAAAATAAGCAATGCAACTAATAGCAACATGTTTATTTTCCTTACTTACATAAGATTATTTACTAATGGTCCACGAATCAAATAGATATCACATGTATAGCTTATGTAATGAAATATGCTTCGGAGTATGCATATTTACGTATATACATACATATTGCTCATTTGATTATCATTTAGCGATCGAGTCTTGAATGCGAGCCACATTAGCTACAATGAACAAGCGTGATGCAGGAAAACAACCCCCCCTTCTGGGTTGAAAACATTTGTATGATAAATGACTGTTTTATCTCAGTGTAAAACATTAAACTTCTATATTGAATACTTTTTCGTTGGTAACCAGCAGTGTGAATGTAAAATAAATGGGCATAAGCTGTCTAATGAGATATAACCTATCTAACACTCGGGAACAGCCTCTTAGCGGTAAGGTAAATTTGAGTATCTCTCTCTCTCTCTCTCTCTCTCTACACACACACATATATATATATATATATATATATATATATATATATATATATATATATATATATATATATATATGTAGATAGATAGATAGATTGATAGATTGATAGATAGTAATCCAGGTAATGTAAGCATCAACAGTATAATATCCAAATACTTTCAACCGCAATATCAAATAGAGCTTTTATATATAATCATAGTTATTTATTTATACATAATTGTACATAATAAATGTATCTTTTCAAATATGATATGAGGGAACGACCAGCTTTTCTTTTCCGCCTAATGACATCTCAGTGTATTGTAATTTTAAAGGTTGTTTATAGTTTAGAAAACATTGTTTATATGGTAATATACATTATTAAAAATAATAGTTAGCAATTACAACGTCATACAATGTATTTAAGTTTTATAAACCCTTTTTGTAAATTTAATTTTCGAATACATGTTTCCTCGTCAGAATTTTAAATACATATATATTAAAATACTTTCTGTTAATTGTTCTCGGTAAAAAGCCACGCACAATTTTTTCATTAAAAAAGAATATCATGTATTACTTAATCTTTATCCAGCTAAACACTTGTAACTCCTTGAAAGTAATTGTAATAACATTAATACAATTTTAGGAAGTCCCGATGTACATAAAATGAAAAATAAACAAATGTATAGCGACGTTTATCATAGCTATTCTCCCAAAATAAAATAGAAATGATTCGTTGAACCAAATATAAATATATTAGTTATGAAACAGAAACATTTATGTTGTAACAACGTCTACGTGTGTGGGCGTATGCATTTGCATTATACAATCTACTATATATATATATATATATATATATATATGTGTGTGTATTTATATATATATATTTATGCTCATAGTTTTAGAAAGCTTGTAGTATATCGATTTTTTAACAATCGCTAATACTTTGATTTTTTCTTATGAGGAAGAGAATACAGACTTGCTCAACGTTTCTTCAGACTTAAGAACTTTTTTCGACTCAATCAAAGCGGTTAAAGAAAAATAAATCTCTTTGATATTAACTGATATGTTGTTGAAATACATGATCACAGGGTTTCGTTGACGCCTCAAGGTTATGAGAGAATGTATAGGAAATCCTCTTAACGTGAATTTTGTTGGCTTGTTTTAACTTTTATGCGAACTTATACATTAAACATTTAGAGAACGAGATATTCACGTTGAGTTTAACGGAGTAAACATTGATACCTATGGAAGCGGTTGAGACAGGTTCAAGTCCTTTTAACAGTTGTTGTGTTAACTTTAAGAAAGGTACACATGTTATGCATTTTCTAAGCCAAATTAAAACAGAGAAATATATCTTACATGACATACTCTTAAATGTGCAAATTCGAGCGAATAATAAATCAGTATATTAAAAGGAATCCGAATATAAATGAACAGAGAACATGAGAAAAAAACAAAAAAACAATAAAAGCCTTCGTGCAGTAAAAAAACGATGAAGACACCTCTTACAATCGACCCATGTTCTTTCTGGTAAAAATTAAAAGAGAAGACATATAATCCCGCCCTCACTCAGTTTCGATTTAGCTTTAAACAACAAGAACGCAATAAATGCTATCAGTTTATTATGGTCGAGTCAATTATTCGAACAATTTGGTGACTCCGTAGTACAGAATAGTCGTAAATTCCCTCAGCGTAATGTGGAAAATATACGGAAAATGTTATGTCATATTCAATTTGTAGGTTCCATGAAATTGTTTGAAGTATTATAATGAAATTTATGTAGAGTGTATATAAATAAGCTAATGTAAATATAAACTCAATTATAAGTAAAATAGTTGGACAACAACAAGTATCAATGTTGAAAAATAACAGGAGATTGCCTAGGATAATTTACTCTTGAAAAAATCCACGACTATATTCATAAATTGAATAATCTTAATATATGTAAATACAATTCTATGTGACATATTAAGTGAATTATTAAAGTTTTTTTTTTAATCGCATATTTTATGATAAAAAACTTGTAGATTTAGTGTGAGTAGATGCTAGTTGGAGATAGTTGTCTTGTAGTAACGTCGCTGCGTTTGTATTTATCTATATGGGGTTGTTTTACATGAAGAATAATAAGCGTCAGCAAAGTTACAGTTGAAAGACAAACATCTTAACTTAAATGTATGTTATGTGTATTTAACAGTTTAATCAACACTGCAGCAAACAAAAATCAGTCAGGTATTTTTCAGCCGACATTTATTGCACAAAATGAATTGAATCCAATTTTAAGGTCTTGCTTTTTACCAAAGCCATAGCGAGAGGCGAGCAAGGAACATTTCGTCTTGGGATATCTGCTGGACCTGCTAATAATATGCGCGAAAGCAGGCTTTTACGAAAATACTTAAAGACGTAATAATCGGCCGATGTATCATTACGCGAGTTCGAACATGCTTGCCTTATTTGACCGAACCATGTATCACTCTATGCGAGTGACTGCATGTTAACATAAAAGAAAATAGATTGGAATAGTGTGACTACTAGAACCCTATTTAGGGCCAAGTACGTCGGCTGTTCAATAAGGAAAACGAGTACAACGGCAAAAATAACTTTTCGATAATAACCATATAACGTCTTAATGTATATTAAAACAGCATGTTCTTATTCAAATATGAAATAATTTGTATTACTGTAGTAATGTTGTCACTATCCACGTACGCGCTAAAATATAATAAAAACATTAAATGATATTTATTAAGCTTACTATCACATCGTTGCCTTACTTTGACTAATGTCGGAAAGGTCGAAAAGGTATATTAGGATGATATACATAATAGTTTAAAGTTACAATCTCATAAATATATTTGACATCTTAACCTTGTTCTTACTTTTCTTATACGAATATCTTTTTTTGATACTGAAATAAAAGAAAAGGTTATGATTTGTTACACCATTATTTTTGCGCTTCTTTATATTTGTTGATTGGCATTCGGTTATTCGTAGTAATTGAGAATAAAGCGGCGTCTAGGAAACTTGCCTGCAATTATCTGGAATAGAACTTATGACTTTCCGCCTAGAATTCTAGGCGGCAACTGATATACACATTTTATTTAACCTGGAATTGATTTAAAACACATGATCGTTTGATCAATTACACAATACTCTAAGTTCTGACCATAGGTTCGCTATCTGTCAATCAAACTACTGAGACAAATATTACTTTTCAGAGTTCCTATGATGTGAATAAATTTAACACAATATTACCCTCTCGCAAGATGTAATGCTCCATTCTAAAAATGCGTATAATGACAAAATTATAAATCGTTGTAAGTGGTAAAAGTTTACATACTCTATACATGTGATAGCGAATTATTTTCCTTCTAATATTGTACTACTAACACTCTCTCCACCTACACCGGGACGTAATAAAGAACGGACACTTTATTAAAACGTATCCTTTATTATAGTTCTCAATATTGAGACGAGGATTGATAATTGGAATAATTTTAGTTTTTCATATTACATTTCTCATCATGAGTGTTATCATCACAATGTTTCGGCCGTTGTAACCTACGGTCTTCTTCAGGTGTATATCTTCGAACTCGGGAATCCAGACCGTAATTCCGAACGGAACACTTTATTTAATCCACGGGCTAACCATGACGGAAGAAGAGCATGTTACCCCCGTTGTTTTCAAAAAGAGTCTATGAGAAGTCTCTGTTTATAAGAGAATGTTTTTTAAACGAGAAATTAAAATGTAAATCGTATACTTATTTTACGGTGTGATCAAGTTAAAGAGGAATAATTCGCTTCAAATCAGATTATGCTCGATATTTTATCATAAACAAAACAAGTTTCTATGTGACAAAAAATGTAAAATATATAATAAGTGTTCATAGCTTAAATGCATATATTAGAAATGGAAAAATGACATGTCTGTAGATCCGACTATTAATTCGGCGTTGATGTGTTCGATATAACGTTTCCCATAAAAGTCAGTTCTTCACGTGTTCGACTTATCCTCATTATGAATGAAATATTGTATTTGACCAATGAATGTCCGACATCGGTTCCTTTCTGAATTGATTGCTATATATTTCATGCAGATCATCTTAATTCGAATTTATAAAATTAATATGCTGATTAGGAAAACCTTAATATTTTGTTAAGTTTTACTAGTAAAAACAAAAGTATTTATTGTAGCGCGCGTACATGTGGATAACTATTATCACATGTAGGGTTTCGAAGCATTGTTATGCTATTCTAAGCATAACTTCTGCCTTACACCTTTTAATCTAATGAATTATAATATTACAATATATAATACACACACAGACATATATATATATATATATACATATGTGTGTGTTTATGTAGTATGTTTCTTAGAATATGAAAGTGTTCTATATTACATGCATTGTTTTAATGATATCAAGCCAATAGCAAGTTCTAAAAGCTTTAAAGCAACATTTTGCTGTGCATGTATGCGTTAGAGAAAGGTGTTTCCGAAGAGTCGACTTCTATTTTGCAACCATATCCATACGTAACATTTATCGAACTTTTTTTTTCTTATAATAGCAGCAAGTGTCTTATCTGTGATCCTGTATTTCTTCATAATGTATTGCAGTAAGTGTTATGCACATTTGCCTGCGTTATTATCGTTCATAGCTTCGTGAAACATTTAACAGGTAGGAATACCGGTTCAGACAATGCGGCGACAATGCACGTCAGATTACTCCAGAAGTTAGCCCGGGATAATAATGCAAGAAAACAAACACAAGAATATACACCCCCCACACACACATATATATATATATATATATATATATATATATATATATATATATATATATATATATATTGTTTATTTTGTGTGTATATATATATATTTAATATATAGATATATAAATAGTGTATGTATTCAATCTCTCTATTGTGTCGCTTATATAAATATATATATATATATTTATATACATATCTATCTATTTATATATATATATATATATATATATATATATATATATTTATGTATGCATATATATATATATATAATGAGAACGATAAAAAGAGTGTTAGTAGATGTAATTTAGTACTTCGCTGATTGAGGTATAGCGGTAAAAACTATTCTCATGATAATACATATTGCGTATGTGTATGCTGCTGATCGAAATTAAGACTATTATTCAGAAAGAATATACTTTTTACTAACACCAGTGATCTTTCTACATATATACCAAATATAACAATCTGTTGATATTTGTCTGCTAAACTGCATACAAAAAATATTCCATGCGAATTAACAACAATTGATGTAAACATTTCATAGTTCATAATGAATTTTAAATACTATTTATAATTTATTAGAGTGGTGGAGTTCATTGTAAATGGAAACGATCTTACCTATTCTAGTAATAACAAATAACGAGTGTTGTTCCTAACATCAACTTTCATTTCAATGATGTTCATTGTTTAGTGACATTATTATAGGATAAAATAAGTATTTGTAATATGAGTCATCGGTGTATGTGCCCGATACCCTCTCTATATTTTAAAAAGTAATTGTTGGATGGCAACCTTAATATACGTACTCTTTAATAGAATACTTACTACAAAAAGTAAAAGCTTCCAAGAATATTTGTAGAAACATTTCATAAGGAAAATACGGTATGAGTAACAGTTTCTCTTATCTGTACCCATACAGGTAGTAATTACTATATTTATGCCATTTCATTGAATATATATATATATATATATATATATATATATATATATATATATATATATATATATATATATATATATATCAGAATAAATGTTTATTTATACAACATTACTGGTTGCATATATGCATACATTTTTCGGTTGTACTCTTCACAGAGAGTCAACCTCTTTAGCCCAAAGACAAAAATGAGTGAACATATGTTTTTTCCATATACTTTCAATATTTTATGTGTATCAACCTCTATCAATCTAAGCACGATTATTGTTAAATAATAATGACAGAGCATACACAGGAAGCAACTTTTAATTACATTTTAAAATTCAAGATTTTATTTATTCTTATGAAAACATTTTAAAAACAGACCTTGTTAGGTGCACTTATTATACGAATTTATTTCGTTCAAAATTGTCCAACCAATATTAGGATGTAAATCGTGAATCGCTGCTTCTTCAGTTCATCAGAAAGCACAAATAAGTATTAAGTTTGAAATATTAGCACCGTAATGAGATATGAGAGATAATCGTAGAAAAAAAAATCGTCAACTGACATTCGCCTTTCGGCATTGCTACCTCATGTGTGTTAGTCCTCCATTTTGAGATGCTATTGTGATGTGATACAGCGACAGAGTATATTTGTAGATGGCTATAAATATATATATATATATATATATATATATATATATATATATATATATATATATATTTATGCAAAAATTGTTGTATGCTGCCTAAATACATAATATATATATATATATATATATATATATATATATATATATATATATATATATGTATATTATTTCATGTATCCACATAACAATTTATAAGGGCATCTACTCTTTTATGTATCAATTTGAAGTATTAACTTAAACAATGCTAAGTATGTGTGCAGAGGTAGGTAGAAGTTATGAAAATATAAATCTTAGCCTGACGATCCGCCCGGGAATGAAACGCGGAAGCCTATGTGTAGCTTAATTGACATAAATATGGTTTCATTACTAACTATATATATATATATATATATATATATATATATATAATTAATTATTAAAGACAATATATGTATTATCATATATCATCAGATCATTTTACTTTGTTGTCTCTTTTGAAGATTCAGCTCAATGTTTGTCAATTATTGATAAAAGAGATAAATATAGAACAGTTTTTTTATTATATTCCAATAACCATGGTTTTTTTATTACTTTTATTTTATTTTTATTTTTTTCACATTTCTAAAAATTCCAAATTTCTGGGAGATATATTTAACGGTCCGTTTCATTTTTTTTGCCAAAGAGAGAATAACTTCGACATAACTATGGGGGGCACCGGACTCTGCACAGGTAACGGATTTGGTCGGCCTTTACATTTTGAAGGAGCTCCATAAAGAGTTACCACTGCTTAAGGGCGGCTTATATAGAGATGACGCTCTATTCTTCGTCAGCTCTGGCAATAGAAGGTTAGAGAATACTAAGAAGGATATACAAAATTTCTTTACAAATTTGGACCTTAAGGTAACAATAGACTTAAACCATAAGATAGTTAACTTCCTAGACATCTGCTTAGACCTAAACAATGGAACATATGAACCATATCATAAACAAAACCAAACACTCTTTTATGTAGATTCTAATTCTAATCACCCGAGACCCATTAAGAAAGCCATAATCCCTAGTATCTCTAAGAGAACATCACAACTATCATCTAACGAATCACTATTCAATAAAAATAAAGATTACTAAAATGAGGCATTAGCCAGATCTGGATATAATGAGAAAATAAGCTACATAAAGGTAAGCCCGTTGGAACATAATGTAAATCCCGGGACTCATAGAAATACATCTCACATAATATCATATAACATGGCTATGGGGAATCCCAGAAAAATCAATAGCAGAATAAATACTAATAATACGCAGAGTACTGCACCTAGCACTAAACTTAACACTAGAGGACTAACAAATCTTCCATCCGTAGAAAAAACACTGGGAAGAAAAACAGACGTAGAAATTCACTATTGTTCAACCGCCCTTATGGATTAAATGTCCTTACTGACATACCTAGAAAATTTTACCAAATTATCGAGAGAAATTTTCCTAGAGATAGTAGACTAGGAAAACTTATAAATAAGAATACAGTTAAGCTATCCTTTTACACTTCGGTTAACTTCACATCAACTATAGTAAGTTCAAATAACACGAAAATCAAAAAGAATAGTAACTTAGATACCAGCACAGTTCAGAATCAGAATAATAACTCCCAATGTAACTGTAGAAACATTAGCCAATGCCCTTTAGAGGGTAATTGTTTAACCTCAGATATAGTGTACAAGTGTAACGTTATAGAAGAAAACACAATTAAAACATACATTGGTTCGACGGGCTGTAGTTTTAAGGACAGCTATCGAAACCATATACACTATTTTAAAGAACCTAATACAAATTCCAAAAAGATTCCTACGACTTTAGCTAAGCATGTGAGAGAACTAAATAGCAAACACATACAATACAACCTAAAATGGTATATACTAGGTAGAGCAGGGACATATAGACCTAACAAATCTAAGAGATGAAACCTCTGTATTCTAGAATCCTACAATATAGTAATGTCTAAAGATAATTTATTAAATAAAAGACAGGAGGTGATTGAGAACTGCCTACATAGAATCGCATACATCCTATCCCGCTACAGACCCATATAAAATACCTGTGCTGGTAACCTTTTTCATCAACAAGAGTATGTAAGTAACTAATGTTTAGGAACAATATAAGAATTTCTTGACAATAAAAAAACATAAACCGAATACTAGATAACTGAGTACTAATACATCAATATAACACATTTAGAAATAGAGCACATCACTTATAATAAAAAATAACCGAAGTAATTAAAATTATATCTGACTTATAATAAAAATAGTAAGAAGGCTAGATTATGAGAACATCAATAAGTAATTGAAATAGTTTTTTTTTTTCATATTGGTTTCTTTCGATCTGTATTAATTAGGTGAGAAATGATAAATAGTAAGTAAGATATCCCTTTGGTAGGAGTATAAACTAATAACACTAGTATCATCTTAAATATTATGCGAAATAAATGTCCAATAGATACATGAAGAAATAAAATAAATAAATAAATAGATAAATAAATAATGTGTGTATATATATGTATATATGGTGTATGCATGTGTATGTTTGTTTATTCGGATATGTACATATATATTGTGTGCGTATGTATCTATGTGTGCATATATATGTATGTCGGAGGTTTGGATGTTGAGCATAGTAGTTCCGATTCACTTATATTGAAACCTTAAGCAATGGAAAGATACACACATATTATAACTGAACTTCGATGTTAAGCTTTCTTTTTATGGGAAACGATTTTGATATATTACTTAACACAAATATTTAGAGGCTTGTAATCTGTTGAAATACAATCATTTCTGTAGTGGTTGTTTGTGGAGTTTTTTGTAGATGTAGATTGCACGTTTATATTTGCGTTCGGATCTCTTAATGTATGTATGCAGGTAGGCATGTTGATAGATAAGTGTAAGAGTAGGTACAACCTAATATTAGATTTTAAAAAAAGAAAAAAAAACCCTCATCGTAGAAAAATAAACAGGAATGATCTAATTCCTATTTTAGTCACGTTAATTGTTTAGAGTGAATTGGGTTTTTGACATTATTTTTAGCCTATTTGCACTTAATTTTTAGTTTTAGAAGTAAGAGAAATACTTGTTTTTTATCGTACATATACTGAAGAAATATTTCGATATTTGTGTGAGCGTATGTGTAGGTGTATACATGCATGGGTGTGTCTGTATGTGTATATATATATATGTATATATATATGTATATGTGTATATATATATATATGTATATGTGTGTGTGTGTGTGTATGTATATATGTGGTTGGTATGAATTTATTGATGGATACTAAGAAATTGTGTGTATGTATGTTAATAAGCATAATGATACTTAAAGAAAGGGAGAAAAACGACTAAATAATAGATGGAAATATTAATGTAAGACTCTAATTGTTTACATTCGTATATTTGTCTTAGCAATTCACTTGATAGTACGATTTAGAAATAAAACATAGTAAAAATTAATGTTAAAGGTACATATCCCCGTTACACTACTTTTGAATCCTTAGAACACTTTAAGAAATTAAATATATAAATAAATATATAATGCCTATTCTATATTTCGAAATCGTAATCTGGCTAAATATGGAGGATATATTTCGCCGTAAATATAACCCGTTTCGCAGTTTCGCATTTTAACTAGTGGCTTACTACTTGAGTGATGACTTTCTGGGAAGGTAAGCTTGTCTCAATATTGCTAGAAAGGGTTTACTAATAAATACTATATAAATTCCATATAAACACTTATGCAGAAGAAACTTTTTTTAATAGTAAATTGAATGGACGGTTTGACACATTGAGACTAGCTCTATAATGATCTGCTTAAATGAGTTTCGCACCATAAATATTCAGGTAACTTTAATAAAGAAAGAAATTATCTTCAAATAAACTGGAACTTTATAAATAAATTATAGTACATATTAAATATTTTAGCAAATATTACTGAATTAAAGTTTTTAAACTGATCGCACTAATTTTTTTTAGGGAGATACTAGCTTTGAACGAAAAAAAAATGGCTGATTAGTTCGATCGTACACATGTGAGTGTTTGCTCTAAAATTGTTGTTTGTTCTTTTGTTTATTTTTACGTTAAAATGAAACTGATGTATGATGTGGGTGTTTTTCAAGACACTCTAATCTAAGAACTCTTATTATTTGTGAACTTTTTCTGATGATTGTGTAGTGTTGCAGAGACGATATTGACATACAAATGTTGTTTGGCACAAAACAAATGAAACGGACCGTTAAATATATCTCACAGAAATTTGGAATTTTTGGAAATGTGAAAAAAATAAAAATAAAAATAAAAGTAATAAAAAAAACATGGTTATTGGAATATAATAAAAAAAGTGGTCTATATATATATATATATATATATATATATATATATATATATATTAGGGGATATGACCTATAGTGAAATGGTTAAAGCTCAATATACGAGATAGATCAATTATAAAGATGAATGAAGGAAGAGAGATAAAGATGTACATATGACAAATCTATTTCAACTTCGATTGTTCAATGCAAAGTGTACTCGATGAAAACATGTTTATTTTTCTTTCTTTAAGCCAAGACTTTTCAAATATTAAGCTCTTGTCATCCGAGGAATTACATGGATGGATAAGTTGGCAGTGATAAAGCTAAAATTCAAAATTTGAAAAAAAAAAAAAAGTAATGGAGAGTAAGAGTAGTCGTGTAAAAGATATGAAGTCTGTCTAGTTGGTGAATGTCCGTTGCCAACTTATTAATCTATGTAATTCCTCTGATGATAAGATTTTAATCTTTGAAAAGCATTGGCTTAAGAAAAACAAACATGTTTTTATCGAGTACACCTTGCATTGCGCAATCGAAGTTGAAATGGATGTGTCATTCGTACATCTTTATCTAATTTCCTCAATTTATCTTTATATATATATATATATATATATATATATATATATGTATATATATACACATATATATATATATCTGTATATATAACTATATATATATATATATATATATGCATATATATACATGTATATACATATGCATACATATATATATATATATATATGAATATATATATATATGCATATATCTATATATGTATATATGTATATATATATATATATATATATATATATATATATATATATATATATATGTGTGTGTGTGTGTGTTTGTTCGTGTGGGTGTATATAGATAGTAAACATTTTTTTAAATTACATTTCATCTGGCTGCAAAAAGGTTATATCTTAAAAATACAAATGTTTTAATATTGGGGAGTTATTATATTTGTTTACATAGTAAATAATTGTAAGGAAGTATTTTTACAACAAAGACGTAAGTTAAAAATCTCACAGGTACATATTGTTTTTGAATATGATATCTTTTTCATCTATATCACTCTCACTCTTTTTGCGTCACTAAGATATACGTTGTTATTCGAATTGTAACTGATATATCTGTATGCTGATAAGGAATAACATGAACGTTTTTTCCAGGTGTATTCTGATGTAATAGTGATACGAAAATGAGTGTCGGAAACGCGTTTATATATGGATAAATAGTGCACGGGAGCACCTAAATGTACTTTATCATAGTATTGCATACACGATTATACACTTGAAAATGAGGGAGGAGATATAGAGAGAAATATATAGAGAAGGAAGGATAGAAAGAGGTAGATATATACAGATAAACAAAGAGTTACACACACGTTTTTACCTATTTTATGTTGTTGTCTTTGGCCCGGAGCAACATTGGGTAGCCCTGTTAGTTAAACATTATAGTAAAACGCCTAAGATAAAAACAACACTAATTGACTCATGTTATGCATAATAATATATTACTTCCCATCTATCAGTATATCTATTTATTTATATGTATGTCGATTGCAAATGTGTATTTTGCCCATTTTTGTATATCCTAAGTTCCATTAATTATCGTAAGAAATATATTTTTGAATCTTTCTCTCACTCTTTTCTTTTTTCGTATCATATATAACCATTTATTGTTGAAAACACCACTTAGCGTTTGGCTCGTTTATCTAAGATCGCCGTATAAACACGTATCTTTCTTGAAAAAAAAAGACAGATACGTATAAATAAATGTTGATATATGTGTTTTTGGCGAATCAACCAAAAGGAATCGGTATTTGTGCACAACTAAACACAACCAACAAAAATACGGTTAATAATAATAATATTGATGATAATAATAATATTATTATTATTATTATTATTATTATTATTATTATTATTATTATTATTATTATTATTATTATCACTATCCATATAATACACTGATGCATTTTATGTTTGTACTTACGTGATCAATTTTCACAAACATTTAATAAAAAAGATCGTCGGATCATTAGGATAGTGAATGATGATTACGCTGATATCACTAAGTTTACAATTCCGTCTTTACCCATTTAAAAATAAATTGTGTTAAACCAAAATTCCGATTACATCAAGTTAAACAATTTAGTATAACTTGGTTGGTATAGTGGCTCATCTTTCCCTTCTGGTCACCTTCCGAAACACCTACTGTTCTTCACATTGTATTTCGAGCTATTAATTGAGTGTTATATATCTTCTCTAAGTTGCACCCTTAGAATTTCTCACATAGTAAGTAAACAGGTTATTAGTATGCATTTGCGTGCGATGGTTACCAGTAAAATGTGTTTGGCTTCCGTCATACACAATAAACGAATGAATATAACATCATCATGAAAAATTGTCTATTTAACACCTTCTGATTTTATATACATTAAAATGTTATCAAAAATAGTTTTTGATAAAAATTAGGGACCGCTCAGAATATAAGTAATATTCTGAGCGGTCCCTAATTTTTTGTAACAAGACGATCATTCTACATCATTTTGCATCTTTCATTATATGTACATTTAGAAAATAACAAAAATCGTTTCATTATCCAAACATACATGACATTCTAAGTACATTTAGCAAATAAAAATACATATTACATTATTAATTTTTATTTTCATTTATTACACTCTACACATGTGGCGGATAACTTTGTAACACAATATATATATATATATATATATATATATATATATATATATATATATATATATATATATTTAAAATAGAGAATATTTTTAAAAACATATTTTGAAAATACGGACAACGCAGATTATTTGTTTTTTAAAATAAATTCTTTATTTACTTAAACATTTTTAAAAAACTTGAGTACTTTCTGTAATAAATACTCTTGTCAGAAGTATAAGCATATTGTTTCTCTTCTTTTTTCCCCCTGACTGAGATATATCTATCGCAGTCAAGTTGAAATTCGTCTTGATGTTATCGACGACCGATGTTGATATGGCTTTGTGTGTAGCACGTGGTTACGTGAATAAGGTAGTTTGAAAATTCACATATTAGAAGCATTGCTGAAATATAGAGACTATTTTTTTAACATCAATACGAATTTCAACTTGACTGCGATAGATATGTCTCAGAAGAGAAGAAATATGCTTATACTTCTGACAAGGGTAGTTCATACCGAAAGTACCCAAGTTTTCTTTTTAAAAGAACATTTTTAAAAGTAAATAAATAATTTATTTAAAAACATAATCTACGTTGACCGGGTTTTCAAAACATTTTTTTTATAATTCACTTTAGTATTGCCATTTAAGCAACGTTTTCAATGTGTGACTTTTCAAACTACCTTATTCACGTAACCCCGTGCTACATACAAAGCCATATCAACATCTGTCGTCGATAACATCCAGACGAATTTCAACTGGACTGTCAGGGAGAAAAAATATTTTTTTAAATATGCTTATACTTCTTACAAGGCTATTTATTACCGAAAGTTCTCAAGTTTAAAACACAAAAAGAACATTTTTTAAAGAAAACAAATAATTTATTTTAAAAAGAAAATAATCTGCGTTGTCCGGGTTTTCAAAATATAAAAAAAAAATTCTCCTTACAATTGCCATTTCAGCAACGTTTCCAATGTGTGACTTTTCAGACTATATATATATATATATATATATATATATATATATATATATATATATATATATATATATATATATATATAGTGTGTATATATGTGTATTATGTATATATATATGTATATATATATATATATATATATATATATACATATATATATATATATATATATATATATATATATATATATATATATATATATATATATATATATATATAGTGTGTATATATTCGTAGCTTTGTCAAACTCAGGTGCTAACATCAAATGATATTTTACGTCCAAATGTAGCATTACGTGATTTCACAGTAGTTTTAAATTGAGATAATTTCCGACAAGAAGAACATCTGGTACTCTTTTTGCTTACGTACCATGTTTCTCTGACTTCGCGCCGTCAACGTTTGAGAGTTGATGAGGTGAACATTGGCAAACGCTTAATTGAAGACTGGTAGCCGATAAATTACGATGAAGAAAATCAAACTAAAATACATATATATAAATAAAGAACGAACACACCATAGCTAAACATCTGTTATTAATTAGGTGTATATTTTGTTTTTTTTCGTCAAAGAAGACATTGTCAATCAAAAGTTTTTCAATAACATTATTTTTTGTTCGTGCACTGGAAACTCTTAAATTATTATTTTGTTTGATTTGTTTAGCAAATATATATTTTAAAAACTGTTTTTCAATCTTTTTTATCATTTTCTTGTTGTTAACATAAACACCGCAACAACTGCGTTTAAGCAACTTTTTGTATCTATTTAATATAACGAAAACAAATTCGTATAAGCATATGTTCCTTGGTTAATAGTTTCGTCAACTCTAGGGCACTTCCGAGACCTGCTCGAACGTTTCCGACGCGATGTCACAAAACATCTGGTATCCAGATTTTGTATTTTATTTAAATAATAACGGTTGCTTCCTCATAGCCATACAGCTAGAGCATTATAAATAGCAACATCTGACTTTTACAGACGAATGTATCCTCAGATTCACGGAAGGAAAACGGATTTACTTTCGAATATTTTCAATAAAAAACATTCATTCTATTACTCTATTCGCGCTGCGAAAAATCTCCAGCGCCGACTATTATTTAATTTATGAGAATGTGCATTAAGACAATTTCCACAATCTTACATTAAATAACCAAAGAACACAAACATTATATGAAGAACAATTAATATTCGAACGGTTCAGATGATTGAACGAGTATTTGTGATCTGAATTACAAAAGTAATCGGTTTTAATATTCTTAATCTTACAAATCGTTATTGTTATCGGAGTGCTCTGGTAACCAATATTTGTTGGAAACTATTTTCTATTGCTATTATTTTCGGAGGTTATTTGCCTCTCGTTGTTACAGTTAGTAACTTATTTAATGGTAGTTTTATATACAACATTATCATAAATACAGTTATTACCGATTGACAGTTTTGTTTGTTTAAGCAATTATTTTATATATTGTGGGTCTACATTAAAATGTTTGTATTTGTACATATATCTTGTTTAAAATTCGGTACTGTTGAGTAAGTGATTCTAATTGTATTCTTTGTAAATAGCTTATTTTATTCATGTGGGGTTTTACAGTCGTCTTCCATTACTTTAAAGAAACGCCTAGCGATGTTAGTCTGCACATTTTTTGCAAACGACAGGCTTAAATAAATTATCTCTCGTCCGATTATTTGTACGTTTATTATCCGAAATAACATGTTTTGTAAAATCAATGTTTACATGTTGCTGCTTGTAAGGTTTATTTAGTGTATTGTATCCACTACTATATTTTATATTATTGTTTATTTTACGCTTAAATACATTTATCATTGGCATATTGTGAGTATTTATATTTAGTATATTTGTAGCAATATTATTATTAGTCTTAATCAGGTATGCATTGTATTTTGGAATTTCATTTTATCAGCGTATCTAGAATTCATTAGTGCATTATTGTAAAAGAACATTGTTCTCATTAAAATTTGTATCAAATGTATTATATAGTAGGGTGAATACTCCAAATATCTATATATTAATACGATAGCGTGCGTGTTCGTGTGTCACGCTCCTAAAAAATTCAATAAATGAATAAACAACGAATAAATTGGACGGGGAGACTTGGAATCGAAACCGTAACATAACATCTACCTGAAAAGACTCGACTCTACCAATGAGCTAAGGAAATGAAGTAATTAAACAGAACAAAATTTACTTACTTCAACCATTAAGTGACCGCGCTCGCTACTGTTGCTTCAGCGTGGAAGGAGGAGGACATTACCAAATAGGCGGTTTCAGGCTTACGATATTTATTTATCATTATTTTTTTAATGTTTAAAATTTCTCCCTCCTTTTTCCTTTTCTTCTTCTTCTTCTTCTTCTTCTTCTTCTTCTTCTTCTTCTTCTTCTTCTTCTTCTTATTATTATTATTATTATTATTATTATTATTATTATTATTATTATTATAATTATTATTATTATTGTTTATATATTAATACGATAGAGTGTCTGTTATTTTTTTGTGTGTCACGATCTGGCACTCCTATTTGAGAAGATTTATTATTTACTTTTGACCCTGATAACGGGGGATGGTAAGGAGAGGGAGCGAGCGAGTTGAAGAGGAGTCGCGACGGATGGTGACTGCTGAAGAGACAGTTATTGCCCTGGAAACCGAGTAATATAAATAAATATATATACTTCCATCCCATCACGCAGAATTTTGGTGAGTAAAATATGTACATATTTCTAGCAACCGGATAATATTATTAACAGTAAATTATACAGATTGATGTAGAAACCACTGTGGAATTTCCACAGGGTCCCGTTAGTTAAGTATAATTGATCTAGAGTATTAGACTCATCTTATAATATAACGAAGAGGTTCTCTGTCTCGATTGCTGTCTCTCCGTCGTCGAGAATATTTGTAAACGTAAGAATAAGGGGAAACACGTAATTACTTATTTTAGATCAAATAATGAATAAATAAATGATAATAAAGTAAGTTGGAGCTCTTCAGCCAACATTGATGTATTTAGATTGTCGTTCTACTAACTGAGCAAAACTCCCTAACATAATAAAAGCTACTATGTACTCTGTAAACTGTTTTCTTTTTACTTATTTGTTATTATGTTATATGATAATACATATATTAGCAAATATTTAAAACAAAAAAAAGGTAAAACAAATCTGTGTTCTTTTGGTGACAAACACTTACCACGAAAGTGTTTTCATTTTAAAGACGTGAACAGATGTTTAACTTTAGTCAGCCATTTGCAATCAAGTGAGCAGGTAAGTAAATTAATATTCTATTAATAATTTTTATTTTTTCGGAAACAAATTGGTTTAGAGGGGTATACACTTTTCTATACAATCTTAATGTAAATTGAGCAATCACTTGGAAAAACTGAACGTTATTATAACATTTATTTCTAGAATATGTGTTTCTATACCAGTTCGATAAGTTCACATAAAAAAAACATGTTGAATTATGAGAACGCTCACACGGAAAATACCTCCTACACAATTTTGTGTCCGTCATTCACCCCAATTGGCCAAGAAATGGGTGCTCAATTGACTTTTAGTGACTCCCCTCTAAACTATAAAACAATAAAAATAATATTTTTGCGGGTATTTCTTGAGGTTTTTTAATGTAATTTCAGCCATGTTTGTTTCAAACTTAACAGGTCAACAACAGGTTTGTTTTTAGGAAAAATCTCATTAAAATAAGTGATAACAGAAATTAACTTATCCAAGTTAGTAGAACTTGTTTTGCCTTTTGTTACATTTATGTGTTGCTTATTTGTTGACCCTTTTTTCGTTTTGTTAGATGTTGTTTTAAATGCCCAGCTATTTTGTATAATTTGTTTTTTTTTGTGGGGGGTGATTTTGCTGTTTCGCCTAGAAATTAAACTATTTAAATAAATGTATAAACTTTGTTATGTACTTACGTGGTAGCTGAAAATAAGATTGCACAGATCAAATACGTAAATAAATCCAGTATTTATTACATTATTAGAAAAAGAAAAAAATACATATTACGTATCGTTAGACACTTCACTCATGAAATAAGCAATGAAGATAATTCATTTTTTACTGGTTTCACAAAAATGTATTCCGAAAGATGACTTTTTTAAAATTTTTAATTTAATAAATACAGGATGAATTTGCGTAAGTGGTGGTGTAAAGTCTTCTTTTAAGCTACCACGTAAGTACACAACAAAGTGTATACATTTATTTAGCTATATCTTTTAAGAGAATCCTTAAATCGTTTATATGCATGTAGCTTGACGCATTCTTCAAGTTAAATTAACAAATTAATATGTATATATATATATATATATATGTATATATATATATATATATATATGTATATATATATATATATATATATATATATATATATATATATATATATATATGTAGATAGATGTACATAAACATGCACGAATGTCCAAATTTATATCAAACTTCGATTGTTATTTTTTCAAATGTTGAATTTTGGCTTTTCTATAGCCAACTTATCTATCTGTATACTTCCTCTGATGATAATATCTCGATCTTTGAAAAGCCTTGGCTTCAGGAAAGAATAATACACATAATTTTATTACAGAATATACCTTGTATTGAACAATCGAAGTTTGATACAACTTTGGACATTCGTGCATGTGTATCACTCTTCGTCCATCTATCTTTATAATTGCTCTATCTCGTATATTGAGCTTTTACCATTTCACTATAGGTTCTTAACAATCCATGCGATGTAATCGTTTCCAATCGCATCTGATTTTCACTTTAAGTTGGTGTTTAAAGTAAACTACCAGATCCCGATCCGAAACAGATCCAACCCCATGGACCTCATCAAGACGTGTAACCCACGTCACTAGTCTCGCTACGGCGTATTCTCAGAGACGTGGAACTTTTCTGCAGGTGAAGAAGGCGGCTCGGCCGTTTCTTCTTTGTCGTCTTCACAGCGCAGGCATAAGGGGACGTCCCTTAAACCATCTCTGCGTAATCTGCCATAGAGGGGCAGTGCGTTCCGAACCGGTCGCTAGATTAGAAAATACTCAGAATTGTTGAGATAACTCTGGCCTGGCGCCCAACTCCACTGGGAGCGATTTCCTCTCTCGACAATCTAAGCCGCTCCTCAAGTGGGTCCGAAGCGGTACCCTCCACTAGATCCCGATAAAGTCGCTTCATAGACCGGGCAACGTTACTGGACCCCGGCAACGCTCTAAGCGCGGCCCGGCATTCGGTGAAGCACAAGGGCTCCCCTCTCGGTCTACGTCGACCTTCGACCGAGAGGTCGGGTATGAGGTTGGGAAAGGCGTTCCCGACCCCAGGGACCCATGGAGTGTCTTCCATCAAAGTCCGACTCAGGAAAGCCAGTCTCTCGGCATGTCGATGACTTGCCAAGTCAGGCATCCCCAAGCCTCCCACACTCGTAACTTGAGTACATACCTCTCTGCCGACGTACGCTTTCGGCCCTTCCAAAGAAGCGAGAAGAGCAAGCGCGTGAAAGCGTGAAGGCGGACCGCAGGCAGTTGTAGTACAGACAGCCGGTAAAGGATGGGAGGAAAGACGTAAGTGGCGCACGCCTCCGCTCTTCCTTTTAAGGAAAGCTTCCTTAGAATCCAAGCCCGGACCGACGATTAGACCTTTGTCTGTACTTCCGACCAGTTCTTTTCCAGCTGGAGGCCCGGTCCGAACCACACGCCAAGGATTCGAACCGGGCCATCCGACCAGTTAAATTCACCTGGAAGAGCGGTCTCTCCGCTCCAGGCCCCCAACCGCAGGCCGTTCGACTTGCTGCGGTTGACTATGGCCCCTGTCACTTCTTCGTTCCGAGCGCCTTAATCACCGTTCGAATGTCAGCACGAAAATGGTGACATCATCGGCGAACGTGGAAACGCTGACTCGCACTTTGCGAGGAGAGGGTAGCGATCCCGCGCAGGACTGGTGTTGCCGCCCGATCCCCTAATTTGCGAAGGAAAGGTGCCAACGCCAGGATGTAGAGCAGGGGCGACAGCGGACAACCCTGACGTACCGACCGAGAAACAACGAACGATTCCGACCTCTTTCCATTGACTTGCACCACTGCCGTCGGCGAGTCATACAGAATAGAGATCCACCTCCGGAAGTCCGGACCAACACCGACAGCCGCAAAACAGCTTGCAGGAAACCATGGTCGACCCTATTGAAAGCCTTGGACTGATCTAAATTGATCAGCGCGGGTTCAGCGTCGTCTTCTGCCACCTCTATGATCATGCAAATCAAATGCAAGTTGTTCTGAATCGACCTCCCCTTCACAACAAAGTTCTGCTCAGGCTTGATCGAATAACCGATAACAATTTACAGGCGGTTCGCAGGAACGCGGGCCAAAATCTGTAACTCTGTGTTTAGCAGAGTTATGGGCCTGTAATCGTCTAAATTACCCCCACCAGGTTGGTCCCCCTTCTTCAGTAATGTGACCACTCCTTTGGTTACCTGTCCAGGGATTGCCTCCTGAACAAACCAGTGGTTAAACACATCCTTCAGAATTGGGACAAACATGGGCGACAGCCTCAAATACATTTCGTACGGCAGACCATCGAGTTCTGGAGATTTGTTCAAGCCGACCTGCTTCAACGCAGTAACGATCTCCCCCTCCGTAATCCTGCCATCACAGCCAGCTGCTCGAGCCGCCTCGAGGCGGGGCGAGTCAGCCAAACAGCTGTCAAACTCCTGGCCGCGGAGTCTGGGCAGTTGGGTGAAGCGTTCCTCCAAATGCTCACGGAATCCCC
>OY744521.1:144294763-144304763 GCA_963556195.1 Sepiola atlantica
TGGGAACTATCTACCTGCGCAGATGAAATAAAAGGTGCACATTACGGTTCGGTATAAGCTACCTTATTTCGAGTAGTAGGTGCCCTAGTTAAGAACAGTGTCTATAGAGAAATTCAGATGTTACAGCAGTCGAAATGTTGTGAATACAAAACGAAGATGATAATAGTACTCGAACTAATACTATCTCCAACCGGTTTTTTTACAATCTATAAAACTGTCCTAATATCTCATCAGAACTTTGCCATTACGGTTAAAATGACGAAACTATGAAAAGACTTCACCGACTCATCTCTGATTACTTTTATTTGCAGATTTATGTTGCGGACGTGTTCATCGACTCGTGAATATCTAATATCAAATAAGTTACATAATACTATAGTTCCGGCTTATGTATGCTGTTGTTTGTTTTGTTGAATGTTGAATGATGATGCGTATTGTCGATCGTTTCGTGTATATGGTTTCACCTAACACACGTTTATGTAATGTGTCATTGTGAAAATGTTATTTTAACAACACTTCATATTAGTGAGCATATTACTCCGTCGATGTATTCAAAATGTCACAGATTAGGAATTTTAAAGAAATACAAAGCACATGACCCTGAACTATTTCATCCAAGAACATATAGTAAAATATATGCGAAACTAGATTTAACATGTTAACACTTTTAGTATTTTTCGGTATTTATTCATCTCCTGCTACTCTTAAATTAAAAGCGTGCAGTGTATTACATTGCTGTAGTATATGGGAGATGTGAGGACAATTGTAGTGAACTTTGATTTTCTTTTAAATGACATATATATATATATATATATATATATATATATATATATATATATATATACATATATATATATATGACAACTAAGAATAAAGATATACATGTGCTCGACTACCACGACTTTGTCCAGGAGGTTGACCATGCATCTATCGGATAATAGTGCGATAGTAATACACCTTATTAACGAACATTCCTGTCTCCGCTCGAAAATTCTCTTGTAGACAAGGTGTAAACAAAAACTAAAAATGTCCATCCCTTCCCTCTTCTTCACTCTCCTCTCTCCCCCTTTACTACACCAAACACCATGAATAAATTCCTAAACATATAAAAGTATTGTAAACATTAAAACCTTCACTAAAATGACCGGATTCAGCATTTAATTACCTAATATGCCGTGAAGCAAAAACAACAAAACCAAACACCATGATTAAACATTCGAACATATACAGAACTGGAAGCACAAAAACCTTCACAAAAATGCCCAGATTCGGAATTAAATAACAACACAAGAACACCAAAACCATGATTAAACATTGGAAGATTTAAAGAACATGAAGTATACAAACCTTCACCGAAATGACAACAATTAAACATATCAAAGCACTTAATTAATAACTATAAATACCCAAATGAAGGATATTTCCTTTTACATTCATGACATGACCCTTAGTGGTGATGTGCCATTTAGCAATCTATTACCTTACCTTTAATGTAGTTGTTACAATAACTCATTTATATTTGTATATATGGTTCATAAACGTTATTCTAATTTTCGTATTTTTTATTTGTAATTAGTAACCAAACATCTCCAGCTATGCTATGACAACGACAACACATCCCATGGTTGCATATTATGTTGGCATAGTGAGACATAGTTTTTAAAGATGTCTGTTGCTATTTTCTTCTGAATTGTTATTTTCTTACATTACCGTTGTTTATTCCATGTGGTAAGTGACTTGTGTTTTTACCGGGATACCGAAAATACAGTTTTTTTTTTGTTTTTTTTTGTACATGGTCTTCTATATTTGTATTTATTATTCGGCTATTACTCATTTATTGTTTATTTATAAATATTCCGTTCACTTATACTTATTCATTCTAAGAGCAATACAGGTGTTGTTTTTGTTTAATTTATACATAATCTGTTAAATTATTCGTTTTTTTATTGCCATAATTGCTATACTTATATTTCCTTTATGTTATCAGCCGCCGTATAATCCCATTTCTCTTGTTTATAATATTTCATCTATATGTCATTATCTCAACTGCTTCTATTATACAGAAATTGCATCTCTTTCTTAATGAGTAGTTTAAAACGTGTAAACTTGAAAAAAACATAATTAGCGAGTACATACTCTGACAAAGGAAAATAGACATTTCATGATGAAGATGATAGAGTAAGTGTTGGATTCTCGTTTACCTTTGACGGTATATACCCGAGGTTCGTCCTCAGTGTTCGGTGTATCACGAGCTCTGTCGCTCGTCCCGTCTGCTTTGTCCGGCGACCATCATCACCTTTTGCAAAAGCCTCTCATCGACCCGCTGTCCCCACCATCATCATCACGTTGTGAACAAATTAACGCAACGCCGTGGATGTGTTTAAAACAAGTTATTTAATCAAACACACTGACGTGTAGTTGCTTTTATTACACAGGAGATAGAGAAAAAGAGAAACACTCTAGAAATACTCATACCTTTCCTACTTTACCTACTGGTTCATGACTTCCTGAACATTTGGGAGTTTACCGTGAGATATGTTTTCATGCAGCCGTCTTGTCAATGCGTTAGGAACTGAAAGGCTTGAATATCATAGAACCGGAAGTTACTTCACCCAACTTTCTTTGCTATTGTCACGCTCTATTTGCGCATATTAGTATCTGAATCCACCGCTAGCATACTTATCTAACATAAGAACCATGTTCATTCAGTGCAGCCAACCACCCTTTCTTGGAGAACATTTAATATCTGAAAAGATTCTCAAATTTTGTGTGTTCATCGAATCATTTAAAATATAACTATGCTTTTAATTGCAGTTAAGCTCGAAGTTATACAACTTATAGGAGTTTATGTTTGATAAGCCTGCTTTTAATTTCTTAATATAAACCAGTTAACAATTGCAAGCTCATCGATCATTCATACTAAATTTAAAGTGTGTTGGTCTGATAGCCTACACGTAGGGATGTAATACACTTACAATTTTCTCAAAATAAGATGACAATAAAAAGGTCACTTACTTCGAAAACTGACGTGAATTCGTATTCATCTTTTGATAACATGGTATCTTGTTTCATCGAAAATGAAACGATCCTTAACGAAAAAAACAGATTTAGTACCTAGCAGCTACTTCTTTATCTAGCCACCGAGAATTGTTTTTTTTTGTGGAATCAAACCAATATTTTATATATAAAACGTTAACAGTTTATTATTTTAATCTCTTTTCTTAAAGTGCAAGCATCTGACAAACGTTGTTTTTATTTTTTTATTTCACCTTTATATTAGAGCCTTAACTGTGTAAAAAATGAAAGCAAGGAAACTTTCTAGAAACATTCAGAGGAAAACAAACCAACACCAAATCAACAACATGTGGACCTACCACAATTACAAATATCAATACTAAGTGCTTCAGGTATGGAACAAGAGTGCGGACATATGGTTTGGGTTATATAGTTGAGAATGTCAAGATTTGTTTCATTTAATCTTCTGTGCGAGCTGACTCAATGTGGTGGCACAACGTTATAGAATAAGAGTAGTATCGGAAAATTAAATCCTTAGAAAATATATTGGCCCTGGACTTTAACATGTTTCTTTTTAGTTTGAGTTACCCCTAAACAAGACATATTGCCACTGAACCGTAAGGGACTACTGTAAATAAGGGGCCATATTTATAGGGACATCATAAGTCGGGAGTTGTGCAGCGAAATATCTCTTAACATTACATTTAAATTCCTGCATGTCGATACAGTTAGATAGGAAGCAAAGAGAGAATTGAAAAGTCTAGCAGTTTGAAAAAAGAGGCAATTGAAGTAAAAGATCTTTTGGCACCGAGGGATCTCTACAGCGAAGGGGTCGTACGAGTGTATTTATGTCCAGGGGGCACGTTTTTGTTGGAACATATTCCATTGAAATGGATGTAAAACAAGCACAGTGATGCACTATTACGTCGATGTAACAGGAGTTGGGGTTGGTAAAAAGTGTGGGACGACTGAGATTATACTTTTTTTAAACCATGACTAATAGTGAGAGAGACTAGTGATTGGTGTATTAGCCCAGATGTGACAACAATACTGCATGGATGGGCGGGTGGCTATGGTCAACGTTTAGGATCTGTTCTGCTGATATTATTATTCTTTTTTGTATTCAGTCGGTGAAGTCGAAATCTTTCCAAGACAATTTAACTCCCCCATTTAGGTAAACTGTTTTTTTACTTCATATGAAAACAACGAACTTGTCGCTAACTTGACTTTCATGGAGAAGTAAGTAAATAGGATAAATATCATTGTAACATTGCTGGCGATTCAAAAGTAATAGTGTATATTGTTAGGTTAGTGGAATTTATACAAACAAAATATACACGCTGTGTAATAGTGCCGGCGATTGTGAGCAAAACGATCTTTTTGTGAAAACGATTATTGACTACGAACACAATTCTATATGCATTAATCTAGTTTTTATATTTGGGATAGCGTAAAGATGTTACGATAAGCTTAACTTTAGGAGGTGGCCAACAGTTAAACATGCAGAAACGTGTTGGTGTGTTGCCAGATTTAAATTTGCCTTGTGCTAAGATAACACCTTATCTTCTTTGGTATTGACACTAAGCGGGCGAGACCCTTGAACCCTTAGAGTAATCGATAATCAATAGCTCTTAGTTAATATTTTTGCCTTAATTGAGCAGCTTACCCGCCTAAATACCACGTTATTTACATTAAAACATAAACATGTTTTTTTATATCGGAATAAAAATAGTCTGATTTTATTTGGATTATAAGAAGTATGTGTTAATCTTAATCGATACCGAGTAGGAATACGAAAGTGGCTATGCGGTTCAAATATAGTCGGGGTTAGTTGTTCGCTTGCACACTAATACGTTTTGGAAATCGTGAACTGTAAATTACTGAATTCAATGCATAACATACTTCTCTATATTAAACTGGCTGTACCGAACCTGCGTTAGCCGGGAGTAGTTTTACTTACACTTTTCTAAATTTTGCCACAAAAATCTTGATTTAAATTTTGTAAAAACGTCATCAATGTTAATCTGACATTACATTATAAAAAGAAATTACCTCGTGACCTTTCCAAACTTAAGTATAGATCGGCTTCATTTACCTAGCGTTTCTACTTTCTTTTCTTATTCTTTTGTACGTGATGTGTTCACTACGTTTAGATTTAATTTTTACAAATTATTATACAGTTATT
The DNA here is from genome assembly GCA_963556195.1 of Sepiola atlantica. NCBI lineage: Eukaryota > Metazoa > Mollusca > Cephalopoda > Sepiida > Sepiolidae > Sepiola > Sepiola atlantica. Next base: position 144,299,964 of record OY744521.1, read on the forward strand.
ACATTTAATTGGGAAAGTGACATGTTATTATTTCTGTTTCGTATGTTCATTACTTCATTGATAAGCAAATTGAGAAAAGAAACATATATACATGTAATATAAAGGTAATTTTCTTTTGAATCGCTATTTCTAACTTGATAAGATCAAGCCAGAAACGCAGACTATAAGACAGTTTAAAAGGTTACAATTACATTTTAAATTTAGATAGGTCACGAAATAAATTAATATATCAATTAATAAAAGCTTAAATAATATTTGTAATTCGCTTATTGTATAGTGTTTTTGAATTGAATTTTCATAAAGTTCGTTTAGTACTATGTTTATATGAAACTAATGATAACAATATGATGAATGAATAAGTTATACGACGCACTAAAATCTAATATTTGGAAGTATTAATACAGTTCGTTTAACAAGAGTTGACTATTTATCATACGGACATATAACATTTCATCTGAAAATAGGAAAAGGATAAATGCATTATAATAATATTGAAACATTTCTGCTTACAAACAGTTTAAACTTACAGTGATACAATTTACCTATCTGCAATTTTAAACTGAAGGAAATAATAACATTGAAATAACTTAAGTACCACATTCCTTTTCAAATAAACAAAACAATAGAATATATGTTTATTTTTGGTTAGATAAGGTATTTATATTTTCGAATGACTGTTGTTGAACTTACGAATGTAAAACAGTCTGTTATAAAAATACATGGCTTAATTTTTATCGTAATAGGCAGCATTTTTGTTATTCTGCTGTTAGTGTAAAACTACATGTTTAATAGATCAGAGCAACGTAAAACTGATCTTTTTTCTGGCAGTTGCTCAACTGCCCGCTGAAAGGAAACTGCAATATAGATAATGTAGTATACAAAGCCACAATTTACCCACAAGACAACACAAATGATAAAAATATATATATAGGAATATCGGCTGGCAAATGGAAGCAACGCTTTTACACACACAAACATTCGTTCTCTAATCCAAATATCACTAATAACACTGAATTAGCAAAGCATGTGTGGTTTTTAAAAAATAGGGGATTAAAACCAATAATTGATTGAGCTATATTATGTAAGTCAAGCACTCCTAGGGGTTTCAGACATAGATGTAATTTATGTCTGGAAGAAAAAATTAGAATCCTAAAATATGAAGACAGCAATATCTTAAATAAAAGGGACGAATTATTAGCAAAATGTAGACACCGTCACAAATTTAAAATAACTAACCTGTAAATTATTTATTTTTTACTGTTTATATTTTTTAAAATTTACTTTTATTTATTTCTTTTGTAAATTAAACCTATATTAACTTCACCATATTTTTAATTCATCGTCATATAATATAACATTTTTTAATCGTGTGCAGTTGCAGTACCTATTTTAATCGTAATTTCCGTATTTTAATTTTTAAACGTATAACATTCACAATCTGAAATTTAATCAAAACTTATCATATAATATAACATTTTTTAATCGTGTGCAGTTGCAGTACCTATTTTAATCGTAATTTCCGTATTTTAATTTTTAAACGTATAACATTCGCAATCTGAAATTTAATCAAAACTTTCACATTGTTACATAATTTTAAAAAATTCTTATTCCTTTAAACGGACGCAATTAGGTTTTAATCATGATCAGTTATATTCACCTTTTAAATCGAGGATTGACTTCTTGAATAAATAGGAAACCTAAAAGATTTTTTTTGCAATTTGATTTTACATATTTTTATACTCCGTTAATGCCACCACCCTAATTTATTAATTAACATAATCACCCCTTCCCATCCCTTCTATATTATAGAGACCAATCAATAAATAGAATATCGTTGAAATTCTATTTTTCTACTTTTTATTTTTTATTTTATTCTTTATTTTTACTTTGTTTTAAAAGATATAAAGGTGTTAAAATTCTTCCATTTGGGTTTGAATCGTGATTGGAAACACATCCGATGAGACCTAGTTAAGGTCGAAATAACTTATAATGTGTACAATCCGAATGTATATTTAGTCTTTTTAAACCTCATAACGTATATATATATATATATATATATATATATATATATATATATATATATATATATATATATATATGTATATATATATATATATATATATACATATATATATATATGTGTATATATATATACACATATATATATTGTACAGATATAGAATAATTTAAATAATATCATAAAGACAGTCGCATTCGCATTCTAGGTGTTGCTCGTTGATATATTCCTTTCTACACTATATGTGTTGTAATAGCACACTTGTGTCTTTAATGTTAGTACATTTAGTTTAAAATTAAATTCGTTTATATTTTTCCCAATATATATTATAATTCTGAAATGGTGTTAAGAACGAACTGACTTTGTTTATTAAATTAAACTATTAATTTTAAATACTACTCTTATTGGTTTATTTCACTAAAAATACGTCACATACCATAATATTATTCAAACTATGTAAACAAAGAGGCAAAAGCATACGAACTCCATGGAAGCTTCGAAAATCCATTGCAAAATTTATGTGACCTAAAATATAACACATCTCACGTGTGAGAAATGCAAATGATATGTGAGAACACTGCGTTCAGGAAAATAGCAGTCCTTTTTTCGAAACATGTTTTTTGAATATTATATATTTCAACTATTTATAAAAGGCTCCATTCCGAAGTACGCTCATACTATTAATTGGTTGTTTTGCTATATTTCTTTTTCCTGGGTAATTATGATTGATTATCGATTTAAAATATGTATTTTATTAATAGGAACATATATGTTTTACTGTTCATGTTTTGCTCCAACTGATATTTAAAAAAAAATAAGATTAATTATAACAAAGCTGTTTCCTCATTAAATTACTAATTGGGTTGCTCTATTTCTCTAATAAGTTCTACATATCTAAAACAAAATGTGTATCACTATCACTAGCATCCGGTGATTTCTTAAGAAAAACAAAAACAGAATTGATTTAATTACGTTTATTACGCCGCCAAATTGATTCTGATAAATATAAACTCTAGCGTAAATACGATAGGTCAGTATGCCAGTGTACCATGGCACTCTGTAACACGACAATACATAAATGTAACATAAGAACACGTGTGTTTAACGTGACAACAAGAAATGGAAACAGAATGACGCGCTTGTGTACAACAAACATCAAAGTAGTATCTGTCTGAAATAAATAAATGTACGTTTTGTTAAGAAATAGTTTATAATTAAGTGAATCAACATGGAAGGATGGATCATTAATCATGATTATCCTTTTCAAATTATTCTCTGGTGTTTTACTATGAATTGTTAATACTGATGCTGCTATTGTCTACGTAACCGATGTGTTAGTTACCGGTTCTAGGAGAAATCTGGGTAGGTTTCCGGCTGCTTCATATCAACATGTGCCGGAGACAGCTGGAAACAGCGATGATCAATCTAACAAACAAACCGGAAACTGTTATTGCTCTCAGTGTAGACGGAGCCTAGACATGGTCCCGATTGCGCCTTTAGTAAATAGCTATCGCCTATATATAAGGCTGAGCCGACTTCTACTGATCAAACCGCTTTCATAAGATATATTGGTTGGTGGGATGTCGATGTAGGAAAAGAATGATATTTCGTTGATTTCTGTAACACAGGTCGATCTGTTTAAAGATGAAACATCATGTTTGGTTTGGTGTGCCGGAGTGTAACACACTAATAAACTCGCGAAAAATAATCCTGGCTATTATCGAGCAGTTTAAACATATGCATTTGTGATTTTTCTGTATTAAACTACGAAATATATTTTTTAAAAACTTTCATGACACAGAGTCAATACAGTACGTACTCTCTAAAATAAAAATAAAACTATTTTGAATGATGTTGTATAATATTCCATGTACCGTGCAGAAACGGTGAATTTAGAAGGTTTGTAGGAAAAGTAAAAGTGACGTCGTCACAATCGCTACTTCAATTTATAATACGAAAAGTAATGTCTACACGTTGGTCAGTTATTATTGTGTATTAATTGATAACTATCAATCATGATTTTGTTATAAAAATAAATATCATTATTTTTTAAATAACATGTTAAATATTTATTACAAAAAATAAAAATAAAAATAGTTGATTGCATAACAACCAGACACTTGCCAATTTAATTTTAGAAATGTAGATGAATGCTCTAGCTTTTAGTATAGTGCAGACATGCAACAGTGTAAAGTAAATACGACTAAGGAATACATAGGTTCACAGGGTGCAAGTTTAAGGATAGGTATAGAGTCCTCTTTCATATAAAGGTCATATTCGGACTCTAAAGAAACTTCGAACATCGGTAGCGAAGTGCGTAAGAACATTATTGAAGAATTACATGCATTTTGAGTTGAAATGTATATAGTATGTAAAGCCGATTTATACACTCCTAGTAACATTAAAAGAGGTAATATATGCACCCTTCAAACTTATCATGTTATAACTTCTAAGAATAAGTTAATTAATAAGTAGCAATACATCCTGCAATATTCGTTGCGTTAATATAGATATTCACTCACATTTAAGGATCGTGCACATAGATAAGGCAATTTGAATGATTGCATGGATTTGCACATACGTGAGATCAATTGTTTAGTATATAATTACAATTATTAAATATTTGTTCCTTTGAAATATGCCAATTTATAATTACTGACATATAAATAGTGTTACTTTATACTTATAATATTTTTTGGATAGTAATTGTAGCTATTCGAAGTCAATAGTTTTCAGGTAACTAAGTAATCATTCATTGATTGTATTGATTTAATTAATTACAT
>OY744521.1:144309763-144312263 GCA_963556195.1 Sepiola atlantica
TTGAAAAATGCAATATTTATAAACTATAAATTAGTTAAACGAGGCTTATAGTAAAAAAAAAACACTTTTATTCATTCTTTAATCTATAAATTTTTAAAAAATATGCTTCTATCGTGATAAGAAATTTGACTGGAGAGTAAGTAATATTTAGTGTAATGCAAACATTTCGAAATGTAAAAATATAAACGATATAATTAATATAAACAATTTAGAAAAGGTTAAAATATGCAAAGTTCATCGTCACAATTTAAGAATCATAGAACATCTGTGTTAGCTAATCCGAAGATTCAAAATATGAAGCAAGTATATGGTGATTAGTTTAAAGTAATCCAGATCTCGGAAGTAATCAGGAGGTCCATTCTAAAAGATAGAGCTATCTAAATCCAGATGAAATTTATTTGACAGTGAAATGAATCATCGAAAAAAGTACAGAAGGATATGGCCTTATAATACTGGTAAGTATTTGGTAAAATAAAATAGCAAAGGTGTCCAAAGCCAGAGTTTTGTTTCCTAAGCTGAGTAAAATAATCGTTGTGTTTGTTCAAACCGGAAGAAAATCAGAATGGGATACTCGAACTAAATGTTGAAGATCTACTAAAATAAATTTTGAAAAAGCAGAAAAAGCAGTAAGGCAGAGGAAAGAACGAAAAAAAAACCCAGAAAGTGTTATATATATATATATATATATATATATATATATATATATATATATATATATAGAGAGAGAGAGAGAGAGAGAGAGAGAGAGAAAGAGAGAGAGATACAAAAGGATCCAATATCAGTGGCCTTTCTAGTAATTTTATAAAATCGGGAAATTACCAAAGGCTACTACTCAACTTTAGTATGCCAGCAATGTTCAAGCAATTATAACACCTCGCCCAATAAGAGCTGGGCACTCCATAAAGTTAACGCCACTAAAAAATCCGTACGATTTTTAGAAAATAGTAACTTCCAAATGGCACGTGTCAACATTTCCGCGTAATCTGATAAGTTGTTTACAAATTGTAGATATTAATGCGAAATTATTTTTGCCATTTTTAAACGCTAGCAAAATCTGAGTTGCTTGTGTCTTTTAAATTATTATGTTTTACTTAGCTCACCCAAATAAGGAAAGTTGCAACAGTAGACGTAGCGGGCTACTGAGTAGTAAGGTGAAAGTTTTGCAGGTCATCTTAAATTGGAGTCTATGCTGCAAGATACTTGATCGACATTTCTATATGTCGGTACAGTCGGGGAAAAAGATCAAATGGAGGGGGTTCCAATGGCTGGCAGCTCGGGGAATGGAGTAGTAAGCTTTCCGACCCTACAGAGTGAATATATTGGATTTACTTGATTGTCGGATTAGTCAAGTGTATTTACGTCGAGCGTAGACCAGACAATCGACTTGACCAACTGTCTACTGGGGTGTATTATACTACAGCACTTTGTGGAACTTGCTTGCTTGAATGCATCTTTGCTTGTTTATTTGTTACCTTGCACTGTGCGAGAGGAGAAAGGTGTTTTAAAACATTGTCTTCTGATAGAAAAGTATACTGTTCAAACAAAACAATGTCCTGATATGTGTTATTCGAAAAACGCTCCGTCGAAAAATAAATGTAAAAAAATTTTCCAACTTAGGCAGTTGTCTCGGAAAAAAAACACCATATAAGTCTTAAAACGCACGTGGCCAATTGTAAATGAAATCTGCGTAAGATAGCAGAAGAGTGGTAGATATACGAAAAAATAAATTCACAATTTTGCATTAATATTTGGCAATGAGAAAACTGTTAAAAATAAATGCCGCGTTTGCTCATAGTCAATTGAAAACGACAACACGTCGACGATCCAAGTAGGTGTTAGCAATCCTTTTAACGCAACAAAAAATAATGTGCTGTTTCAGTATGTGATAATAGAACAGGAATGTATACACCTTTAACTCGGGAGTTAAATCAATAGTTAGCTAAGTAGAGAGCAGAAAGTAAAAGCCATTTAAAGCGATTAAAGCTGCACACATGAGCCAAAAAGCTTCTCTATATTTAGATGCGCAATGTATTTTGTTCATAAGTTATTTTGATCAAAGAAAAGTCATCAGTAGCGTATATTATGTAGCATTATTGGTGTCTTTCAAAGAAGAAATCGACCCAAAAAAGCCTGAAATAAAAAGAAACATGTTCTCGTTCATTAAGACTATTCACCGTGCCACAAGTTCATTGCACAACTACATGAATTACATTTGAGGTGTCTTTTGCTAGCACAACATTCTACTGATATGTCTCCAGTGAAATATTCCAATGCAATAATATATTGCTCCAATGAAAAAGTAATATTTGAAATGGAAGCGTGTTTTGAAGCGAAAGACAAATTGTTCTACAAAAAGGGAATGAATTGAAAGAGAAACGTTGGAATGGGTATATAAACCTAGACGGAGGCAATATAAATGAATAACGTCAACTTTTACCAAAAAGTTCTTATTTTCTTTGTTATACCCACGACATATGTAGTCATGTGTAATATACTATTA
>OY744521.1:144317263-144397263 GCA_963556195.1 Sepiola atlantica
TAAATAAAAACTTAAGGAAGTATATATCCTATTAAAAGACCACAAAAGTAACTTTAACGATAACCCCAGCACTCGTTTAATTTATCTGACCAAACCAGAAATAGGAAGAATCAGCAATACTCTTCTATATAGAATCAACAAACAAATAAAAAAAACTAGAATTAAACCAATGTGTTAATACTTCCGAAGCAATCGCTTGGTTTAACAGTATCGTAAAAAAGAACAAATGTACCTTCCTACAATTCGACATAGTGGACTTCTACCGATCTATATCAGAAGAACTCATCAACATCGCCCTAGAATTTGCCGAGATATATACCGATATACCCAAACGTTTAAATTCACATCATTAAACATGTAGGAGATCAGTGTTAATCAATAACGAGGACCAATGGATTAAAACGAATACGACACACTCCTTTGATTTGGCCATTGGTGCATTTGATTTAGCGGAGGCATCATATCTTGTGGGGTTATTCATTTTATATACACTCACAAATATATTTGTTAATACAGATATCGGCCTTAATAGAGATGATAGATTATCGATAAAAAGAGATTCTAACAAAGTCAGGGGAGAAAACTTCAAGAAAATTATACATATGGAATTGAAAAAACTAGGCCTAAAAGTAGATGTACTGGCTAATATAAAAACAATTAACTTTCTAGACGTCACGTTAAACTTAAATAAAAAATACTTACGAACCATACCTAAAAAATAACGCCAATCCAATATACGTAAACCCAAAGTCTAATCACCCCCCATCAATCATAACACATATCCCGAATTCTATCGAACGTAGGCTTATCGACAATTATAGCAATGAAATTGTATTTTACAATACATCTCTAAAAAATAGTCGTTACCATAATACCGATACTAAATATGAAAAAACAGGCCACTAACAATTACAACAAAATTAAAAAGAAAAGAAAAAGAAATATAATCTACTATACCCCGCTTAATAACCATATGCTAAAAGTTAAACTGGGCAAACATTCCTAAATCTGATTGAAAAACACTTTCCGGTATCCGATCCCCTGCATAAAATATTCAATGAAAATAACCTCAATCTATCCTACAGCTGCTGCGGAAACTTAGAAATGATAATTAAGGCACACAATAACAAAATACTAAAAGAGAACAACACTTAGGAAAAAATAACAAATTATTTTTAAAAAAAAACGGAAAATATAACAAAAGTAACACTCAGAAAGACAAAAATATAAACAATACAAATAGAAACAAACAAAACACTAATAATAACGACCCAAATAGAACTGAAAAAGTTAACAATGAAGAGAAAAGATGTAACTGCATAAATCGTACACTTTGTTTACTACAAAATAATTGCCTAACCAAAAGTATTGTATACCAAGCAACAATATTTGCCAAGGAAAGACCAAATAACAAGAAATACAACATAGGGATGACCTCCCATGATCACAAACGCACATTTAAAAGCCGAGAACGTCGAATTAAAACAGCACTAGCAAACCACTATTGGGAGCTCAAAGACAATGGACGCTCACCAATAATTGAATGGAAAATAAAACGACAGGCCAGTACATGTAGACATTTAGACGACCCGTGTAGATTATGCCTGAATGAAAAATTGAAATCCTAAATTTTAAAGATCGCCGAACTCTATTAAACTGTAGAAATTAGATAGATAACAGCTGCTTAAATAGAAATAAATTTTCCCTAAGCTAACGATAAATAAATAAATTAACAAATAATTTTAAAAAAATAAACAAAAACTTAACAATTTAAAAATTAAAACGTAAAATAGAAAGACAAGGAACGACGTGTTAAAATAAATTCACGCATTATATTGAAACAATAAAGAAAACAGGATATAGGCAAATCTATAGAAAACAGAACAATATAAAAGGATATAGGAAGTAACACAAACAAGACCTTTGTTCGCGGGAAGTCTAACGATTAGCTGAGAGAACAACAAAGAATCTGGTTTGTTAACTAGCTAGCCGTGCATATAAAAACACCCGGCAAAAATAACTCCATGCATTTTAGCCTGAAGATCCCCCGGGGATGAAACACAGGAGCCCTTGTGTAGCTTAATTTCCATAAGCATATTTTCATAGCTTACTATATATATATATATATATATATATATATATATATATATATATATATATATATATATATATATATATATATATATATATACATTTATTACTTTACACAGACGAACTAAACATATGCAGTACCGTCCAAAATTAAGGAACACAAATTAAATCTTCTGAATCAAAACAAAATTATATATTTATTTTTGTGAAAATTTCACTGAATATACACATTATGTAGTTGGACTTTTACTGAGATTAGCATATGAATTAAAATAATATTTTGAAAGTTATTCACCATTTTACAGATGTAAAGTGTCCAAAATAAAGGAACAAAATATTATTTTTACTAAATCACATTACAAAGGCAAAAGAGATTAAATATGTGTACTTCCACTTTTGTTTCAATAACTGCTGCGCATCTACCACTGAAGGATTTCACTAAATTTAGACATTGCACTACAGTTAACTTGCCCCTTTACTCCTTCAGTTAGAACCACAAGCCTTCGATGTTTGCCGGATTATTTTCATAACATCCTTTCATAGAGTCTTCCATAAGTTTTATATAGGATTTATGTCAGGACTCTGAACAGGCCAGTCAATAACTACTACTTCTTTATCAGCCAGATAATTCATGACCAGCTTAGCCTTATGGCGGGGAGCATTATCTTGCATAAAAACAGGCTTTTTTATACCAGAATTGTGCAACACTGGCAAAACATACTGTTCTAAAATATTCTTGTATACAATGGCATTTACTCTACTATTAAAGCGTGCAAGTGGTGATGCACACTGCCTTGATATCATGCCGAAAACCATCATGATACCTCCACCAAATTTAACAGTTTGTTTGATGCAGCTAGGATCCACACTTTCGCTTTTTATTATTCTTACAAATTGTTTTTCATGACTACCAAATACATTAAATTTCGAGTCGTCACTTAAATAAACTTTTTTCCAATTTTCTTCTGACCATATAACATGTTTTTTTGTTAACGTCAATGTAACTACTTTGTTTATTATTATACTTATAAGCGGCTTTATTCGGGGAAATCTTGCTAAAAGACCTATTTCGTGCAACCTTCTGGACACAGTTTGTCTATAAACATTCGTGACATCTTCCATTTGTTTAGAAATGTTGTTAGCTGTAAAGAGCGGTATTTTAACACGAGGCGTTGTATAACGCTGTCTTCTTTTGCAGTTGTTTTTCTTAATCTACCAGGGTGGGGGTTGTGTTACTTAACCTTCCAGTTTTTTTATAGAGTTTGAGAACTCGGCTTAAAACACTTTTTGAACGTTTCACACGTTTTCCGATTTCTTCTATTGCCAATTTTTCTTTTTTTACTTTAGGAATATTTGCTTTGTCGCTTAAATCATTTTTTTTTCTTTTTGACGTGATTAATATTGCGTGACTCGCACCACTGGTGATACTCAACGTTTAGAATATTTATCTTTATCCTGTTATACAAAAAAGACTTACTGTTTTAAACTTTAAACAGTTATTTTTCCTTAATGTTCCTTAATTTTGGACACTTGAAATATGTAAAATGATGGATAACTTTAATAATATTATTTTAATTATCTGAAAATCTCGGTAAAAGTCCAACTACATAATTTACATATTTAGTGAAATTTTCACAAATATTAAAATATAATGTATTTAAGATAAGGAATATTTTATATTTGTCCCTTAATTTTGGACGGTACTGTATATATATATATATATATATATATATATATATATATATATATATGTGTATACATATATGTATATGTAGTTCGTGCCTATATGTTTTAGAAAAAGTAATAAAATAACGTTGCACATTAGCACACACTGCATGCACAATTTTCTGTAAAAATGTATATACGAATGCATATGTACAAAATATAATTGTACAAAAACACAATGAAAGTAGTAGCATTCGAAAAGGAAAGTATCTGCATACATGCGTTACAGTAAGTGTACTTTTTAAAAAATATCCAATTTTCCTGTTAGAAATTGGGACAGATAAAGAAAACTAGAATACTTTGAAAATCTGAATTTAAAAAAAAAAAAAGATAAAATCGCATGGACACTTGAAACTGTACATATCATCTAACGATATTGTAATGTTTATTTGCCAAAATGCTTCATCATTTTATTCTGCAGGCAGATCCACTTCTTAACGTATGGAACCGCTATAAAGTGACGCTTACTGATAGTCAATAGGAGTGGGGGCACTTCACAAGATTCTTAAGTGTCATCTGTCAATGTACTCCAAACTGAAAGATATTATCAAATCAGTGTTCATCAAGAAATCTTATGTATGTGCATGCGTTACGACCATTTTCATACTTCCGTCCTTGCATCGATATGTCATGCTTTGTTCGTCTGCCAATTGTGTGTTGCTCTGTAATGCTTCTAATTCAAATAGCATTTTCCTTGTTGATCGTTAATATTCAATAAACACATCTTTATTTAGATGTTTCCTTTTAAAATAACGCTATCGTTAATCTGTAAAATAAACGTTTTAAATTGCATTTTCTTTTCAGATAAAAGTTATAAATAGCTTATTCATTAGTTTATCACATTTTAATTCGAAATTGAATTAACATAGGTATTTCACGTTTGCATTTGAAATACTATTTTTCTTATCTATCACATTTTTTTCTTGAAATATCATGTTTGTTGGTCTACTACATCTAATTCTGTAATACGATTTATTCATTGCTGTCTCAAATTAAAGTTAAATTATATTTTTGGTGGCATATCATATCTAAATTGAATTTGGATTGGTCTATACAATATAAGTTTGAGTAGCATTTTCGTTGGTCTATCACATTTAAGCTTGAATGTGTGTTTAGTTAGTCTACCACATCTATGTTTAACGTGGCATTTTCGTTGATATGGCGCGTTTCTGTTTACAAATATTCATTATAATTAAACGCGTAGATTTTATAGCCGCATCTTAAGAATTCCATATTGTTTTATTATTCGAAGTAAATCCGGTTCGCACCATATTTTTTTCATGAATCTCTATTTTTAATTATAGCGTTCTGTTTTTCGATTTTCTCCAGGAAAAAGTGCTTGAAAATCACAAGTAGTCGGAATTATGTCGAATATTTTATATTAAGTCGTGTCATTTAAAAAACAAAAAGTTCAATTAAGCTACTTTAAAAGGGTAAAGAAAAATATCGCTTAACACTATTAACTACGAAGAATTAACACTTTTAATATAAAAAGTGAGAAATAACAATTTCAAGGGCTTCATTTTTTCGATTGAGAAATTCAGAACAAAAGGACCATAAGATAATATCAACATGACAATTGTTCTGAAGTTTTTAGAAAGTTTAGATTCTTTATTTAGTTATTTAGGAAATATACACAAATATATATATATATATATATATATATATATATATATACAGGGTTGCAAGATGCTGCCATTTTATCATTAATAATTATTTTTCTTTTAATTTCAGATATTGTATAGAAAATGTATTGTGAATTTATCATGAAAAAATATTTAGTCGAACACCCTACCCAATTTGTTTTATCAAAATTAGACGTTCATAATTTTAACACAAACATCTTATCTACGGCATTTTGAAGTGAGAGATTGTCCAAGTGACAACAAAATTCAAAGTATCGTTCGTCGTTTTAGATAGGAACTAATAAGTAAATGATCTGCCGAGAGCAGGCAAACTTCTTAATTTCTATGGATCGAATCCGATGATGTTCTGAAATATTTAGATTTTTCAAAAGGGAGATTCTTCGTATATTTCTCCATAAAGCAATATAAACGTACTCCGAATACACTAACATTTGGGGAATATTTATTAGTTTATGCTAACTAACTATTGTAAAATTTCAAAGGAATCGAAAGTATCTAGACTGTCACGAACGGTTCAAACACAGCTTTAGCCAGATTACAAAAGAAAAACTATAACTAGAATAAATTACGCCTAACACCTCTGTTTCAAAATTAAAATTCAAAATGATTCGTTAATTAGTTTAGGAGTGAATACTGTACATAGAAATAGATAAACTTATAAACATAACTTATCTCATATATATATATATATATATATATATATATATATATATATATGTGTGTGTGTGTGTGTGTGTGTACATATAGGTGTGTGTATTGTTGTAGGAGTGGTAGTAGTAGTACTAGTAGAGATATTTGTCAAATAATAGAAGTAAGAATGATCCACTAAACAGTTTGACACTTATTACATGTCTTCTTACAAAGAGTAACATGAAAATATACTGATACTAAATATTATATTAAGAATTATTATTCTAATACCTATCAAAATGCAATATGTGCTTATAATTCATTATATTGCATCGTGTAAATGGGCGAAGGAAGAATAATTAAGGCATGCATGTGCAGGTGCATGCGGTGCATATATATATATATATATATATATGAAGCAATCCAACAAAAGATATAAGCGTCAACTAATATCTTATAATTAGTGAAACATCCGGATAAAAAAACTGAAGCTCAATATACTGGATAGAGCATTAATATTATAATATAAAATGAAGTAATAAAATAAGGTGTCAATCAAATTTTATTAGAATTCAAAGTTCATGCATATATATTTTCAAAGCGTAATTTTATTGCCTGTAGTAGTATAACTGCGGTAATGGTCCTCTGAAGAGAAGAATTATCTTTGAAAACTCATGAGCTAAGGACTTAAGGATGCTTTGCATGAACTTTGAATTCTAATAAAATTTGATTGACACCTTATTTTATTACTTCATTTTATATTATAATATATATATATATATATATATATATATATATATATATATATATCTTGGTACGCTACCATGCCACAGCGCAAATGGCACTGAACATACCATTGCGTAACATCCGGGCTCTAAAACCGGGCATAAAACCAGTATGCATATATATATATATATATATATATATATATATATATATATATATATATATATATATATACGTATGTATGTATATATTAGGCGACAAATATGTGAACACATATATAGACCAGCACACCTACACAGTCATGTATATATATATATGTAGTAGTAGGCTATGAAAATATATTTATGACAATTAAGCTACACAGAGGCTCCCGCGTTTCATCCCCAGTGGGGGGATCTTCATGCTAAAATGCCTACTACCTTGCTCTACTTACGTATCGAGTACCGTTGAAGTAAATACTGAAAATTGATACAAAAAAAATTATATATCCTTATAAATGTTTATGTAGATACATGAAATACTATATATATATATATATATATATATATATATATATATATATATATATTATGCACACAATATTTAAAATAACAGAATTCGTCTGTTTAATTATACTTAAAAAAATGTTGCATAAGTGTCTTTGACGAATCATCCGCAGGTGTCAAAAACAAATGAGGAAAAAAGCTGGAGAAAGAAGACAATTTTTAAAAAGACAGCGGAGAAACGCGTTGAGAACGTTTCCGCATTTTTCCAGGAAGACGTTGACGATTGAAATTCAGCAACACTGGAATGCACCACAAAACAAACTCGTATTACGTTAAAGACTGTAATTTAAACTGGTTGTTTTTTTTATTAGTAGATTTGTTAAACGATTCATTAAATGCGTCAATAAGAATATCTAGGAATTGTATTTGTATTATTTACGTTCAGTTCTATGGTGAATTTAGGAAAATAGTTGTTTGGGGAAAAGGGCTTGAAGTTTGTGTATGTGTTCATTGTTATCAGCTAGAATAATTGTACGTAAATAGAGTTTTTTTTTTAGTGTTATTAAATATTTTAGGTTTTAGGTTTTACATATCGAATTCGCTAAAAATCGGACCGAGAATCGAACCCATTGAAACTCCGTCAATGTGAGTGTAAATGTTTACTTTGAAGTCATAAAATAGTAGTTCAGTGGTGCAGATCAATAGATGCATTTTTAGTAGAGGAAGAGACTTGTTATTGTATATATTATTGGTAATAATGTATATTGTTTCTATTTACAGATACATTGGGGAATAGGTTTTCTATGTCCAGAGAAGCAATGATTTTATACTCCCGTTGTTTTCCTTTGTAATAGTCCTTGTGTGGACTTTACGCTATATTTGTTAGGTAGATACGGGCTGATAAGTTAATTTAGTAAATTAAATAAATGAAAGAATAAGTTGACGAATATATAGGATTAGTATTTTCGGATTGCATACGTCGATGAGGGGAATAAGGTTTATGTATATTAACTGTTTTTTGCGCGTTTCTCAGCTGATTTAAAAAAATTCTCTTTTTTTCCAGTTTTTTTTTGTTCATTTACTAGTGACACCTGAGGATGATTCGACCAAGAAACGAAAACGTCCGTTAAACCTGTGAAACCTATAGAAGATATATAATATTTTTTTTAATTTTAATACAGAAAAGACCATGATAACTATTGAAAAAATAAAAAACGGTATAATTAAACAGACGGATTGTGTTATTTTCTAAAATGTTTTCATAAATGAAAACATGCTATATACACACCCACAAATATATATATATATATATATATATATATATATATATATATATATATATATATATATATATATATATATATATATATATATATACATAGTAAAGACACACGTGTACTCGTATACATACAGAAATATACATATATGTGTAGATAAACACAATATAGCAGGCGGCGCACGACTGTAAAGAAGTGTATATCTTGTTTTCAGACTAATCGAATAGCATGTAGCAATGGTTAGTTCAGACCAGAATCGGTATATTCATGAATGGAAGTTAATGGTTTGGATTAGATAACACTACGTGAGTTTTAACAGGGTTCTTTTAATGTTTATCTATAGTGGGAACAAAACTACCTCACGATACTGTAGTGGCAAGATTTACTGAGGTAGCTATTAACCTCATGTAGTAATGACACTCGTTAAGACCGACTAATCTATGATGCACACATATAACGTTTATGTCGGTGAATACATGTAATTTTCGTTAAAAACGAGTTTGGACACATTAAACTACTAGTTCCATTATTGGTTCTAAAATCACTCGTCTTTCTCAGCATCTTTGTGTTGGACTAGTGAGGTTAGCCTTGAATACGGCTATAGTCAACACCTGTATGCGAAAAATGTTTGTATGAATAATAATTTGTTTTAATATATATGCATATATTATTAATAATGATAATAGTAATCATATGAATATATATTTTTAATAATACGTATACAAATACTACTACTCATAATACTAATAATAATACAAATAGCATTATTAATACTAATATAACTACTAATATTAATATTAATATTAATAATACTAACAATAATAGTAATACTTCAACTACTAGTACTGCTACTATTATAACTGATAATAATTATAGGAGGCTTTTTGCCACAGAAATCGCAGGGAAGACCAATTGACGTTGCCGGTTAGAATTTAATGGTAAGCGGCTGTTGTCATACACCAAATCATTTGCAATGATTATCGACAGTGATTAAGGTACTGGGAATCTGGGGAAACTCGGACTCCAGGGAACAGAACCGGTTATAATCAGTGATCAATCACTGATGATGATGTTAGAACTAGTAAACTCATGTAGTTACATTAAAATATTACTGTTTCTTATAAATATGTATTCGGAAATTTATTATAGAAATACGATAACATTTTTAAATGGAGATATAACGACGTAGATTAAAAAAAAAACTATATTTATATAATATGTATGTATGTATGTATGTATGTATGTATATATATATATATATATATATATATATATTAACGCATTTTCATGAACAGAATAATTATAGTTTTGACTTAGTTTAATAGTCCAAAACAAATTATTTAGATTCAAAGATGTTCTGTATGCAGTTTTTTTTAACAATTCTATATTTCTAGACATGTAAATAATAACACCGTCTCATCGACCGCGTGACCTAGTATAATTGTGCGACAAGAGGAGGCATATATTTGCTAGTTTGGATATGGTAAACTCAAGCAGTAACCAATTTTAAAGAGCAATCTCACACTCCCTATTAACTTTTTTCCTTCATTTCATCATTATAATTAATGATGCATTTTATTTCTGAAGTAGCCATACCAGCCTTACATCTTTGTCTTTTTAAATTTTGTTCAAACTTTCGATGATATACTACCATTAGGTTGGTAGCAGGACATGAACTAATCGCCAATCATCGTATTAAAACAACAAATTTCGGCAATACTGTCACTTTCTCGCCCGACCTTCCAGATCGTAAACATCGGCACTCGTCATTTCTTCGTCCATTCCTGACTACATTGCTCGTGGCTTGTGTTGCGAATTGTCATAGCGAACTGCACGTAGAAAAAAGAAGGGAGTATCCCCCACCTGATTGGGAAGTTGATTTTGTACATTGTCTAATGAATTAAGATTTATCTAAAAATATATATGATAGCCGTGCTCTATATAAGAACCTGATTTACTCTTATATAAGTAGATGATTGCACTAGGGCTCGCATTTTCTGGAGCGGCTGAATGATCTAACAGTGTTTTCAATAACTTATAAGACATGTCTCCTATGTTAAGTTTTGAGTGATAGCCATTCTTCACCTTATCAACACGAGGGGCGTATGTGGTTTCATATCTAAGTATTTAATGGGCACGTCACACGTATATCTATTGTTATTTGAGTATCTACACATATACCGCTCACCTGGAAATCAGCTGTTTATGTCACATGTCCGATATGTTAACACCTTTTAAATTATGTAACATTCGTGCAAGCCTTATAAACATATACTAGTGAATAGTTCTCAATAGTTAGGATTAATGGCAACCAGATATTACATCGTTTTATGTAAAAATAAAACATAACGTATACTAGATGTGACGTAAACAAAAGATGTCAAACCTATTCTTCCGTAATTTATATGTTTAACTACTAAGTTTATATGTTCTAAAACTTTATATTTATTTTTCTCAGATTGTTTACAACCCTGTACCAGATTTCAGCTGACCTGGCAAACTACATGGGGATCCCACGTAGTTGGTTAAATATACCTACGCTTTTAGGAGTAGTTTCATGGCAAAATAATAAACTCATAGTAGTATGTGACTTTTAAGGTTGAGGAAGAGCTGATGAAGTTTTGTTAGCTATGGCCCCAACCCACAACGCTGGGAAGATGATACACTTTGATGAGCAATGGCTACCCGCCTTATAAAGGCAATGTTTAGAGAGATCAACTATACACACAAACTGTTCATATCATTCCGTATGCCTCCTTTGTGTAATCACTAGAAAATAGAGGAGAATGCTGGTAACTGGGCAGCATCTGCATTCCTGTTTTTTTTTAAGTTCTTGCACTGGAAAAGACACTCCAGTCCATCGAGTTCACGGCGGTGGAGCACAAAAATAATGCGAGAAAGTTTACCGGTTATAAGCTCTGACGAATGGACGTAATGGGGAAAGTCAGATGCCTCTTTTCGAAAGTGGAAGGGCTCTTCGAATATCATTAGAAAGCTACCGTCAATTCTTCTGGCAGGGCATCCCCCGGCTAATAAGGTGCTTTCTCGTGTCCGTCTAACCTGCTTAATCAATGTGTGCGAGGCTAGGCCAACAGCCGAAATATTAGATGCATCGACTACACAATGTAAAATAATCAACGTATACCAGAGTCCAGCTCTTAAACAGGGGATCTGGAATGACAGGACTATGCTTACTGGTATTTCAGACGACATTTTATTTACCTCCCCAGGAGGTTAGGCACAAGGCCAGATTTATCTTACTCGCACAAGTAAGATGTGACCCAACGTCAGGTCGGGAAAGTGGGACTTTTAAAGCCAGCGCCCGAGAAGGTGAGCACTCTGGCCATTAAAAATTGCCTGGGCAGCCCCGTCGGCATTCCCCGGTAGGGGCGCCTCAGGCAGCACGCGATAAACTTACTCCTCCCCAAAGAGGGGAGGTGAAGCCTGGGAGGGTGGACCTCCTAGAACTGCACAGGACAGGCCCATAGACCGGCGTAAATCAAGCCCCGAAGGCCAAGACGATACCAGTCTATGGTGTGTATCAATCAATGATACGAGGGTTACATGCAGTTATCAACAAATAACTCCATAGACTAGACGTCAGCACTGCGGCTCTGCAAGATTCGTGCTTCGCTGAAACTACCTGCCTGCGTAAATAAGAGCCCATATTATTCTACCACAGCAAATTAAAAAAAATTAGAAGAGGATATTGTGTTGGCTTTGCTGTGAAAAATATCACATTAAAATATTAATTACTCTTACAGATGGCTTTGAACGTATCCTTACACTGAGATTCAACGCCACCACTTATCCTATCACACTCATTAGTGTCTATGCTCCAGTTCTTATGGACACCCCTGATGTTAACGGTGAGTTCTATGAAAGTCTCTGTGCCACTCTCCTAAAGCTCTCTCCAAAAGTCAAAGTAATTTTATTCGGCGATTTCAATGTTCGAGTTAGAAGCGACCACGAGGCTTGGCTTTCCTGTCTTGGTAAATTCAATGTTGAGAAAATTACTGGTAATAGGCGGAGATTACTAGAACTAATCACGCGCTTCACACTTTGTGTTGCCAATTAACTTTTTACACAAATCCCCAACACAAAGTCTCTTTGAGACATCCACAGAGTAAGCATCAGCACCAGCTTGATATTGTGCTCATCCGGCGTGCAAAGCTCAATTCTCTCAGAGTTCTCAGAATCTACTACAGCGCTGACTGATACTGACATTCCTTTGTCTGTTGAAAAATGAGGCTCTCACCCAAAAAGTTGTTGTTTTAAAAGGCAAAACGAAACCCCCGTCTTAGTACTGCGAACATTCAGGAGCCTGTACTTGTGTGGCAGTTTGCGGGCCTTTTTGAAAAGAAACATTTTACTTATGAGTCTGCCTCGACTGACGGGCGGTGACAGTCTCTGAAAAGAGCAATGCACTACTGTGCTCTAGCTACTTTTGGTAAGAAAAATGTTAAGTAAAGTGACTGGTTTAAGGCAAAACCCAAGAAACTCAGCTTGACGACCTCCATATTTGTACACGCACACTCTTACTCTCCATTACTTTATATATTTTTAAATTTTTAATTTTGGCTTTTCCACTGCCAACTTATTTATCTATGTAATTCTTCTCATGATCAGATTTTAATGTTTGTAAAGCCTTGGCTTAAGGAAAGACAAAATAAACATGTTTTTACTGAGTACACCCTGTATTAAATAATCGAAGTTGAAAGAGATTTGTTATTCATACATATGTATCTCTCTTCTTTCACTCATCTTTATAATTGATCTATCTCGTATGTTGATCTTAAACTATTTTAGTATAGGTTCTATCCTCTAAAATTATACTTTTAGTTTCATATATCACACACACACGCACACACACACACACACACACATATATATATATATATATATATATATATATATATATATATAATATAAGGGAGGGCGACGGAATTGTAGAAAATATTGTTCTTTCAAAACAAAGACTTGTGTTTAAGACATTTTGTATTTTTATACATAAACAATAAGAAGTAGATAGAAAAACGCTATCAACATATATATATATATATATATTTGATATACACACACACACACACACACACATATATATATATATATATATATATAGAGAGAGAGAGAGAGAGAGAGAGAGAAAGAGAGAGAGAGACAGCGAGAGAGTGAGAAAGGTGAAGATAGACTCTCTACAAAGGTGTATGTATAAAAGTTTATATTGATGCTATGACACTTTGATCATTAAACACACTAAACCTCTGGGGATGACAAAGCAGTTCGTCTCCAACTTCTAACGAGGGATCTTCATAAAATTCAATAGCGTTCAAGTCGTTCGTTGAAGTATATTAAGCGTGACATGCACTCCAAATTCAGTTTATCAACCAAGCGACCCCAGTCGGATCCTGTAGCCATCATGGCACCGACATATTCGCTACAATTACTTAAATCGTGATCATTAAATCGTTTGTATTAAGAAGTAAAAAAGATCAAGTTCCGAATAATAAAGTAGCGATATCGACGTACACAATAGCTTTTTTCTCTCTGTTTACAATGGTAGTTAACTTACAATATGTGTTTCCTCGCTTTAAAAAAAAGTAAATCCGAGGGAATTATTTTAAGTGGACACCGCTGTGTTCTGCTTAGAGTATAAAGTTGTAGTATGCCGGGAAATAGTCCATTTAAGAATGTGCATTATGAATATCACCATTACAATGCGAGTTCATGAATTATAATAAGAGAAGACCTTAATCACTGCTTTTCTCTCTCGATATTAATATATATATATATATATATATATATATATATATATGTATACATGTATATTAAATAAAT
Source organism: Sepiola atlantica (assembly GCA_963556195.1). Taxonomy (NCBI): domain Eukaryota; kingdom Metazoa; phylum Mollusca; class Cephalopoda; order Sepiida; family Sepiolidae; genus Sepiola; species Sepiola atlantica. Next base: position 144,331,682 of record OY744521.1, read on the forward strand.
ATATATATATATATATATATATATATATATATATATATATATATATATATATGAAAAGTTCGAACGCAAACCGTATGAATAAATTCATTTAAATTGATAACTTAAAAAATAAACACACGAACATATTAAATCTATACTTCGAAGTGAAGGTGATTTTAATTGAAATCAAAAATAAATTTCTTTGGTATCATATTAAGTAACACATAGTTGTGGGGCTATCGTCGGGTGTTGAAATGCACTCCTTTTTGTAGGGACTGTTTCGTGATGTTGAAAAAGGCGTTGATCGCGTTTTGCATTCGAACTATTATATATATATATATATATATATATATATATATATATATATATATATATATATATATATATATATGTGTGTATATATATATATTAAATAAATAAATATATATATTATAAATAAATATATATATATATATATATATATTTAATTATTAAATAAGTTTACGTAAATAAAAGTAATCCATGGACACGTGTGTCTAGCTATTAGCATCATCAGCATGCATAACCTAAACACTGACCATACCTAGATCATATCTTCTCTCTTCTGACGTCTTACTATCAGACCATGACACATTGGCCCAAATATGTACCACTTTTTATCGCATAAATATATCATGTCTCGCAGTTTGTCATTGTTTTTATTTAGCTGGCCATTAAAACGACGTTGTTTTTGCATTATCTAACTTCGTAAGTGTTAATGAGTATGCATAATATTGCATTAGGTCGCTTTCAATAGGATGTTTCATTGTTTTAATTTTGTCAATATATTTATTAAAACACTTTCGTGTACATGAAAGTAATTCATGGGCATGTGTTTCTGTTTATTAGCTGTCATCAGCATGGCTAACCTAGAGAAGAATCAACCCTCGATTATATATTATTTGGTCTGACGTCTTACCACCAGACCATCCCACCTTGCTTGGGAATATGCACTACTTCTTATCGCCAAAATGTATTAAGTTACGTAGTTTTTTATTGTTTCTTTTTTACTGGCCATACCAACAACGTTGTTGTTTGTAATGTGCTACTGGTCTAGGTAAGCAATGCTTATAACGGGTAATAGCCAACAACATGTATCTACATATTACTTCACGTACGTAACACATAATTAATAAGTATGTATATAAAATATAAAAAATGGCCCGTCTTATTAAAGGGCGAATTAATGAGATATTCTGCATATTATTTACCGTTAAGGAAGTGGGAAAATACAAAAGTAACATGCATATAAATGAATATGTACGTATATATATATATATATATATATATATATATATATATATATATATATATATATACACATATTTATATATATATATGCACGCATTGTTAAAAATAACAAAATTACTCTGTTTAATTATACCTTTTTATTTTCACAATATTTCTGATGGTCTTTTTTTATATAAAAATCCAAAAACATAATACATGTTCCATACACGTTTCACGAATGTTTTCGATTCTTTATCGAATCATCATGAAGTCTCAAAAGATATGAATAACAAAGCTGGAGAATGAAAGGAATTATAAAAAGACTGTGGGGAAACGCGCATCCAACGTGTTTCGCTTTGTTCTAGGAAGTCGATGGCATCACAGACCTACATCGCATTACGTTAAGCATTTTAAAATGTTACCACTACTTACATGTTATATTGTTAATTTTAGGTTGCTGTGTTATGCAGGTAGCTTCGAGTATTTTAAATTAACGTAAGACGATTTCGTTCTGTGAAGCCATCCAGCGTTGCTGAATTTAAAATCGCCAACGACTTCCTGGAACAATCGGGAAAAAACGTTTCATGCGCGTTTCCATGAATAAAAATACGAAAGGGGTGTCGATTTAAATCTGAGTTGCAACAATACCCCCAGGTACCCATGACTCTCTGTTTTTATCAATCGTTGTTGGAGATCACTGAGATTTTTACAAACCCGTTATCATTATATTCTTGCATAATATTATCGTTCGTTGTCTATGGAGTTTGAGTAACAACATGTATTATCAGGATTCCAGTTCGTTCCAACGGAGGTATATATAGTGATTACCTCCTTGATATTTACATCCTTCTAGAACATTGATCTCTACTGTGCTATATGCTTTATGCGAATAACTAGACTGAATTTGTGAAAAATGCACGGCAGCTCTTTTTATTTAAATTAAAATTTCAGTTTATAAAATGTTTGTTAAATATTTATTTTATTATTAGTTTTAATAGTGTGTTCTGGAGTTTATTCTCGTGTTTGTCTTTGTCATAGAACCCCACGTTTAATTTTAACAGAAAAAACTATTTTACGAGTACTTTTAAACAGATCATGTTTACCTGAATAGAACCAAACTTTGCCGGATGTGTAAATGTATGTGTCATCGTTTTTTAACGCATATGTGTTATTAAGTCTAGGTTAGAACTGTTCCAATATTTTTTTTAGAAATAACTTCAATTGTTTTCTGTTTTATGTTTATACATAAACAACAATCAGGATCAATAATAATACTTTGTTTAGTTTGGATTTATTGCACTTTTTTGATATGCCACATTCGTAGCCACGGCGTTACGTTATTCTAACTATATAAGAGGCAGACACATACAAAGGCCGACCATAACATACACTTTTTATTTCAGTGTTATATCAATATTACTCTCATTATTATTATTATTACGGTTTGTATACATAAAAATAATACGCTAAGGCATTTCATGTTCGTTCGTACGCTATCGTCTTTCAACACGTTAAAAAATGAGATCGTCCGATCTGCAAAATGGGGGATGGTGTGCATCTGATGGCGTTAAACTAATCATTTAAGCCATTACTGTTTTTAAAATATGTTGTTATAAAAGAAACGTATACCGTTCCGTCGAGTAAAACAGTACAATTTCAAATAAATGCATCTAAAAAAGTTACATTCGTTTTATTGATTTAAAAAATATTTTACGCTAAGAGGTAATATATTTACCTCACAATACATAATTCCTTTTACTGATGAGAACATAATCATTTGTTTTGTTTTTTCAATAAAATTGACCATATAAAGGATTCATTATTTAATAATTAATATTATTAGCAGTAAATGTTTCAAATTAATGTAAACAAGTATGCTATAAATACGGGGTCCTGCTAGTTAATAATATTATTTTAATAATAATAACGGTGATTTCTTTTTTTTTAAAATTATATTATGATTATTATTATCATTATTATTATTTTTACTCACTATGAGTTCTCACACAGGTTGTTATCAGTGATTACTCACTGATAATCACCAGTAGTGTTCTCTTGAGTCTGAGTGACAACAAGTCTCTTCAGATTTCCAGTGCTCTCCACCTCTTTCGATAAAAACTGCAAATTAATTTGCGATATTAAAACATACGCTTACCATCGATTAATAGTTGGAAACGACCATTGACCTCCTCTGATAATGAAATGACAATGAGCTTCTCTAATGCCCTAGTACTTTGTGTACTCTTCCATCGTCTGTCTGGTTAATGCTAGCTCTCCTCTGTCTTTCCATCACCCTTGACCCTTTACGACTGTTTTGAGTGGTATCAGTTGAGGCTGGTGCCATCACTTATTTTGTGACGGGTAGTTTATGAAATGGCTCACAGTTTATGTTCCTTATGTTCTTGTGGTGTTCTTTATGCGATTTTGTTTTTTTTTCTATTGCTCCTTTCATGTGACCGGTAAGTCTTCGTAGCGTATGTGGAAATGTTTTCGCATCTAAGGATTTTCCTGAAGATATCAGGTGTGTGTTATCATTGCCATCCGTTGTATGGTCTTATTCTACCCTTTTGATTCAAATTTCTCCCAGTCTTTTTTCCAGGTTCTTCGGAACTATTCCTAGCGCTATTACGATTATTGGTATTATATTTACTTTCTTTATAATCAATAACCGCTTTTAATTCTCTGTCGAATTCAATTTATTTACTTCGTTTTTCTGTCTGCTTGGTCTTTCCCCATCGTGTACGCTGGGACAGAAAAGTCCACGATTTGGCAGGATGTTTCTTTCTTGTTGACTATCATAGCATTCGGTCTCCTTGTTTGAGTATCTGTTTTTACCTCCATATCCCAAACGATTTCGTGTTTTTCGTTTTCGAGAACTGCATCTGGTTTATGTTTGCACCATTTATCAAAGTGTTCGAAATGCATTTGTTTGCATGGCTCCCAGTGTATTGCTTTCCCCACGCAGTCATGTTTTTTGTATTCTTTGTGGGTAAGTTTTTTGTATTAATATTTTATGTGATTTACTCCTTCGTCTCTTAATACTCTCAATCTGCATTTACTGTTTTCCTGGGTTGTATCTATTTTAGCTTTAATCTAGTTTGTCTTAATCGCATATTTTGTGCAGCCCTCTTACTCTGTTAAGGTGTACTTTTCTCGGTAGTTTTTCCAAAGGGTATGCGTTCTTCTTTTGTCCAGCTTATGAATGGTAAGAGTATATTATTAGTTAGACTGCCCAGATATTTATTCTTTTTATTAGGATTCTACTATAACGTGTTGTTTCTTAATAGTGTCCTTAATCTTCTCAGATATTCTTTTTAAATCTTCTCTTTGATTTCTGTAGATGTGATTGTGTCTGCTTAGAGAACCTCTAAATATTAATAGCTGTCTTGTTCGCCTAGCATTCTTATATGCTCCTGGTTGGTTAATTACTTGTTCTTAGTCGTCTGCAGTTTTATCTTATTTATCTTAAGCAGTGCAACCTGTTCCATTCAAACTTCTATGTGAATTCTGGTCGTATTTATAAGTATTACAAGTCATTTATTGCATTTTGCAAATAGCTTCAGGTCGTCCATACACATAAAGTGGTTGATTATTTGTTCTGTGTCTGTGAACTTGTATCCGGCATTACATTTACTGAGTATGTAGTTAAGTAATATCATGGCTATAACACACAGTAGTTATGATAGTAAGTTTTCTTGGAAAATGCCTCTTTGTATTTCGATATCCGCCATGTAGCTGTCAGTTCTAATCTCATTGTTCGCATTGCTTTCTTGATGAGATTAATAATCCTGTCGAGTATCTTGTACATTTTGAAGCGGTTAGTTATCCATGCTTGAGGGATTCTGTCGTGTGCTTTTTTGTAATCAATCCATGCAATAGATATGTTCTTGTTTCTGATTTTGACTTCTTTCAGAGTCATTAGATATGTGTATAACATACAATGCGCCACTCTTTCCCCTTCCAGAATCCTTTTTGTAATTCGGGGAGTAATCATCGGCTGTCCAGGGAATGGTACATTTTCTCTCTCAGTTGTGCCATTAAGATTTTCCACATTTTGGTGAGCATGTTATTGGTCTGTAATTGCTTGGGGTTGTTCCTTTCATTGGCGTCTTTTTGTATAAGTGTTGCCCTTCCTTTAATCATCGACTCTGTCACGCTTACTTTATGGATACATCCACGCAGTTTCTGTGCTAAACTTTTATGTTGGGTCGTTAATGTATTCCACCGTTGTCTGGTGCTTTCCAGTTTGCCATTTTCTTTAGTGTTATCTTAATAATTTCTTCATTTATTTCTGTTTCTGTCCCTTCTTTAATTTATTGTAGTCTATCTTTCAAGTTTTTTAGCTATTCCGTATTTTTGTTGTGATCCTGAGCCTTTCCCCATATCTTGCCCCAACGGTGTTTTGTTTCTGTTATGCCCAGTTGTTCTCCGTTTATGTTTTTGTAAAACCGGATGTCCTTGTTTGTAAAGGTGTTGTTTTGTTTGCCCTTTTTCGATTGATATCTATATCGCCTCAATCTTACTTATTTGCTGATATCGTTTATCTTAGTACTTCATGTTTCTTATTTACTCTTTCCTTGTGAATAGGATTTCAGCTCTTCCATCGTTTATTTTCTCCTTCATCATGTTAACGGTTTTAGCTTCCTCTTGAAGTTTGGTGATCCGGGTGTCCAGTCTGATCTCCCATCTAGATGTCGTCTGTCCATTCTTTTGACCAGTCTTTTTTTCTATTTTTTATTTCATACTTATTGATTTTGCCACCGCATATATCAAGTTGTTTAAGTCTGTGATAATGAGTGTTCAGATGTACGCGAGTACTCTATTTACTGTTGCAACTTTTAACTTATTCCAAGTTTTGTTCCTTAGGGATAGGAAATTTGTTTTGTTCCTGACATGCATCGTTTGATGTTTTCCACTTCTTTTACATCTTCATAAGCGAGTTCTGTGATTTCGTAGTTTTCCCCTTTTTGAGTTTCAGTATTTCTGATTTGCCCGTCTTCCTCCTTGGAATTTTCTTCCCGTGGTGTTTCTTAATATATCACGAAATTTATTTTTTGTTTCATTTCCGTTAATTCTATCACCGAGAACCACCTTCTCTTGAGTAGTTGTCTTGCTTTATCTGCTATCCTTTGTTCCGTGTTATTGTAGTCAGTAGAAATAGCCCATAGATCTTACATTCGTTTCCGATATCCTCTTTTTGTGGAGTAGCGGGTTTTTTCTTTACATTCCTGCTTTCATGTGTTTGACCCGTGTCACTGTCATACCCGGAATTAGAGAAGTAACTTACCTGTTCTTTGTCCGTGATCTTCTTACTGAAATTAAAGGCGCCATCATTCGCAGAGTGCGGACCGTGTCCTGCATGTTATCCATCGAGGGAGAACGTGTCCATCATGTCACTCAGATCGCTCTTCTGAGTCCCTCGGCGTTTATTTGTATTTGTAGACATATACAATAGTTTGGTGGTTGTGACAACACGATCCCCAGGAATAGTTTACCTGTGATCCTGTCACAAGTATAGTGTTTCTCTCATTTTCATGAACATTAATGAAGACATTCGCGAAAAAATATATATATGTTATGTAATTGTTTAGTATAAGTTTTCTTATGATGCTTTTAAATAATAATTAAAACAGACGATAGATTCCTCTCCGATGTTTGGTTGATGATTTGATGCTTAGTTATCACACGCTCAGTTGCGATTTTAAATGGCCATCTGCTCCTTCAAAAGTAACGAAAATTCACGTGACCTATTACTCATTTTAACGGCTCGAGGGGGGAATTCAATACCTTACAACGTAAAGAAAAAATCGAATCATATCTCCCTTTCTCACCCCTGAAAAGTAATATCAAAAGTAAGGTATTAGTTTTCATTAAAATGCACAATAATTATAACATTGTATATCATCCCAAGAGACGTCTTCAATCAGCGCGCTCGCGATTTTAAATGTTTATCGGCTCCTCTAAAAATAACGGAAACTTTTTCTCTCAAGTGACTAATTACTTTTTTAGGCGAAGGGATTCAATTCTTTACAACTCAAAGAAGAAATACAATACTATCATCCTCCCCTACATCTGAAATGAAATTTCAGAAGTAAGTTATTAGTATACATTAACATTCACAATAAATATAACATTTTTCTCTACCCAAAATACGTCTTCAATCAATCAATTATTATTATTATTATTATTATTATTATTATTCAAATACCATCAAAAAAAAATTCGATGTTGTAAATCTCTTGGAATAAATTCATAAGAAACAACTACAATTCTGCAAAAACTCAAATAAACATAGAAAGCGGGAGAATTATGAATTCCACTCTTTTATATGGCACCCATTGCTGTAACATCCCTGCCTTTCAAACGGGGGCTCCCTATGCGATACATCACCCCTTCCGGCTAACCTTTGCAAGATAGAGAGTTACACAAAAGAAAAAAAAGCCTCATAATTCCCGCAGTTCTATTCTAAATGACCCCACCCAAAATCCTTGCAAAGGCGGACGTGTCCCTTCTCTATTACACTGTCTGCTTTGTCAAGTTTATTTATACTATCATTAATTTCGAAACTCTTATCTATGCTTGACATTCAGATCAGGAAGAATAAAACGTACGGATTTTACATAAATTTGTATTTATTCTGTGTTATTTTTACCACCTTTTAAACTATTTTTTCTTTTTATTGTGTATTTTATATTTTGCGTAAAATATGTATTTATTTTTTAGTTTGTGTTTTTGGATGTCTAGAATGCAGATGGATTGAAATAATAGTTTTAAAATAATATTACAACTTGATGTAGGATCTGATGCTTTTACAATAGTTTGAAAAAAAATACAGCTTAGGGTTGGCGCTGAACAAGGCATTTCTAATATCTTTTTCGTCTCTAAATAAAACGGTAAAATATCATTTTTTGCATAACATAACAAAAGTACTAGTGTTGACAGCTAATGCGTATCTGTCTTTACCGTCGCAGTAGTATTCATCAATTTCTGTAATAACATAAATATTATTTCATAAAGATAATAATTTTGTGACAGTAATATCCGTTCATTGTTATGTCAATTACTTCCGTTGACAATAGAGTCATAGATGAACAATATGAATTGCTTAAATAGTGATATAAATTACTAAAATACAATAAAGTAAATCCTTTGTTTTCTCTAACACAAATATATTCTAGGGATTATTATTTAGAAAATAACATTTAAATGATCGAATATTAATTATTTATTATACTGCACAACATTGGCTGTGTGTTTTATTCTAGGAAAGTGGACACGTCGTGTAAGTACTCCAGTCTTGTACATGTGACGCATATATAATGATACCATTATTTTAATACAACACACAACTTATTTCTGCCGTAATGATATATCAGCTACGTAGTTTAACAATTAATTATGGTTACTTTGATTAAAATAATTTATATTCTAAGAGTTACTTAAAATTGCAAAATACACCAATATGTTAGCTGCTGCTTTTCTATTAAGATAAGCACAACTAGTCAAACGTATCTGATAATCATAAATCGATAATATGATATTTGAAGTTCATATAATGTTATCTTTAAAAATATAATGCGTCGGACATTTGTGTCACGTAACTGAAGAGTTGACGTAATCATTGAATTCATTATAATAAATAGACAAATAAACGGCACATTTTAATCTCAGGTACAACATTAATATCAACGATAAGTTTAGAAGGTCATCCTAAATATATTAACGGTTAGAGTAAACATTATTTATTTATTATAATGTCATTTAATTACACATTATTGTATATAAAAAACTTACTTTTCCCTTTGAATAACAGCGATTATGTAATTTATAATTCAAAAAGTAATTAAAATTATAACTACACGTAAAATATAATTAAAACATCGATTTAAGTTTTCTTTGGTAATGTTGCATAGTAGTAAATGACAAATAAGTCACAGTGTACTTATCAAATAACGTATGTTCATGAAAACACATAAAGACGCATGATTGTCTCGATGGTTTTAGTAATACAGGCACTGTATCTAAAACGAAATAAATCGTAAAAGTTGTTCATAATTGGTTTTATAAAAGCAGTAAAAACGCATCTACTTTCTTTCGATTGGCTGTCATGCCCTTCCCCCGTCTAAAATGTGCATTACAAGAATAGCTTCCACACCTTAGTAATACCTCTCCAAGACGGTGTGTCCTTTTTTATCTATATGAGAAGTCTTTTTCGTAGTTCTGATTTATTGTCTGCCCATCACCCTTACGTTCGGAAGACTATTTTGTTTTTATGTATAAACAAATAAATACATATTTAGATAATTGACGTGAAAAGCCTTTAAATGCCAAAGATAGATTCACAGAGAAGAAAACTGCACCTCGAAAAAAAGAACCAGTGGTAGAAGTCCCAAATATTAAATAGTACTGGGATAGACAAATGCAGATTAATAGGACAGAACTTATGTAATTTCTCACTACTAGTTTACTATCATCAGACTGTGATACTAATCAGGAGAGATGGACAAACACGACATAATGCAATGTTCATGAACCTGTTTTTTTCATCAGGTAATGCCAAAACACGGAAACAATTTAGACGATTATTCTATCCGATTAACTGAACAAAAGAGTCCATGTTACACCGAGTTGTGAGGTCCATTTGTGCCAAATAACTTACTCAAAATATAAGTGGTTAACTAATTTATATTAACATTTTATATGTATGTCCATCAATTGTCATTGCTGCGTTTTATATTATTAGACGGCGGAACTATTCACTAAAAATAGAAGATAATTCAAATTTATGTGTACAATACCGAAGTATGCGCAATGGATCAAAGCACTTCATCAAGCGAAACTAATTCGATGAAATAAAAAATATCTTGTATGGAATATAATTTAGATCAATCGGCTGGACGTACTTTGAATCTAGAATCAATATAATCGATAAACAGACAAAAGTTACCTGCTAGCAAATATACGAAACCTCTGAATCAAAATATGGTATACTGTTGTGAATAATTAGAATGAGATAACATATGTTCCTAATTTTATGAATTCCTTGTAAATAATTTAAAACCTTCCGTTGCTTATATGCCTGCCAATAAAACAATTACAGTAGACATCACTAAGAACGAGAACATATTCATTACACATTGTGCATTAACAACAATTATGAAAATTGATATCGAATTTAATCTGACATCTGTGATGAGGTCAAAACTTGGAGATTTGTGGGGTGTAGAGGCACCTCTTAGTTACGATTTTTTCCAGGTCGACTCTAACCAGGACAGGTAGTACTTGACAGCGTACATTTAATATATCTACTCGAATCTGTATAGGTCATGCAACGAAATTGCATCTAGTGTCCGTAGGTTAGCATAATGTAGGCTCACCAGTTTATTTACCATTGTAAGTTTACGACACTCATATGCATTGTGAAGCATGGCTATTTCTGTTGAACCTAGCATAGTGGCTGACGTTGTATCATTGACAAAATAATATAAGGTTTGTTGACACATATTATGTAGTCGTCTAAAAAGATAATAACGACTCTGCATAGTAGTGGTAATCGTGGGCATCGTAGTGGGAAAAGGTAGCAATATTCTCTGAGGCTTACTCTTTATTTTTTCTGTGATGCGGTAACTATTAAATGCACAGAAACATGTTTGCCTTATGGCATCAGTCTTTCTGTGACTTTGTCTCACTAGAACTGCATATGTACATATTACGCAAGCTTCTTCTCTAACACTTTCCAATGGTTAATATAAATATATCTTCGATAAGCAAATACAAATGTATCCTATCTTATTCGCTATCTGTATCTATAAACTTGTTATTCATGACGCCATATCTTGACACATATTTATAATTTTAGAGTTTAACTTAAAAATGTTATGTTTAAAATTACATTTATAACACAACCACTATTATAAATTGTTACATCAATACTGAGAAGCAACCTCTAACTCTTAGTTAAGTATACATTCATGGGTTAAACACAAATAACTCTTCGGTATCATATGAAACTGAATCAAGACACATACACATATGTGTATATCCCCAAAAATTAGTTAAAGCAAAAATCTATCATAACATATGTGAAGTTAGTAATTTTACAAATATTACAGAATTTGTCATTACATGTATCGGAAATTGGTTTATATACTATAAATACACAAACATTTATACAGATAAGGGTGCACATATAATAGCCTTATATTCATTTAATCAGTTTAATCATGTTGAATTACTCCTTCCAACCAGTCATTTAACAATGGCTGACGTATGCCCTGTTGCTTTGAACAGCTTGGGAATATCAAGAGGACTGTTATAATTATTACACCTCGTAACAAATTATGATAAGATGGTAACAGGTCGTACATAAAATATGACATTGTCTTATAACTTCTTTACGGCGTATGCACATCCCGATACATATCGATAACCCATATTTTTTGAACCTTATGATGCTTAATATGTTTTGTTTGCATAATGGGACGACTTTGTTGAAGGAAGATAGTAAATCATATAGCACCTGAAGTAACTTATTTATTTACATATAAAGGAAAGTAACACGTCCTTTCTTCGTATGAGCTACGTTCCATCTCATAAACTAACCAAATACATGTATAAACTCTTGTTAAGTATGATTTCGAGTAGGTAATGGTAATATAAGTTAGGAAATGAGAGAGAGAAAAGCTTGGCACTCGTATTTTCTTTTGCGGACGATGCGCAACGTATACATTTAAAAGAGAACAATACTGATTACGATGATTTTATTCCAGGTATTCAGAGAAATTTAATAGTAAACATTATAATTAAAAATTTATAAAATAGTATACTAGGACCCAGTCAAAGCATTAAAAACTACATATATTTATTTATTACATTTACATTCAAATATCAGGCATAGGAATAACTTACGCTAAAACAATCATATTTACATGTTCACATCAGTTTGGCCCAGAAATATCATCAGAGCACATTTCCACCATATAGATAATTTCATAGTAAACTCAACATTTTTCATATGGTAATATATATATATATATATATATATATATATATATATATATATATATATATATATATTTATGCCCATCTATAGTCAGCTTTTTCGCTATTTGATAATTTTTAATGTAGCTAAGCTTGATAAGCATTTAAATATCAAATTCGAAACCCAACACCTTGTACATTAATCATGGAACTGTTCGGTACGCTTACTGACTTACCACGAGAGTGAGATAGTTCATAATGTGTTCTATTTGTTTAAATTAACGTTAATTACAAAGAATAATACTTTACAACATTACGCACATCTACTAAAAAGGTGAACCCACAAGTTGGAAACAAATATACTTTACATTACAGTTAGTCATTGTGACCACAGCATGATCAAAAATCCGACAGACAAAAAATAAAAAAATCAAATTAACTCTGGCGTTATTCCTTATTTATTCTTCAAAAACATATCTGCAATATACATGTACGTATAAAAAACATGTTCAACATTATTCTTACCTACTATTCGATAAGCTTTCAAAGATTGGCATATAGCATGATTTGACAATGTTCGTTGAAAACTCTCTCGATAGTAAACTGTATTTGTCGTCCTAGCATAACTAACTTCATTCCCTTTCTTTATGTGGTAATTTCTCGTCGTCGTTTGATTAGAGCGCTTGCGTACGAAGTCTAGGGTGATTCTATAAGTGTAATCTCGCAACCGTTTTATGTCCCACAGTTATAATAGCAGAAGCTTAACACACTAGCAAGTGTAGGTTAAAATGATTTCATATTTATTCAAATGAATATACACACATATATATATATATATATATATATATATATATGATAGAAAGTAGACTGACAAAGTTTACGCCGATTACGCGCTGATTATGTTCACAAATAGAAAACTAACAAAATAATTCATACACGTTTAAAGTGTCTGCATCTCTCCTAGGAAGTGTAGAACGATAATAGATATTTTGTCCATTTCATACATAAATATATCTCTGATATGTTCCTATTTCAGTATTAGAGTAGCAATATTATGGATTAATATGTAGGTGGACATAGTCGGCGCAACTCTCGGAAGTTCACTTTCTATGTTAAACTGACTGAGTGTTCGATTAATCACCAAGAAAAACGTATTGATATTACTTGAAGAGGCTAATCAGGAGCCTTTGGCAGCAGTATTTCTTATAAATGATACAACAATTGTATATTTAATTACTTCATATATATATATATATATATATATATATATATATATATATATATATACATACCTCTCTCTCTCTCTCTCTCTATATATATATATATATATATATATATATATACACATATATATATATATATATATATATTACATTATCTGATAACCGAAAACAAACAGTTTGTATGGAAATTACATTCTGACATTGAACATACTCTCATATTAGTTTCATTCGCGTTCGCGTATATATATATATATATATATATATATATATATATATATATATATATATATATATATATATATATATTGATAAAGAAATATACAATCCATGAAAATATCATATTCGTATCTCAGAGGGAAAACATTATGCATGAAGAATAATTGAAAATGACCGTGGCTAAGGAGAGGAAATCTCAGGAGAGAAATTGAGCCCCTTTTTGCGCAGCTTCGAACATGAATTTGCGAATTAATTTCTTTATAGCCAAAATAGATAACACCCTGGTTGATAACAAGTCCCCTACTTGAAACATAACATTTTTCCGTGCTGTAGGTAAGATAGAAACATACTTCTAATAAATCATTGCAAATAAAACGTATGCAATATATACTGTGTATCGGCATCACATAACTCAGGACACACACAGTAGCACCCCTATATAACAACAAATACTGTTTATAATTAGTTGGATTGACGCACTGTTGATACTTATATAGGTCACGATCTATAGTAATCTCGAATACACATATATTGCCACTTGTTCTTGTATTTTGATAAGATGCTAAGTTTGCATTATGAAACGAAGGTTAGGATTATATTTTCTAAATGTAATGTCGTGTAATTCCACTTCTCAATTGAAATGGATAATTTCTATATGGCAGTTTTCATAATTTCTTCTGAGGTAACACGCAAATAGTTGAGTCCCCATTTACTTGACTTCTCACGAAGGTAGGGTTAGACCAAATTTAAGTTTGTAACGTGAAGAAATGTTGCTCTCGAAAATGGCAATCGGTATTTGGACAAATATAAAAATGACCTTAGTCTAGAAGGACATTTTCTTTATTGATCGAGGTTAGAAAACGTTAAGTGTTGTATCATTTGTTATCTCAGCAAAAGTCGTATTTTCTGCCAATGAGAATGACTTAAATTTAAATTGCAAATTGTGCCTTCCATCGACTTTTCTTCAAGGGGTGATACTTATTGGTGAGATATTTACTCCACTTCTTTTTAAATGTTTCAAGTTATTCTCATTTCCTTACATCGTGAATTAACACACATACCTTACATAATACCACATCACATATGATTATATAATTTAAATAAAAGAGAGTTACCTCTATAATTCATTATGAATATATATGTGTTCACAGTACATACGCAGAATTGCGACATAAAAGCAACCAAATGTTCCTGCTAGACCTAGCCCTAGAGTCACGTTATATTTGTTTTTGATTCACATTTCTTGTGTTATATTGCATAAATACTTACAAATTTGTATTTAATTATTAACTTTATAAATCATCAGAACATAGCATACGTGTCAGATCAGAAAGTACACTCATATATATAGTGCCGATGATTATGTGACGAAACCAGAGAAAGGAAAAAGTGACTAAGTAATGAGATATGTGTGCTAGTATAGGGAATAAGTTAAGTTATATACATGAAACTTGAAAAAGTAAAGGAACGGAACTGTTGAATCTATATAAAGCTCGAAATTACATATTTTCTATATGATTGCCGCTCTTTAATTTATAAATAATAGCGGGTCTACCCGGCGTTGCTCGGGGTCATAAAAACATATAATTGAAGAAAAATCGCGTGTGTAACATCTTTATATTAAAACTTCTATGTATCTCTCTCTATATAGCCGTCTCTTTATCTTTCTACTTTTCTCTTTCCTGGTCGCCCCACTTCACCGCTACTTTCTCATTTTGCCTTTTGCGAAAGCTGTGTTTTCCCCACCATTCTTCTTACGTTGCCCAGAGCAAAAGTATGACATATATAAAAAGTACCACCTCTGTCTGCCCCTTCTATATAGTTACATATCTCCACCCTGGTGTACATATTATATAGGTACTTATATTCGCCTCGGTGTTCATACTATATACGTACCTATCGCCGACCCAGTGCACATACTATATACTTACCTATCGCCGCACCGGTGTAGATACTATATATGACCATATCGCCGCCCCAGTGCGAATGCTTAATACGTACCATCGCCGCCCCGGTGCGAATGCTAAATACGTACCTATCGCCTTCCCGGTACGAATGCTAAATGCATACCTATTGCCGTACCGGAGCGCATACTATATACGTACCTATTGCCGCCCAGCTGCAGATACTATATAAGTACCTAATGTCGCACCGGTGTGCATACTATATAAGTACCTATCGCTGCCCCAATGCGAATACTAAATATGTACATGTCGCCGCCCCGGTGCGAATGCTAAATAGTACCTATCGCCGCCCGGTATGCGTCCTATATACGTACCTATCACCGCTCCCGACCTCATACTAAATACATACCTATCACTTCCTCAGTGCGCATGCTATATGCATACTTATTGCTGCCTCTGTGCACTGTCTATATATGTACCTATCCCCACCCTTATGCACTACTATATATATACCTATTGTCACCCCGGTGCACATAATATATATATATATATATACCATACGCTCCCCGAACCCTGAGAAGTATTTTAGGTTCAAAAATAAAAAAAAAGTGGCCTCATCCACCAGACAAATTTTCCCCGACCCCTTACAATTGTTTACTCTCCACCTGCATTGAGATGTGCAAATAAAAAAAGAAGATCGACATAGCGAGATAAAAATAGTGATATTTGTATAAAGAGTACAACAATGGATAAACTGGTCACATTGTGGCAGCCTTGTGTACAAGTGAATGGAAGATATGAAGAAATATTTTAATTATCTTTATTTCAACTAAGTATTTTTAAAGTTAATTTTGAGCATACATAAAGTGCGCACTTGCCACTATGTGACAATTAAGATTTCATGTTGTGCATGGAATTTTAAGAGTGGGTATAAGACATATATATAAAGCAAGATTAAGAACTCTGAGGCATATGCTTATATTTAAGTTGTTAACACATACAACCCACTTTAAAAATTCAAACATTTCTGAGTGCCATTAGATTATTACATAATGATGCACAGGCATCAACATTAGTTACTATAAATATATTATTTCGAAGTAAAATACACCAACAGCACTTGGATTATACGGCAAATTTTTTTCAATGATGAAATTATTTTGTTCTTTTTATCTTACTTCCTATGATATTAAAGCAATCGCCTGTTTACGCTAATATACATGAGAGAGAGAGAGTTGCTGTTGATGAGACAGGTGTGTTCAAACACAAATAGGTCGGAGGATATGTTGGTCAGCAACAACGAATATATAAAAAAGAAAATGCAGCTGAACAGAATAGGAACTCTTGAATGTAACAACAAACCAACAACACGTGTATTGGTATTTTCTGACGAATAAATCAGCCTTTTCCGACAGGTAATGCAATAAAATATTTTTTTACAGAACTGAAGAGATATTTTCCTATATTTGTTATATTATGAGGCGCCCTGTATTCTGAAAAACGTGTAAAGTTAGCTAGTATGGATTATGAACTGGGTGAAAGAAATAGGATGGAGTGCAAAATAGGTTCACATATAATTTAGGACAAACAAAAATGTTCCCACGATGAGTCATTCTGAGAATCATAACACACTGGATGTGAGTTGGCCAAGTTGAAACACTCGGATCACAAGGTTAGACACAACAGCTATAACGAGTTATGTTATGACATTGGTTGAAGGGTCAAAGGCACCTGACGTCACAAATCCTTGGTGATAAATTAGCTTTCTAGGCAGTTCACCATAAAGGCGCGAGATGGACAGACGTCTATTGACTGAGCTCTGCAATGCGTAGAGTCCAGGTGACATCGCCAGATATGGCTAAGAGGCAGAGCAAGATCCCTAGGGCGGGGAAGAATATAGCCGATTGCATCCGTTACATTCCACAAACAGTATAAGAGTAAAAGAGAGTGTGTATGAGAGAAGCAACGAGTGGAAATCTCTCCGATTGAAGTGTTAAATAGAAGGATAGAATCTCTCTCAAAAGTGTTGCCTCTAGGCGTTTTTCTCTCGAATGCATGAAAACAGAGTTTGCCCACAAGACAGGTACGCCACTACGATCACGAGCCAGCAACGGAGATGCGTGTGGAAGCCAACCCCCGACGAACAGTGAGGCAGAAATCTGTAAGGTAACTTTTAATATTGATTTAAAATGTAAGAACGATTTTAAACACGTTAAGGACATTATAAGTTTAAAGCCAGTTTAAAGACTTCAGAACTTTTGTAAAAATGTGGACAAAAAAACTCTGTTAATTATTCTGCATTTAAATGAACACTACATTTTCTTAGAGCACCGGCCGACGTTTCTAACTTTCGCAGTGAGTTTCGTGTTGTTTCGATTTTTGGTGGTGTCTCGAGAAACGTTGACCCCGGGCCTTCACAATTACGAACTATAAAAATATATAGAATAAGAGTTGTAAGTATCGTTACAATATTTCTGATAGAAAAAAACTATAATGTCACATATTCTGCTTATTCTATTGTGTCCTCACGTAGGTAAAGTGAAACGGAAGGTATCTCTTTTATTCTGCTGCAGAACATAATTGATGGGAATAACATGTCGATATGTTCACAGCGTCACTCCATCGCTAATGAATGAGAAAATAAATTGATTTCCCCCAGAACCAAGGGTGATGCTTTATACTATCCTTATTTACTTACTTGCACACAATTGGAAAGTTAGATGCAAGGGGCGTTAAAAATATTTTGGAAATCCAGCCCGCCAGAATATATATATATATATATATATATATATATATATATATATATATATATATATATATATATAAGTACCTGTATAATCCCGTTAAGTCATTCTTAGTATTGAGCAAGCCCAGGCAACAAGTAGCAAATATACTCCCTTAGAAACGGTATGGTATATATTCTTTCTTTATTATTTTCTTTTTACAAAATGTAACTAACACGAGGTTGTAAATATTATCCAAGTATCATGAATCACAATAGAATGTATTTTCAAAATACAGGATCGCTCAAACATTAAGTCTAACGAGTTCTTATTTATTTGTCTCTCAGCTAGGGCAACATCAGACACTAAGTCGTATTTTAATGTGTTTACTCCTTGAAATGTATAATAAAACCGTTTAAATATGTTTTTCTGTGCTTTAAATAATAAATGTAAAACATGTAAGTCGTTGGTTCATCTATTGAGCTGAGATTAGATGTTTTGAATTAGGAAAAAAAGTGAGTTTTCAAAAGATGAGACAAAATACAAAGTTAGTCTTTTTCTCTTCCGTATATCCCCCCTTGCTCTCTAGCCCTTGTCTTCTCTTTATCTATTATTCCCAAACTTGGGTTGAATTGTTAATATTTGTCGTCAAATTTCACATTGTTTATAATTAACTATTCCTATATGTTATTTTATAGTTTGTTTTATTCAAGCAAACTGTTAACACAGAGAAAGAGAAAGCCAGAAGCCAGAATAAATAGACAATGTACAAAATAACAGCGTGATGGTCACACAACATAGATTTTTTAGTAAACAAGAATGCTATTGCATTTTCCTGTATCTCTACAAAGCCACCATCCGCCCATGCATGGAGTATTGTTGCCACATCTGGCGGTGCATCATCTACTAGTCTCTCCCTCTTTGACAAGGTCCAAAAAAGAGTCGCCAACCTAATAGGTCTCTCATTGTCAACCCAGCTCCAGTCCCTGTCCAATCGCCGCAATGTAGCATTCTTATGTTTGTTTTACAAATACTTCAATGGATTATGCTCCGATGAATTGGCTACTCTGGTGCCCCCTCGACGTAAATTCACTAGACTAACTCGACAATCAAGTAAATCTCATTTATCACTGTGGAGGTCCCCAGATACCGGAGAGTTTTCTACTCAAATAGCTTCTTTCCTCGTGCTGCTGGCCTCTGGAACTTCCTCCCTGCCCCCTGTTTCCCCGACAGTACTGACATGCAGAAATGTAAACAAACATCTCGCTGCGCAGATCCCAATTTAGGTTGACCCCCAACCTTCTCCTCTTTTCTTTTTTCTCAGTAGCCCCTTACGTCTACAGTGGCGGTCTGCCTTGTTTGGGGTGAACTATGTTAAAAAAAAGAGAATACTAGTTAGAAACTTAGTAAAGTGTGGATAACTTGCGGTGATAATTCCAAAGTAAGTATTTAGAAAAACTTGAAATATATATTTTTAACTAAACTAAATCTCAATACAAAGAAATATGTGACTACGTATTTTTGTAATTCAAATACACAGCTTTATATAATAATAGAAAACACATTAATAAAAATGAGACATGAAAATGCAGCACCTATTTTAATGTATTTTAAAACCGTAATTACTGGTTAAGGAAATTATATTAACTGTGATAGGTTGAATGTTATCGGGAACAAAATATATAGATATATAGATGAATACGCATACAAAGAGAAAATATCAGAGGAGCGAAGTTACATATACAGCCCAAAAACCAAAAGATCAAAGAGCGAATTATGTCATACATATTATATTTATCCACAAGGTAGCTCTTGAATACTTTTCATATAGTTAATGTAATATACATAATTAGACAGAGAAATGAATAGTAAAGATTAGAATGGAAATATATAGAAACGAATAGAAGGATTGGGATGAATAAAAACTGTCAGACAATTATACTTACATAATTTAAGGTGAATTTAACGGTTTCATTTCATATATATATATATATATATATATATATATATTTATATATATATATATATATATATACATATGTATATATATATATATATATATATATATATATATATATATATACATATGTATAGATATATGAAGAGTTCGAACGCAAAACGCGATAAATCCAATTCGTTAAATTTGATACCTTAAATAATAAACCCACGAATATATTCAATCTAGACTTCAAATGAAAGCCTATTTTTATTGAAATCAAAAAGAAATTATTTCACTATCATATTATGTAGCACATAGTTTTGGGGTGTCATTGAGTGTTAAAATACAACACTTTTTGTAAGGACAGTTTCGGGATTTTGAGAATGGCGTTTATCGCGTTTTGCATTTGAACTCTTCATATATATATATATATATATATATATATATATATATATATATATATAGAATAGTGCATGCTTAGACATAAAAATAAAAACTGTCTGACACAGATAGAGAAATAGAGAGAGAATAACAATGTGAATTCGAAAAGGTGGTTTAAGAGAAATACCAAGAGAGAAAGAGAGAAACATAGACATTGAGATAATTGGAGATGAATAGACATATTCAAACATGGATAACAGGAAAGTGAGTGTCATGTTTATGCCAGTTATAGAGATGGTGGTAGTTCAGGTTTTAGATGCAATATTTAAAATCTTAAAATATTGACTTAGACTCGGTGTGTTAGATTGCCCAAAAGTAAAAGCATCACATATCGATCCCTGAGTTGCTGCGTTTTCTCTGCATTCGGACACATGAAACGTAAGTTTAAATCGATTTTTAAAAAAAGAATTGACGCATTTTCGACGACAGAAAGATGCGGTCTTATAGCTTTCAGGATAAACAGACATGTACTAGAGAAAATCGATTCGACCTAGACGAAATCGAAAAAAAATGTACTTAGAATCAACAAAATCAGACATTGTCGTCGCAAAGACAAAATAAGTAAGGAAAAAGGATGCGAAAATAAATACAAAAATGATAACAAATAATCGAAAATACAAAAAAAGACTTGAAACAAAAGAGAACCAAAAATGGAGAAAATACATTGTTCAATATGAAACAATTTGTAATTTAATGTTTTTTGTTCTATTTTCCAATGTTACGTGTAATCGTATTTTTTTGTTTTGTAATAAGCAGACGTTTTCGATTACTAAAACAGGTTACAAATAGAGGAGTGTGGTGAGTGAAAGACATACAATTAAATGCTCTCAGTGCACTTAGTATAAAACATATCTATATAGAAGTATACCATTATAGAAACTAGCAAATATATGCTCCCACAGTCGCATATTTATATTCATCTGGGAAGAAGGTTTCATAAAGCATGAACCAATCCTACCGGAAGGAAGCAATGTCTTGTAATATGGTATAGAAATACCAAATATGTACTACACTACATGCTCTTTCACCAAAGGGGAGGTCATGACTGTGAGGAGCGTCTCATGAGAGCAGCACATATACTATCAACTTCCTAATCAGCAGTGTAACTCAATTGCCTTAAACGTCAACATATAATATTATTATGCTTAGTAATTTTATTGAAGAGTCAGACGACAGTAACAGTGTCAATGTTGTTTTCTTTAACATAAAGCGGTGAATCTGATGACAGCATGAGGATTTTAAGGAAAAGTATATTTGATGCACTTCGTTTTCATAAGTGTAAAACGACGGAGTAGTTTGTCATTTTTATTAATATTTTTAAAACCTAAGGTCAATCAATTACTGATCGAGTTTATAACAATCTTAATAAATTTACGAATGTACAAAAATGTGTTGTTGCAAGCAGTTGCTCATATTTTTTAGCTAATTTTCATATGAAAATTAAGACGCCAATAAGAGTAATTTAAAATTAGCTTTCATAATGACTCTTGAAAGAAATTGATATTACTTAACCTCTAAAAATGGTTTAAAGATTCAAGTTAATACGTTTTATGGCGACGCACATGATGAATGACATTCTCCATCAAATGTATTGGTGCATTGAATAAGCTCATTATTAAGTACCCTCGGTGGTTTACAATACGTGGGAACATACAATGAAGAATAACACATTAATTACAAAGATATATATTTTTAAGTACACCCAGAGATGTAGAGAACGAACTTTTCGTCTGCTTTTACTTATATGACCATTATCGACATTTGCAACGGATACAGATTGTTAAAATTTATTGTGCGTGTGTATTTTCAATAAAAAAATAAAACCGTGACTTAAATTGTATAAACATAAATGATATAAACAATG
Organism: Sepiola atlantica; assembly: GCA_963556195.1. NCBI lineage: Eukaryota > Metazoa > Mollusca > Cephalopoda > Sepiida > Sepiolidae > Sepiola > Sepiola atlantica. The sequence goes on from OY744521.1 coordinate 144,354,199, forward strand.
AGTTATATATAATTTAAGAGGTGGTGTTAAATTCCTTTTTAGGTCATTTATCATTTTACAATCATAGGCTGTAGTCCAACAAGGGATAAGTTATTTTTTCAAAAGCGTTGTTTTTTCTATTATATTTAAAGTATTTTCCTTCAAACCAGAATGATGAATAATTGTTATTAGAGAAAGGAGACAAACAAATTTAATGTGAACTAAAAAAAATATTACTGTATATCATGTAAAAGTCATATAGGAAATATGACGCTAACATCGGTGCCGCTATTTAAATAGTATAATAATAGACAGTTTACCTTAAGAATATCTTAAAGAATAAACTAATTAATAGATAAACAGCGCATAAACTAAATCATTAAATAATGAATACTAGGATCCTGAATTGAGTACACGTATATTCCATTATCATTTGTGCTTAATCATTGATATACTTGACTACTTTTTAGGTGAGATTAAATAAAACACAGGTAAACACTCGTTCCAATAAATGACTACATTAACGACGTTAATATTATCACTAAGAGCAAACGTCACAACTAAACACACGCATTTATAATAATTCACAATTACAATAGTAATTAAATATAAAGACAAAATATATTAGCATAAGAAAAATATAGAAAGCTTAAAATAAAATAAAATAGTAATAGCGGGTGGTCCTTGAGATGCTACTACTCTTGAAATATGTAAAACTCCATGAATACCAAATTTTGTTGTATATTGGAGAGAGGTTAATTAGTATAATTTTAGAAAGGAAACTACGATTAGTGAGTGTACCTTCAGTAAGCAGTCATTATATTAATGTGAGCACCCGTACGTATTTTAGGTAACAGGAGATAGTTGTAATATCTACTTGATAGAGTTGTAAAGCCTACTGGGGAAATTGGTAATGTCTATTGGAGAGAATTGCAATGCCTACTAGCCACGATCCTCGAGAGGTTTTGATGTCTACGTACATGAATTTATCAGGTTGTCCTGACATAATGATACTTCGCCCTACACGTACACGTTGACAAAATATTAAAAATAATATAATATTCGAAGTTCAAATAGTATCTCCTTTGCTTGGCTACAATCTGGATAATACGAGGAATTCTGAACCTTATCTTGGTGAGGTTTTCCTTAAACAATTGCATTAAGCCGGTTACTCTAACCGACAAAAAATATAAACAATAACATAGTTATATGATCAATTGGGTAGATGGAAATCAATTATCCACTGCTTTACTAACTCAAGATTTAAGAGGTATGAATAATCTTAAATGTAGACTCGGATATACAACATATTTATAAAACTTATGAATACATCTTGAGATAATTCGAAGAATATCGGATACACGGATTAACGATGGTGAACAAAACATAAGTCCTCTTCGATTTACGTTCATGACTCATATATAAACGAGTAATCATCAATTAATGACAACCAGCAGTTCCCCGACTTCCCAACTACTGTCATGTCGCTTTAACAGTAACAGATAATGCTGAACTGCTGCTCCATCAGTTCGCCTCTACCCCACCTTGGACTCCACACACCACTACTTCACTGATTTTCTACTGCGGACAGAAGGCACACTAGATGCTCTGATCATCATCCATTCTCATGCCCTTGATATCATAAAAACCTTGAGACCTTCAAAGCATGTGAACCTGATATTATCTTTGTTAGGTTAATAAAACGACGGTCTGCTTACCTTGCCCCTGTTCTCTTTAAACTCGATAACACATCTCTCATTGAATCTTGCTACCGGAAAATTTCGTCAGTAGTCAAGAATTCGAGAACAAAAATTAGCGCCCCATAAGTCACGTTCGCTATGGGAAAAAATATTTAATAATTATGCAATCTAGTGATAGTCCAACACCGCGTAAATGATACACGTCTTTCTGACCAAATGTATGGATTTAGGCTAACCTGTTCTGCTGCGCATATCCTAGTTGTCAACTCTGAAGTATTATATACAATCTACTATGTAAAGTAGGTGAAGCTAACGCGGTCATGTTTATATATTCAAAAAATTTTACAAGGTATATCATGATGATCTCCTCATAAAGTGAAATTCGTACGGAATTATTAGACCAATATTTAATATATACGATCCTTTTCAGACAACAGAAAGAGCTCTGTCTAACTCGATGACCGTACATCTACTTAACTTGGCATTTATGTGGGTGTGTCCCAGATATCGATCTTTGGACCTTTTAATTTTCTTGATTTTCATAAACCCTCTTCCTGATACAATTGGGTCCGAGATGGGTATATTTACTGATGGCACTACGCTCTTTTCTTGACATATCAGCACAATAAACGCATACCTATATAAGGAAATGGCGTAATCTTTAGAAAGTTAGACCCAGTTTGTAGTGAAATTCAGTTCAAAATAAATGATTATATTTAATGCTACTAAACGAAAGCTCCTTTCGAAAATCTATTAGAAAACAAACCTTTTCAAACACTGATTGCAATGGCTAATGGCAACCTACTTTAAATTTCAACATTCAAATTATTCACCTCAACATTCACTGGTAACATGAATAAGAAAAAAATACATAGAACATACTACGAAGCCTGCTGCCAATAAGTTGTGCTCCTTCTCCTGGCTAGAACACTGGTCTCACCTGCTAGTATCCTATATCATTTCAAAACCACAATTCGCCAATGTTTGGAGTATTCTTGCCACATCTGGGCGGGTGCATCAAACCACTATTCTCTCTCTCTCTCTCTGTCTGACAGGGTCAAAAAGAGCCTTTAATCGAATGAGTTGCACAATGTATACCAATCTCCTGTTCCTGTCCAATCGCCACCATGCTGTATTCGTGGGTTTAATTTAGCAGAACTTTAATGAAACATGGTCTGACGAACTCGCTGTACTTGTGGTTCCACAGCGTCAATACCCTCAACTAGCCTGGAATACAGCGAACTCCATACCCCTAAATTTAGTGGCCCCCAGCAGCGTTTTACTCTAATTGTTTATTTCCTTGAAATACTTAACATTTGTATTCCTACATCGCTTCTATGTTTCCCGGATTGTACCAAAGGCAAAAATGTAAATATAATATAAAAACGCATCTTTCTGTTCAACTCATCATGTATGTTTCCCCATAAGTCACAGTAGTTATCATGTCTAGGTAGCATTGAATTTAAGTAAAAATAATATGGCACGACCCTTAATTCAACAGTAAAAACAGAGACATAATTCAAAATGAATTTCAGAGTGTATTATGTGACGGAAATTAGACATTCAAAATTCTATTTTGGAGATAAACATCAATCTGAACTATTCAAAAATTACCTCATCTCAATTGAATGAGTGTCAGGAACAACACTAAAAAGGAACAGAAGAAGATAAGGCATTAATGGTCAATTGACAAAAAGTAGGTAAGGTCTCGTAATCTACAGTATACGGCATTGGTTTAGCATGCAATTATTAGACTGAACAAAACAGTGTCGCACCCGAGTAGAACATTATCGTTTATTCATATCTCTTTAGAAACCAAAATGTATGATTTGCATAACCTAATTCTAAAGTAAATTAAACAAAACACATTCAATTAAATACATCCACATTGGGATTTATGTAGAACAAAATATAAGTAATTTATAGAAACTGTAATTTGCGATCAGAGAAAAGTAATAGATAAAACACATAGAACATGCTAAGCAATCTATAAAACGCTAAATGTAAAACAGAAAAAATACGATAAATCGACTAAGACCCTTCTGGGAGATGGATAAATAGACAGAAAGAAACAGATTGAAAGGGAAAGACATACATACATATATACATACATACAGACATTGAGACAGACAGGCAGACAAACAGATTGAGAGAGATAGAGAGAGAAACAACGAGTGAAATGTCACCGATTAATGTATAAGGGCGAGTATAAAAAAACTATTTTATCCTATTCTTCTTGCCCGCAAGGTCAACGAATCAGACCGAACTATTTGGAAATATCCTGATCCGAAACAGGAAAGACAAAAGGGTTTTCTTCTCAGGTTTCTTTCATGATTAGCACGACGACTTACCCGTCAGGAATCTTCCAACAAAGATTGTAACAAAAATAGAAAGGCACGCATGGAATTAAATATAATCGCCTTCAAGTCAAATGTCAGGGTAAAGAAATAGGGACATTATAAAGGGTTCTTATAATGAATTTTAACGTCTGATTCGAATTTGATTTTTTTTGGAATCACAACAGGGTAAGCATGTGTTTTGAATGGGCATTCTTAGACAGTTCAGAATTCCTGGCTATCTCATAGTTACGCTATTGAGTGAGCTTTTTGCGATTATAACTATTATGTCCCTTACTAGTGAACATACATTTGCCAGAACACAACATGTATACGTATATATTATAAATTACAGACTTCTTTCCGGGATGCGATCAATTATTTTATATTTTGTGTATTTCTTTTTTAATGACACTTAAAGCAGTGTTTTATTTAATATAGAACCACATTACTTACTTCAAACGATTAATAAGATTAACGTAATTTAACAAATGTTGCTACCTAACTTACATCTGGATCTGCGTCAAAGCCACTATATATATATATATATATATATATATATATATATATATATATAAATATCTATATATGTATATATGTATATATATATATATATTTCTATATTTCTATGTACAACATACATTTATAAACAGATCAATATTTTTGAATGGATATTCTATGCAATACGGTAAGTAACCTCGCGATATTTTTTCTATTATTTGCTTTAGCATTAAAGATGTGTGTGTATAGATTATTATGTATGTATATACATATATATATAAGTATATATATATATATATATATATATATATACAGATTGATAGATGTATAGATACACATATATGTATGTGTATAAATATTTGTGTATATAGATATCTGTATATATATATATATACCTATATGTATATAGATGTATATGTGTGTGTCTAAATATGTATAAGTATATATATATATATATATATATATATATATATATATATATATATATATACATTTATATATATATATATATACACATATATATATATATATATATACTTATTTCCTTTCACAGGTATACTTACACTAATCAACCTATCAATATTACTTTTAGAACACAGTAACTAAGCGTAAAGATTGTGTATGCAGGTTATTTTTAATTTAATTAATTTCAGGAAAAAAGTCTAGATACCTTCAATTCGTGGGATATTTGGCAATAAGTATCAACAGTAATCTAATATATTTTCTTCAAATTACAGTTTTTTTAAAGTATTTTAAATGTGTTTATAGAATTATAATATGGCTTAACATGCCATTTGAGAATTCATATCTGTAAGATATGTATTAAATTTGTTCCATATAACTAGAGATCAAATAATCAAGAATTATTATAAAGATACCTGAGATTTAAGCGTTTTATTTCAGACCTGTCTGAGCATCAATATCCTGTAATAGGTTTTAATCAAATTAAAATAAGGACTTATTACATAAGATACAGTTACTATATACATATATATATATATATATATATATATATATATATATATATATATATATATGTATATATATATATATATATGTATATATATATATATATATATATATATATATATATATATATATATATATATAAAGGACTCTCTCCCGTCGATTTTCGACGTATGAGTGCCCCGCCAGGGGCGGCCCGCGCGTGAATTTATAATTGCAAGGGTTGCGCAATTACCATATATATATATATATATATATATATATATATATATATATATATATATATATATTCTTTTTAATATCTGTAAATCAACAGACAATACGGGTACTGATTTATCCGTTTTTCGAAGAGCATTTTACTAGCACACACCCACCCACACACACACACATACACACGCATATATATATATATATATATATATATATATATATATATATATATACAGAGATAAACAGGTAGAAATATATAGATTTATCAAGTTAAATAATTGCAGAGAAATATTCAGTCATGACAAGTAATTATCAGTGTAAAATAGTGAATTACATTCAATGCATAAAAGGAACCAGATAATACATATACATTATAATAGCATTAACTTATTATGTAAGCACGTTTCCAGTTTTTATTTTCTCTTTTAAATATAGCTTTAAATATAAGTTATATTCAACTATCAATACTACGTTTCCATATGCAATCAATCAATCACTCAATCAATATATATATATATATATATATATATATATATATATATAATGTATATATGATTCTGTATATTTTGCTATCCATCGTTAGATGATACCAGCAAAATGAAGAGAAAAAATTATATATATATATATATATATATATATATATATAGTCAATGTGCGTGTATTGATGTATAGTTTCCGAACAGTGGAATGATAGTCAGCCATCTGTAAATATAAATCGAGTAGAATTCCACCTATCAATAAATTGAATTCCGAAAAAACTTTAGTATTTTTTTAAAAATCATTTCGTATTTTGTGGTCTAATTCGCCATCAGAATTACTTGCTAGTACGGGACTCGAGGATATAGTTAATCGTAAGGGTCCAGTAGAAGAAGCCAAACAAAGTAGATTAAACCTTGCAGGGAATTACCGGCAAAAGGAATGGTAATGTCAAATGATCCGACGTCATTGTCTGTCGGGAACACACATCGATGAGAAGCCTAACGAGGAGTCTGGCAAATTACCATTACAAGACCAAACAATATGTTTGGTTTCTTCTTGCTACCGATGGTTTACTGCAAATAACCACATAATGAAGTATATAAGCCATGTTTCTATTGTAAATTAAATTAACTTTTTCGACATAATTTCCAAAGATTCTCTAAGTCTAAATCTAATATTTCACATGTTTCGAAGCACACAACACTTGTAGTTTGAAAATATGAGATGATTTTCTAAAAATTGTAAACTATAAATTATATTCTATTCCACATTCGAATTCTAATGGTGACATAGTAATTAATTTTAACTGTGTCAACCATCACCAAACAATGGCTAACTTTTATATGAATAATGCATTTTTAAATAAGGCTTTAGGAACTTTTTTACGCCATCGGATTTTGGATTCTAATACATATTCAATGAATAGAAGTAACAAAATGTGTAATTTGTAATATGGAAAAGCTACCCAAAGTATAGAGTCATACAAAATGTATTTACATTAAATAATAGACAGCAATAAAAACGGGTTGTTGATTATTTTCTTAAGTTGAAATCTAAAGAGTGTAGAAGAATGGTATAATAACTGATAGAGTACTATACACGAATATGTACTGGGTTCAGTTTATTCGCTTTAATTAACAATCAATACACACATAAGATATATACTTACATCGTTGCACAAAATGATGTGAGGCCATGAACTGTACCATATTTCTTGAAGCTCTGCTTTGAGGATTATTGCTCTGTTCTCGTTTTTTTTCTGAAGAGAGACAAGATTTTCAGACCGCTCGATAGTTGTTTTATTATAAGGGCGTCATGATGAAATGTTATGTTTATATTGCATGATAAATTGTCTCGTTTCAAAGTTAGTCGATAAATTATTTAAACCTCACTGTACGTGCCAAACAGAGGTCCCCCTTTTTCAGTGTAGTTAAAAATGTCCAGGTCTGAAAGGACATTTCGGACACTGTTATAATTTACTGACTCTATTATTTGCCAGTTGTAAGTATTCACACTCTAATATTTTGGATAGTAACATAAAGAGAAGTTGCTAACATTATTAAAAACGGTATATAACTGTCGGTCTGGGTTCATTGTATTTAATCGAGTGTGAAAACGTAGTTATGCCACATGAAAGCTCTCCGTAAAAATCCGAACACAGTCCCTTTGTTAGAATGATACAAAACGCGTTCCTATAAATGTTTTATTTCCTGGCACGTGTATTGGTGCATTGAATTAAAACGTCATGATCAGCACTAACAATTCTTGTGTAATTTTGTTTTAAATTATTTATGTTTAAATCATGTTTATGATTCTGAACTGAAACTATTTTATTCATATTGGACTTAATTTCCTTTAAGCTATATAACCACATCGACATGAAAAACATTTTAAAATTGTAATCATAATTCGAATCAATATTTGTGAGCATTAACATTTTAAATTGCATTCTTCCTACGCAAATAGAAAAGAGGTAGATCACAATCGACTCGGACCCGAAGTCTACCTTTCCCTTAACTACAACACTAATGTATAGGAGATAACGCACTTTTGTCTCAGAATTACCCCACTAACTCTTGATCCGCATCTTAAAATTGCTGCTATAAAGCAAGACCTATTTTGTTCGTTGATATTACTCGACCAATAATTGAACCTAGTTCTCCCAAACCGTAAGCGAGCAGTATAACCGTAGTCAATTTTAACATTATTTACTAATTGAACAGTATTTCGTTGTTACTGTTAGCGCCCTAGATATACAATATATTAATCTTCAGTCAAAAAATTACATATGATGACAACAATATTCCATTATTTTTTCTTCGTTTCGGCCGTCTATTTTTTATTGCTAATAATTATTTCTTTACTTACAAGAGGTTTGGTTTAGTTGAGAAGAACAGAAAATGAAAGAAAATATAATTAATATCATGTTTTCTTCAGCACGTATGGAAATATTTTGCATTGAATATGGTGGTACAATGGCGATAATAGACATGAGAACTTCGTGTTTGGGTGGCGAGAATTTTATCAAACGATATGAAAAGAATACTAGAAACATATCAATGCTCTACAATTTTCAGATCACAGGTCGGCCATATTTGCCATTTTACATATTGGTGAGAACGAAGGCAAGGCGCATTTCAGAGAAAACATTCAGAATGAGAAGGGATACATATTACTCTTACTACGAATAATAATACTAATGCTAATAATAATAACTACAAGAAATTTCAATAACAATAACCAAAAGTAGCAACAGAATGAGTGTGGAAATAATGTTACATGCATCTAAGATAACTGAAACTGCTAAAAATCATATTATTTCACATCCCCGTCAAAAATGTAGCTGTGTCAGCCTTGCTGTGTACTACTTATAATAGTCATGCATAGTTAAAGGGGGGTTGACATTTTGAAGGGGGGGCACCGTCAACACCTTGACAGTAGAGTAATAGCAGCATGGGGGGCATAGCCAATCAAATTATAGAGAAACCCAAATGGTAATAGTAATGGAAAGTACGAGAGAATATAGGAAATCGAGATAATTATTCTCACTAAATCACTTGCCATTGCCAGGGAGCAATCACTGATAATGACACGTGCAATGATAATAATAATAATAATAATAATAATAATAATAATAATAATAATAATAATAATAATAATAATAATAATAATAATAATAATAATAATATTAACCAATATTTACAATGCATGAAACAGCGCAACAGGAAACAGCAATCGCTGTCAATCAGAATAGAAAGAGAAGAAGGGTGATTCGTAAGACTGACCAATTAAATAGCGTACTAAAACACATGTATATTGATACACTATAACACTAGAAAAATGAAACAGAGTAACTATAAGAGTAACACGAAAAACGCAATCAGGAAAATGCATGAAAGGCAAAATAAACAAGACAGAGTTAAATAGTAAATGTATATTCTTTGGGCGAAGAGAGGAAACAGTAAATCACATCATAAGTTTGACGGCAAATCAAAACAGAACTGACTTGGTCGGGAGTAGAGTCAACTCAGAACTGTGCAAACGACTACACTGTGAGTATGCACACGTTAAATTGACAAGAGCAGGACACAATTGCTCTAAATAAAATGATCTATATCCCCTGGAACATGAAAATATCAACTGACAATATGATATCATTCAATAGACACGAATATAAACTATGCAAAACAGAAGATTTAAAAGACAAAAGGACCCAAAAGCAAAAGCAAATACATGAATTGCCGGGAAACTAAACGGAATATGTGAAACATGAAGAAAACTAATGTTAGTATAATAATTGTCAGATCACTATTAACACTTCGAAAGGTATATGCCAAATTTACGTTACTTTATTGATAACTTTTTATTTAACAGCTGGGAAAGGTTTGTATTCTATAATTACTTTGCTTCCATCTGTAAAGAGAGTTTTACGTAAATAAAACGGCACTCACATCTGAGTAGGGTCTGAATCTAAATTTGTAAAATACAATCTGCGTCGTGGTCGTTGTCAGTAACTAAACAAGTATATGCATAATTTGCTGAGTGGATCAGGATGTTGTGTTAATCAGACTTGTATACTTTCTTTAATCATTCAAAGCATTAGGCATGTTCTTTATCTAAACGAATTATGTGCGACGTACAAAAGAAAAAAATACTCAATATCTTTTTATAAAACAAACTTCAGCTTAAAATATAAAGTTTCAGAGATGCAAAAATGCATCCAATCAAGTGTTATGAGTAACATTTCATGAAAAACGTGATTTCTGAATATGTTTTTATTTTCTTTATCTACATTATATAACTTGAGATCTATAAGTTACCGCACGTTATTTTTTTTTAAAATAAATGCAAACTTGTGCAATGGTTTATCCACTCGTCTTGAATTCGGAACCTTAAAATTTCAACATATTACTCATTTGACCATACTTCTTAGGAGAGAGAGGATTACTAGAAAATGCAAGTAACTTTTATTTATTTTATTTATCTTTACCTAGCTTATGAACTCCTTTGACCCAGTTTGATGCTTCATGTGCGACTATTCTGAAACGAATGGGAATGCATACTAATGGTTTGGCATTTGAAGAAAACTACACTATGTCGTTTTCTTGCTAAGCCTGTCTATCAGATGAATTAACGTGAAATAAGGTGTCTCGGACCGTTTTTCGTTAGAAAACTTATTTAATGCCATTTTGAAGCAATGGCACTGGTTAATTCTCGTATATTGAATTCGACCGATTTATTAACTATTGTTCGTAAGTATTTTTCTCTACATTTAAATCATTAAAATAATGATAATTTTTATGCTGGCTATTAATTCGACACTAAGTCATGAACCTTTATATATATATATATATATATATATATATATAAAGGTTTCATAATTTCCATTAAATGCTAACCAAATATAGTTAAATCATAGTTCACCTTTCTTCGATATATCATAAAACATATTACTAGTTTCATCAGAATGTAGGCTTAATAGTACCTTTAGTAACGACAATGTATTTAAGCATTTATTATTACACAGCTCTTGTCTTGTCTTGTGATATACCACTCTCACCAGATTTGCAGCCTTTATCTATAACCGTTTCAAATGATTGGGCGTTATTGCAATAGCCGTTCACCGTACATTTCTCGAAAGCAACGACCATTTATCTTTGGAATTTGAGTGATATGAGCCTATTTTAAGAGTTCGGTACTCTCTTCATCCGTCTAGTTGATAGCTGGTTAATTCTCTCCCTTCTCGGTATGTCATTCCTTCTTGATCGTTCGTACAAATTCTGTGTGATATCAGCCGAGGCTGATACCATCTTCGCTTAGTGGAATGGCATTTCCATATATTGCATCCAAATCTTTTTCAACTTATCAGTGTCTGAGTAACATCAGTTGTCTACGTGGGTCAGTTTCTGAATTCGAATAGGATCTGTAAGATTTCGGCTGTTTTAAACTTTGCCGTGCTATGTATGATCTCGATTTTCCCTTTTGAATCTAATTTCTGTTGGTCTGGTTCCATGATGTCCAAGGCTTCCTAAGAATACTCCGATTATCGATATAATAGTGAGTTTCTGTAAGTTTCATATCCTCTTTTAGTTCGCTGACCAGTTCCATGTATTTGTTTTGTTTATCTGCGTTCTTGGAGTTTAATTGTGAACTTTTTGCAGAGTTTTTCTTTCTCAAAGGCTTCATCACGCCAAGTTCCGTTTGCTTGTTTGTACCTCAAAACCACACAGGATGTTGTTACTTTCTTTTTCTAATACGGTCTCCCGTGTGTGCCTGTATTTTTTCTGCATGTTCAAAGTGAAGATTTTTGCATTATTCTGAGTGGGTTGTCATTTTTCACACAGTATTGTCTGTTTTTTAAAATAAAGTACGGTCTCGTTTGGTGTATGTACTTATAATGCTAGTAACTGTTGAGTCTCGTGATCCACAGAGTCTATATTTACGATTTTTAAATATATAGTTCATTCTAATCGCGTTCATTTGTGCGGCTTAGCGTGGCGATTCCATTAATGCATTTACGTGTCATTTTCGTAACCATTTCCAGGTGCGTCTCTTCTCTGCTTAGTTATATTAATCCTCCGTGAAGCTGGTTATCTTTCAATTTTTGTTTCCTCAGTTTTGTCTAAAGTTTCGCTTCTCTCTTTATTATTTACTTTGGTGGTACCTCTTGCTTCGATGAGCGATCTTTCTTTTTGGAGAGTTACGTATATTTCTAATTTATTTTAGTGTCATCGATATAGACTGATCAGTCGACTCTCCTCTCATTCTATTTTTTTTGTAGATTCGGCCAGTATAATACTCCGCATATATTACATTGTGGATGGTCATATGTGTCCGAGACTTACGGCCCGGATTCCTATATTTTCTTTTCTTAAGCATATAAAAAGTGAAGTACACATTACTAAAGGCATTGCCAGGAATTTCTTTATCAGGTTGTATTATTATTATTATTATTATTATTATTATTATTATTATTATTATTATTATTATTATTATTATTATTATTATTATTATTATTATTATTATTATTATTATTATTATTATTATTATTATTATTATTATTATTATTATTATTATTATTATTATTATTATTATTATTATTATTATTATTATTATTATTATTATTATTATTATTATTATTATTATTATTATTATTATTATTATTATTATTATTATTATTATTATTATTATTATTATTATTATTATTATTATTATTATTATTATTATTATTATTATTATTATTATTATTATTATTATTATTATTATTATTATTATTATTATTATTATTATTATTATTATTATTATTATTATTATTATTATTATTATTATTATTATTATTATTATTATTATTATTATTATTATTATTATTATTATTATTATTATTATTATTATTATTATTATTATTATTATTATTATTATTATTATTATTATTATTATTATTATTATTATTATTATTATTATTATTATTATTATTATTATTATTATTATTATTATTATTATTATTATTATTATTATTATTATTATTATTATTATTATTATTATTATTATTATTATTATTATTATTATTATTATTATTATTATTATTATTATTATTATTATTATTATTATTATTATTATTATTATTATTATTATTATTATTATTATTATTATTATTATTATTATTATTATTATTATTATTATTATTATTATTATTATTATTATTATTATTATTATTATTATTATTATTATTATTATTATTATTATTATTATTATTATTATTATTATTATTATTATTATTATTATTATTATTATTATTATTATTATTATTATTATTATTATTATTATTATTATTATTATTATTATTATTATTATTATTATTATTATTATTATTATTATTATTATTATTATTATTATTATTATTATTATTATTATTATTATTATTATTATTATTATTATTATTATTATTATTATTATTATTATTATTATTATTATTATTATTATTATTATTATTATTATTATTATTATTATTATTATTATTATTATTATTATTATTATTATTATTATTATTATTATTATTATTATTATTATTATTATTATTATTATTATTATTATTATTATTATTATTATTATTATTATTATTATTATTATTATTATTATTATTATTATTATTATTATTATTATTATTATTATTATTATTATTATTATTATTATTATTATTATTATTATTATTATTATTATTATTATTATTATTATTATTATTATTATTATTATTATTATTATTATTATTATTATTATTATTATTATTATTATTATTATTATTATTATTATTATTATTATTATTATTATTATTATTATTATTATTATTATTATTATTATTATTATTATTATTATTATTATTATTATTATTATTATTATTATTATTATTATTATTATTATTATTATTATTATTATTATTATTATTATTATTATTATTATTATTATTATTATTATTATTATTATTATTATTATTATTATTATTATTATTATTATTATTATTATTATTATTATTATTATTATTATTATTATTATTATTATTATTATTATTATTATTATTATTATTATTATTATTATTATTATTATTATTATTATTATTATTATTATTATTATTATTATTATTATTATTATTATTATTATTATTATTATTATTATTATTATTATTATTATTATTATTATTATTATTATTATTATTATTATTATTATTATTATTATTATTATTATTATTATTATTATTATTATTATTATTATTATTATTATTATTATTATTATTATTATTATTATTATTATTATTATTATTATTATTATTATTATTATTATTATTATTATTATTATTATTATTATTATTATTATTATTATTATTATTATTATTATTATTATTATTATTATTATTATTATTATTATTATTATTATTATTATTATTATTATTATTATTATTATTATTATTATTATTATTATTATTATTATTATTATTATTATTATTATTATTATTATTATTATTATTATTATTATTATTATTATTATTATTATTATTATTATTATTATTATTATTATTATTATTATTATTATTATTATTATTATTATTATTATTATTATTATTATTATTATTATTATTATTATTATTATTATTATTATTATTATTATTATTATTATTATTATTATTATTATTATTATTATTATTATTATTATTATTATTATTATTATTATTATTATTATTATTATTATTATTATTATTATTATTATTATTATTATTATTATTATTATTATTATTATTATTATTATTATTATTATTATTATTATTATTATTATTATTATTATTATTATTATTATTATTATTATTATTATTATTATTATTATTATTATTATTATTATTATTATTATTATTATTATTATTATTATTATTATTATTATTATTATTATTATTATTATTATTATTATTATTATTATTATTATTATTATTATTATTATTATTATTATTATTATTATTATTATTATTATTATTATTATTATTATTATTATTATTATTATTATTATTATTATTATTATTATTATTATTATTATTATTATTATTATTATTATTATTATTATTATTATTATTATTATTATTATTATTATTATTATTATTATTATTATTATTATTATTATTATTATTATTATTATTATTATTATTATTATTATTATTATTATTATTATTATTATTATTATTATTATTATTATTATTATTATTATTATTATTATTATTATTATTATTATTATTATTATTATTATTATTATTATTATTATTATTATTATTATTATTATTATTATTATTATTATTATTATTATTATTATTATTATTATTATTATTATTATTATTATTATTATTATTATTATTATTATTATTATTATTATTATTATTATTATTATTATTATTATTATTATTATTATTATTATTATTATTATTATTATTATTATTATTATTATTATTATTATTATTATTATTATTATTATTATTATTATTATTATTATTATTATTATTATTATTATTATTATTATTATTATTATTATTATTATTATTATTATTATTATTATTATTATTATTATTATTATTATTATTATTATTATTATTATTATTATTATTATTATTATTATTATTATTATTATTATTATTATTATTATTATTATTATTATTATTATTATTATTATTATTATTATTATTATTATTATTATTATTATTATTATTATTATTATTATTATTATTATTATTATTATTATTATTATTATTATTATTATTATTATTATTATTATTATTATTATTATTATTATTATTATTATTATTATTATTATTATTATTATTATTATTATTATTATTATTATTATTATTATTATTATTATTATTATTATTATTATTATTATTATTATTATTATTATTATTATTATTATTATTATTATTATTATTATTATTATTATTATTATTATTATTATTATTATTATTATTATTATTATTATTATTATTATTATTATTATTATTATTATTATTATTATTATTATTATTATTATTATTATTATTATTATTATTATTATTATTATTATTATTATTATTATTATTATTATTATTATTATTATTATTATTATTATTATTATTATTATTATTATTATTATTATTATTATTGTCATTATTATTAGTATAACTATTATTACAACTATTATTTTTATAATAATAATAATTATTATCATCATAATTCTTTGTATAATTAATATTATTATTATTTTATTATTAGTAATATTATTATATATTAAAATATTTTTCGTTAATAAACTGATAATGTTTTTTTTTCTATTCGTACACACCTACACCGTCCACGCATCGCCCAATTACTGGCCCATAATATTCTGGCACCCTAGAACAATAGCATTGTGTATAACATATAAAATGTCACTTGGAGTCTGTCTTGCCTTTGGTGTGACCAGAATACTAATATTAGCAAGGCGGTCCCACCTCTGCCACGTCTGACGATGCTCATGCAGTCAATGACATTGCTTCTGTTATTGTCGACGCAATGAAAAAGAAAAGATGAATAGAAAATATGTTATGGTGGGGCGTCGGATGACAGTGGAGAGTTGGCGTAGGGCGAGATTCGGCGCAACGAAAATTGGACCCGAGACATTGCTATCAAACCGTCGCGTTAACTGAGTCGAACATGTACAGAATGGATTATATGAGTGCATATCGTTATCTTGAGAAGAAACACGTAGAGTAAGCATGCATAGATTGTCTTTTTATCATAAACTTGTCTTTAACTTTCTCTCAGCACATGCACACATACGTAGTTTGAGTCTGGGATACACACACACACACATATATATATATATATATATATATATATATATATATATATATATATATATATATATATATATATATATATTCTTTGTGAAATAGTAGGAAAATCCCAGCAGACTGCTCAGTTTATTAAGGGAATCAGAATTAAGAGTTTAATATTTATTAATTAATACATAAATGTAATACAACATATGCGTCAATGGTTTCGAGCACAGAAGGAAAAATATCTGGCGCTCATCAACATAGCAAGTAATTTGTGAAGAAATTATAAAGATAATATAATATAATACTATCTCAATGGGCTCATGTTGGTGCCGTTAAACGAATATAATGATTTTGTCAGGTAGCGTTCGAATGAAAGAGTTAAGAATTTAAAAGTTTACGTTTTATTCACCGGTAGAACGTGCCTTGCAAGTTATGTTTGAGAATAGCAATGCCAGTTAAATGCTCAGCGTTTCAGTTCGCTAATGCCCTTGATATGATGTAAGGGGCGTAACTCTTTCAATTTTATGAAAATAGTAATTTTTAAAAACATTGGGTTTTTTTAACATAGTTCACCGCAAACAAAGCAGACCGCTACTATAGACGGAAGGGGCTACTGAGAAAAAGATTGAACGTTTTTTTTATGGGGGGCAGGGGGTGTCAACCTGAATTGGGAGCTGCGCAGCGAGATATCTGATTTTTTTACATTAGTTTTAAATTTGTGCATGTCTAAAACTGTCAAGAAAACAGGGAGCAGGAAGGGAGTTCCAGAGTCTATAAACACAAGGAAAGAAGCTTTTGGAGTATAAAACACTGCGGCATGTGGGAACCTCCGCAGTGAATGGATAGGATTTGCCAGATTGTCGGGTTGTTCTAGTGAATGTACGTCGTGGGGTTACCGTTACAGTATGCTCATCGGAGTACAATCCGTGGAATTTTGTTTCCAGATATTAAATAAAATTTAAAAAAACAATAATCAGATAATTACTTTTAAGCAATAAATGAATAAAAAAATAAAGAAATTAAAATGAAAATAAAAAAATACAATTTCTTCACCAATTACTTTCTATGCTGATGACCGCCAGAGAATTTTTCTTCTGTGCTCGAAACCATTGGTTCATATGTTGTATTACATTTCTGTGTTAATATATATATATATATATATATATATATATATATATATATATATATTGCTAAAACCCTAGCAATTTGTTTGCAATATAGATTGCTTTTAACCGTGCACACTTCCCCTTTACATGAACTTTTAAAATAGTGGAAGAATGGCGAATAACCTAAATAAAGAGCTCACAGAAATAGAATGATGTAAATAACTAAAAGCGAGGGAGAGACACACAGATGTATTCATAGAAGCGATAAAGAATACAGACGAGAGAAGAAGAAATAATATATAATATGTGTATATAATATTTTATATATATATATACATTTGTGTGGATAAGAATCCTGCCACCATAAGATTAAGATAGACTATCCCCCTTTCATAATATAATTTTGTGTTCATGTTAA
Source organism: Sepiola atlantica (assembly GCA_963556195.1). Lineage (NCBI taxonomy): Eukaryota > Metazoa > Mollusca > Cephalopoda > Sepiida > Sepiolidae > Sepiola > Sepiola atlantica. The sequence goes on from OY744521.1 coordinate 144,372,714, forward strand.
TGCTTTTTTTTTGTTTTTATAAATATATTTATCCCCTTTTCGAGTATCTATAAATAAATATTGTTTACATTTTGTCTTGGCGTTCGTGTTGTTGTTTTGTGCATGCTTCGCTTTCTTTTTAATCTATGTGGTCTTAACCAGGAGAAATACCCACCCTCTGCGTTCTGTCATTGATTATAGAACCTAGGATCATCATATGAGCGAACTTCTCAAACTTTTCTTTTTCTTTTAATTATCTGTGCTACCTTCGTGTTTCCGTCGTTCCCGAACGGAGATCTCATCTTGACAATGTGGGTGTATATATATATATATATATATATATATATATATATATATATATATATGTGTGTGTGTGTGTGTGGGGGGGGGTGTATGTGTCCATATATTGCTCTTAAGTATAATTATAGTTTACTAATTTCGCTTTTAATCGTTGTCAGTATTGTAGTAATAGTTTCATTGTTAATCGTACAAAACTCAAATAAAAATATATTATGCATACAGAAGAAAAATTGAAAACAGATTGTATTTTACAAATATTATATTTGTTAAATAAATCTCAAAATTGTCTAAAAAATATTTAACAATATTTATTATGAGTAAATGCATCTTTATGTATTTGTTTCATGAAAATAAAACAAATTAAAACATATTTATTCAGAGATGGCGGTGGAGAATATTTCCTGCTGACGAAATTGCAAGATTTCCGTATTCTTTAAACATATTTAAAACAATGAATACATTGTACTGCTAAACAAATATAATTGGTGAACAGTTAAGAAATAGAAAAAATTTAATTTCGACCGAAGATTTTTTTCTCAAAATATTGGTCTTAACCAGCTTGAAATTTACCATGAAAAACAAACGCGAAATAATTTATATTCATTTTTAAACAAGAGTAAGGAGGAATAATAAAATATAGGCTAGTTAGAATCAAACATTGATATGTAAGACGAAGTGATGATTGCCTCTGAGTTTTAAATTCATAGATGTAAACATTATGTTTAATAAATATTAGCTAGACCCGTGTAGCCCTAGAAAATGAGGTGCCCAAGAACCTACCATCCATGAACATCATATTACTATTTGTATTATTCATTATAATCATATATATCCAACCCATACACATTAAAAGCGAGAAGCACGTTTAATGTGATTTTTATGGAATTCCGACGTTAACGCAAACCCAACGATATTTGTGGAAAACTTCGATGAAAAAAAAACAATGTAGTGTGTACGTTTTCATGGTCACAATGTCTATTTAAAACGAAGGAAAGAGAAGTGTTTACGTTGAAATGCAAACTTGGTATGTTTATTTGCGAATACTCATCGCTGATAACATGTTATACTTTAATTTATCAGCATACGAAAACCACATATCAATAGACGAAAATATAATACAAGTGTAATATATTAAAAGTAATGTCTTATTGAAAATTCGTTCGCCCATGGGTTCGTATTTTATGTATAGAAATAAATTAAACATGCAAGGTAAGTTTAGTTTCGTAATTAAATTTATTTAAACAAAATATTTTGTACATATGATTTCAATAAGTAATTAATTAGTCACGTAGATAAGCCACCCACTATTGTAATAAGACACTACGCAATACATAAAGTTTAAGCGCTAATAATCCACAAAATGCATTTCAGTATATGACTTATTTTGTATTTCCAGAATAATTTAAAGTTCTAATATATACATGCTGTTGGAACCCGATTACTGGGCATTTGTATATTATTCGTTGTATAATGTTGTGCACCGTGCTAGGTTGTTCAGCATTAACGAAACTCTGGAATTGTTTTGTAAGATATATGTTTACTCGGGTATTATATCCAGTTAGTCTTTCAAAAATTGTCAAAACAATTTTGAATTACTTTATATCAAAAGTTATTAAGATCTAATCTCATTTAAGTCACTGAAGTTAGTAAGGGATTAAGAGGGAAGCGAAAGCTATTCTGCAAGCTTTTTTATATATGCATTCTAATGTTTGATTTACATATTTAGGCAATACACAAGCGAAGGACAAATTTAAAAGAATATACATCATAAATGATAGGGTGAACGTAATAATTGGTATAGCAAAAATGCAGAAAATATCATCTAAAGCTTTATCTTTATTTTGAATTTTGTTGAAATCAAATGTACATATTGTTCCATACAGTTTTTCCTGCATGAATATAATAGCAAGATGATACCACAGCGAAATATGTTTAGTTTATAGATGTGATCCGAAGAAACGTTGGCACGATAGAAGTATAAATATCAGTACGTAAAGAACCCATAAAAAGAACTTTGTTAAAATAATGCGTCCGATGGCGGTTGGAAGACCGTAGTTGGGTTAAGAAAAATGTAAATCTTGTTAAAGAAAAAAGCGGTCATATCAGTACATTCTATCTACTTTTAGAAATCGATACGATGTAATTATTGCCGAATCATTTTGTATCAACATTATTGGGGGAAAATAAAGGGTATATTGTTTTATATGTGAAACATTTACTCTCGTAATGCTTTCTTTAGTATATTCTCGTAATGTTTTCGGCAGTCTAGAGTGATAAATGTTAATTTCACGAACACACTATTTCCATTATTAAGCTGTGAATGTATAGAAACGTTGTTTCTTAATTCTAGGCAAAGTGTAAGTGAGAAGACGAACAGTTCATATGAAACAAGGTTGCAAGAGGAATTCAACTTCCTCTATACCTGTAAAGTAAAGATCGAAAAGTGAGAAGAATAGAATATAAAATGTGAAAAGTTATATATATATATATATATATATATATATATATATATATATATATATATATATATATATATATAATGTGCGTGTTCGTGTGTTTGTATATGTTATTGTGTGTATGTAGAAACATACATTTTATTCCAACATTGGCTGTATAGTTGCTTTTCTTTATCAATATATATATATATATATATATATATATTATGTGTCTGTAATTACGCTTGTATGAGCTTACTTTTAACAATGCTCTGGCCCAAACGTAGCGACCACTCCACACGACCTCTCCACCTTCGCTTTGTGTCAGCATACCGACCAGCGAACGTTACTAGATAAGTCAGGCGCGTATGTCTTTGTGATGGGTGTCCGTTCGACCGTTCAGATGGCACGGAGAGGCCTATATCTCGTTGTTCGGCATTATAGGGATTCAGGGTTGGGCTGCTCCGATGCAGCGCATGAAACTGAGAGTTGAAGGAAGCTAGTTTTAAGAAGCAGATTGAACGGAATGTTAGCATGCCCCCCACTCCATGGAAACATCCCCGCCCTTACGTATTCATCAGTTTCACGAGAAGCTCGATTCAATTTCTCTCTCATTATCTTTGGAATGTTTCAACAATTAGCAATAGGCGCCCTTACCACTTTTTTTTCTGTCCGAGAGACGCACTTCTCTTACACTGTGTACCTTTTGCTTACCAGTGTCTCTGCACAATTTTGTCACGTATTAATATTTCGTGTCTGGAATCCCCCCCGCTCTCTACATCGCTTTTTGACTCACTTTTTATAGATATTCTTTTCGTTATTACTGCTTATGAATAGATGTAATACATTCGCAAATGTAGAACGATTCCTTTTTTGTCTCCTATTATATTTTATTATCCATTTATATACTAGTTAAGATATCCGTCTTAGAACAGGAACATTTAAAAAATACACAGATGTAATACGTACAACCAATAATGTTCCACAGTACATAACAAAGCAGTGTAAATTGTATTGGCATGGCACAAACTGCGTGTAAATAGAACTTACACAACTAATGGGATGAGCTTTAGATATTCGAATGTAAAGTTCTCTCAATTATGAGTTCTTATTCACTTGCCTTTCTAGGAAAGCAACGTTAAATACAATGTTGTTTTTATGTGCGGTAAATCCAGCTCCATACTAATGGATACTCGAGATTATCTAGCCCTGAAGGATATTTGATTATCTGACTGAAAAAAGAACAGATACTACACTTTTATCACAGTCTTAATAGTCGAAAGGCGTTCAATTATTATAATAAACAAAGTTAAATATATGTAAACTCTTCAATGAAATCAGGAATGAACATTTACTGGAATGTGTTCTTATATAATCTCATCCTGTGTCGAACATGTCACTCATTTCCAACGTTTTCATAACAGTATAGTAAAGCTAAAACTTTCTATGATAACTCAAGTAACTTGATAATGATTTTTTGTAAACTTAACAAAATACATAGAAGATTATATATATATATATATATATATTTATATATATATATATGATCAGTTATAATTGAAGAATTGCTAATTTAGTTAACGAAGAGCTTTCTAATATCTCAATTTTATAATTTATAATATTGTTATTAAGACGCTAATAAAATGTTACACTTTTTGCATATTCTCAAGTCCCAGAATTTATTTTTTAAAATAGTTATTATATAGCTTGATTCATATTGTTGGCATTAGTTTTTGCATTTATTATACAGAATCAATTACTGAAAGATCTGACATCGTGGAGCTTAGAGATATCACAAATAAAACTCGTAATATACATTAACCAAGATTTAAACGCATCACGGCAGTATATTGCGTTGCCCATGTTTATATCTTCCTAGAAATCAAAATGACATATACCTTTCGTTGTCTCTTTTTTATTTTTTTCTGGATATGGAAATGTGTTACGTTGCTCTTTGTTGTCTTGTTGATTCTTTGCGGTTTACTTTTTCCTCGAGGCTTTCATGTATTTTCTTCGGTGTGTGTATAATGCCATTGTTTATTGTTTTATAGTGAGACAAATTACGATAAAACATATTCTGGGAATCGACGTATATTGAGAGAATTGTATTAGGTTATCACAAGTGCAATTTACACTTATTTATGTGAAAGAGATACATTTATGTTAGCCTAAGTAACTGTAAGCTAGATATATAGTCAGATATACAGAGAGATGGATAGATTGATCAGCGCCGAGTGCAGTTTTGTCGGCGTTTATGCATTTTCTCAGCGATTGTTCCCTTTAAGTTCCTTAAATAGTCTCTTCAGAAACTAACAGTGTTTTATCGCTTTCGTCCAACGTGACGCCACATCCGGGGTCACCTCTTCGCATTTAATCTGACGCTTGGCTGATATCACTTCGTAGTTTGTGAATTCATAGCGACTCATTATGTCGTCAGTTTCATCAATCGGATGACGGTCATGATCACAATTTTCCCTTAACACCCGTCTCCTGTCACCTTCTGCGTTGTCTACAAGATGAGGTAATAATAATCAGCAAGGCAATTTGTGATCGCACTCATTCAACACGATATCTTACCTTATCTAAAATAAAAACTACCATAATATTTTTTAACTTTTATCCGTAATGTCAGGCCAGGATCCACTCTCACCACATTATAAGTTTAATAGGGCCAGTCATTTTACTATACTGATTCAAATTTTCCATCCGTCAGAATTCCTCGTTGGCTTTATAGAACATTACTCAAGGATGTAAGTAAAGTCTTCTTACGATTGGTGTCGACCTAAGTACAACTGTATGTCATCTATCAATTACGAAGCGTCTTTAGCCCCAGTTTTACTGAAGATAATTTCCGGAGTGACCTTTATTCTCCCGAATTTCAACTACTCCATAGTGTATCCAAGAAGTATATCGTCTCCTTACGGCTTGGTTATGTGCGTTTCAAAGTCATTATACTATATTCTCAGGCATTATTATACACATAAACCTCTTTCAATGCATCAACATATATCATATATAAAAATCGATTTAATATATACGTATTACATAGCTATGTATGGAAAAACAAAGAAACTTTATTTCTTATAATGCTATCCTATACGGTCAGCTTACGAGTTTTATATAAGGTGCCGCTTTTAAACACAATTACCATACCTGAATCCGAGGTTCGATACACTTTAGACATCCCAACATGAATCCCCGAAAAACATCACACATTTATCCAACTGCAAACGCTTTTATTGGAAGAAGCTCCAACTCCCAACTCTAAATAATTGACAAAAACTATGGGTCTAACATTGCATTAGAAGGTGTGAGGTAATTCCCAACGCCTACACATCAAATCGCGAAGACAAGTTCACGTCTTACAGTCGTTCGATCTAGAGTTAAATTAATACGGTATTTTATTTACATTCTGACTCCATTCATGGAATCCATTTGTTTTCTGACATACACATTGACGCTGTCTACACCGAATGTAACTCCAAACGCAGTTGATGCAAGAAGACACACGCCAGTCAACATCGTAACTCGATTCGTAAATTTCATTCAAACTGATCGTATGTATAATTGCGGGATTTCGGGGATCCAAATAATCAACAAAATGATTAATACTATACTAGTAGCTGTACGCGCCAAATACTGAATAAGTCTATTCAGGTATACCCCTACCAACAGCTTTATTTTTATTAGGAAAGTATTAATCTCTGAACCATTCAAGCTGTGCACAAAAGAAAACAAATAAGAGTAAATATTTATTAAAATGTATGTATATGATAGCATGCATATCCAACAATTGTTTTGAATCAGTCATTTGTAATAATTAATGGGTTTCCAGATAAAATAAAAATATAACTCTTTTAATTTACAGGAAACAGACACACAACATAAAGAAAACCCGCGTATAAGAGAATCACTTGAGACATTCAAGTGATCAATATAATTAAGAGAAACTGTAGTAAAATATATTGAAATGAATTCTCCAAAAAATATCCACTATATAACAAAAACTCAAATTCAAGCGTTTTTTTCTTCAGTGATTTTAGATGAATATTTTAGATATATAGTGAGTTCGAAATTTGACTAACCATTTTTTAGTCACGTTTGTTGAATGTCGTATGATACATACACACACACAAACACACACACACACCCACACATAGATATATGCATATATGTCTATATATATATATAAGTATATATGTATAAATGTATGTATGTATATATGTATATATAATTATATATATGTGTATGTATATGTATATGCATATATATATTTATATGTATATATTTATATGTATATATAGATGTATATATATATATATGTACATGTATATATATATGTATAAGTATATATATATATATGTATATATATTTATATATATGTATATATATGTACATATATTGTTAGAGTATATATGTATAAATACTATTTTGTACTAGTATTTACGTTGCTTAAATTGGAATTTAATAATATATATATGTATATATATATATATATGTATATATGTGTATATGTATATGTATATATGTATATGTACATATATGTATATATATGTACATATATGTATATGTATATATATATATATATGTATGTATATATATGTATATATATATATATACATATATACATATATTGTCAGAGTCTATATGTATAAATACTATTTTTGTACTAGTATTTACGTTGCTTAAATTGGAATTTAATGAACTGTTATTTATTCCACGATGATATAACTCATAGAAAAATGCATGAAGAGAAAAATACAACGCGCACATAATTGTTTACTGTAAAAATAAGTGGCTTATTCAATAGCAGTTTTACCTTAGTAAGCTCGAGTGTTAACTATAAAGGAACGTCATACAGTAAATACCGTCGGGAACAAATATATTTGTTTACCTATATATAACAGTAAAGTAGTGGTGATCTTAAACACAGTGATTAACGTATTTCATTATAAATATATCATTGTATATAATTAAACGACATATTCCACCGATGGACAAATATATTAGCACACATATAAACATCACATGTGAAAATTACAATACGAGGAATTGATAGCAAGAAGATATAGGCGTGTCAAGTAAGCTCCGAAGGGCAGATGTTTTATTCCCATCCTTAAATAAGTGTTGATAGGAAGTGTTGAACCATGAAAAGTTCCATCTCAACGCTACCGAATCGAGACCAGCTTTTCATAATTGAATCAGTACCGGGATGACTGCGCACAATCAGGTATATTTAGGAAGTAGCTGATACGATATATTCAATTTGAACGGAGGAAGCAGACATGAAAACATTGTTATCACAACGTTAATGTTAAGTATATATTCGTTTATATATATATATATATATATATATATATATATATATATATATATATATATATATATATATATATATATATATATATATATATATACTTGGAGGAAGGCTCGACGTTGGCAGGATTTAATGAAGAACCTATGTCATATTGCACCCAGCCTTCATAACAATTTGCCCATTATTTTTTTTTTTACATTTTATATATTTTTTTCTATTTAGTTGGGAGAGGAGGGTATTCAGTATTGCGTTGCTGGTAAAAGTATAATACCAATGGCATTAAATGAAATAAATCACGGTAAATGCATAAATTGTACCCCTCTCCCACTCATGCTCAACTAGCATTCACATAAATTTATAAACAAACCTGCTCTCTCATGTCCGAAAGTTAGTAACTATTTATTATCATTTCCATTTGTGTCAGTAATTGCTATTATTGTTAAGTTATAAACAAAATACAATGAAGTAAAATATATGTGTGGATGGATGACAACGTGAATACACGCCCCAGTATCATCTTGGGTTTCGCTTTGAACAAAATAATATAGACTTGCGGAATATCATTTGTTATGTAGTTTCATAATATATGGTTATGGGATAAACGTCTTAAACTGTAGGTTGAGTTTGTAAAGAAACATAGCTGCGAGGACCAAAGTGGTATTGTACATATATGGTGAAGTCATGAATTTATAAAATACTGTTGTTCCAAACATATGAACTGTGAAGTACTATCTGGGGAAAGTTGGTTAAATTCAGTATGCAATAATTAATTTAAATATATTTTGAGTAAGCATATATAATAGCTCAAAACATTATTTTAAGCTAACTATTATGACACGACCACTTACAGTTTTAAAAATGGCGTTTCATATAAAATGGCAGTCAAATTGAGAACTGTTTCCATGGTAAACGACTAGGTCATGGAAAAATTGTAAGTTAAAATAGTGTGTTAAGCCGTCTAAGATGAATTAATTATACGTTTTATGTTAAAATCCGCAATGTGAGACAACCAAATTTGATTTTAATAAACTCGCAAACATATGATGTTCCTAATAAATAAAACGGTTTTAACTTACTCTGCTTTTTGTAATAGACAAACTTTTTAAAAAATGGCCAACACCTAACACGAGTCGGATTCCTAAAGTTATCTTTTGTATCAAATACGAGCAACATAAGTTTTATCTTTAATTATTTTTACACGCGTGTGTTCAATAAATGCTAGTTTTTTTTTTCGGGGATGCAAATGAGAAAGCAATAGAAAAAATATAATCATTTATATATTTTATTATATCATACACACACACACACCCACACGCACATACACACACACACATATATATATATATATATATATATATATATATATATATATATATATATATATATATGAGTATTTAAATCCTAAGAATAATACATAACTTCAGAAAATAAAGCAAACGTAACGATGAAGTAGAGAAGGAAAACAAACAAGTAATGAGAGAATCAGGCGAATTTCTGATTACCTTCCATCATAATTCTACTTAATATTCTTAAATCTGTAATATGTGTCGTTATTTATTCTGTTCATATTTTCTTATTCATGTCAATCTGTTATTGAGAAAGTATCAACCAAATTTGAGAGCGTATTACGTTTGCATACTGGTTAATGTAGATGTTAAAATTGCAACAGAAAAATACGCGAAAGGAGATAATATATGATACATATTGTCAGCATTGTTTACATTCAGTGTATTGAATGCTCAAAACAATTGTATAAGTTGTATGTCTATATTTAAGCATTACTAGAGTGCAATTGCAGAAAAAAGTATAGGACAAAGGGAAAATACCGGGGTAAGCTTAGAAACGCTGGTGTTATTTCAGCGTTGTCCTTCTCCTATATTAGTTTAAGGACAACTTCATTAAATCTAGTCTATCCAACTATTTACCATAAAGCAGTATAAAGCAATATTGAGTCAATACTTTTACAAAGGTATTGGCCAAAGAATGCATTAGTCCTGCCTGAAAATGCATTGGTTCGGAGTAACGTTTGTTTCCCCAAATTCCATAATAACGCAAGACATAATAACTCTATGTGTAATTTTATATTCTTTAATAATTCGAAACGTTTCCAATAAAATCAAATTGAATCTCAGCAGATCTTGCTAGATATACACGCGGTTCCGAATACTTATGTATCTAATCTTTTTCATAATGGTAAGACGCGTTGCAATATTGACAAATATTCAAATAATTTGACAACATTAGTGTTCGTTAAAATACAACACCTTATTAATGAGCAGATGATTTGAAGTTTTACTCTAATGCTTTTTTGCTATCAAATATAGGAATAGAAAAGACGAATTAGTTTTTAGAACAACACCTGTTCTATCATAGAAGATCCGGAGTCGAAATTGTTTTAAATGTTTATGACTGAGGGTCGATTTCAATAAATATTGCAATACGAGAATACATCTGATATTTAAGTATAACAGAATATGAAAATAATTAGCATTCATTTTCAGTATATGTCTATTAAAACTAATACATGTTATTGTAAAACATAATAGATGCTATTATATTTTAAGCATGTGTTATCACTAATATCTAAATATTTATTTAATGAGAAAATATGTCATGTGCAATGTGGTGTTTCATTTGGAAATTGATGCGAGAAATGTATTCATACAACAATGTGTAGATACGAAGATATATAGAAATAACAGTACATATTTCGGATTCTAGATATAAAAATAAATAGATTGTAACATAAAATAATTCCATATGACTTCTGAAGTTGTTTACAATGTAAACAAACTCAAATGTTGTTGTTTATTTTAAGTGCCTCTGAAGTCGAGTCGTCTAAATAATTATGGCTAAATAGTCGAAAGATTTGGAAACGCAAAAAGGCCGTTATATAAGATAGCTTATTTCCTAATAGTTGCAGGATAATTCTCATAAACGTTAATATAAGCATGGGGTGACTTGTTAAAAAAACATATGCTGAGTGGCAAACATAACTCAGAAACCAAATATTGTCAAAACAAACAGATCAATTAGAAATACATAGCAATAATAAAAGTAGAAAGACTTGTTGAAAGTATCATTGATCTTACAATTTCTGCTAGCATGTAATTTCTATTCACTGCCAAATCATGTTGAACTGTAATAACTTGACATCATATGGAATTGTCTGTCATGCTACAATATATTACCTCAAAACATTATATATATATATATACATATATGTATATATATACGTGTATGTGTAACACACTTAGATATAAAATGTTGATAATTTAAATAATGAACAGATATAAAAATACCGTGTAAAGTCACGCTTCATATTGTTGTAGTATATATACCTATATATATATATATATATATATATATATATATATATATATAGATACATTTATTTATTTATTTTTATATACCAATATATATACATATATATGTATATATATGTATGCATATTTATATATATATATATATATATACATATATATATATATATATATATATATATGTATACATGTATATGCATATATGTATATATGTATATATGTATATATATACATGTATATACATATATGTGTACATCTATATATATACATAGGGGTATATATATATATACATATATATAAGTGTGTGTGCATATACATGTACACACATATATATATGTATATATATATGTGTGTGTGTGTATATATGTATAAATATATATGTATACATGCGTGTATATATACATATATATATATGTATATATATATACATATATATGTATATAAATATATATGTATACATGTATATGTATATATGCATATATATGTGTACATATTTGTATATATATATATATACACATGTGTATATATATACATACATATTTATATATATATACATACATATTTATATATATATATATACCTGTATATATGTGCGTGTACATATATGTATATATAGTTATAGCGTATATATAAATATATATGTATATATGTATACATATATATTTATATAACTGTATATATGATATATATAATATATATATATATACATATATATATATATATATATATAATAAAAACAAACAGACTTTCTTGAGCAATTAAATAAAAGAACTAGCAAAAACATGAGACTAGAGGGAGCATATATTTTCTAGTATATTTATTTAATTAATATATATATATATATATATATATATATATATATATATATATATATAGGGAGAGAGAAAAAGACAGGCGGAGAGAGAGAAAAATGGGTTTGCAGCAAAATTCTACATTTTACAAAAAGTAAACGAAATAGAAGGATGTTCTGAGGAGCCTGGTAATATCATGTACGATATCGCCGCAAAACGCCCTACGTCTTTCAAAGGGAATCCACTTTTGCACACTAGGCTGATACGCCCCAGGCGTGGCAGATCAACAATATACTCTGGCAATGCTTGTAAGACTTGTCACGCGACTATAACACTTGACTATTGCATCTATGGCTAATCAAGCCCACGATTAACAAGCGCAGCCACACAACAATTAACTCTATTAAAGCGGATATCATGGAGGCCTACATTGTTGGTCAAGTATGTGCCTATCTTCGCACCCACCTTGAGATTATTGTTTTTGTCAGTGGCGGTTCAATCGAAATATAATGTAAAAGGCAACTCTTAAATAACTCTCATCTTACTGCATATACACTTTTTGTTTTCCTTGCTTATATGGTGTTCGGTTTGTCAAAAGTCAGATCTTTCGCAAACATCCTTTATACATACATTATACACGCACATATATATTAATATATATATATATATATATATATATATATATGTATATATATATATATATATATATATATATATATATATATGTATATATATATATATATGCATAATGCAAGTTGACATGAACAAAATTAAAACATTGTTAATGTCAGTACCCTTAAAAAGGAGAAAAGGACAATTAAATACAGGAAGAAATAATTAAAAAAAAACAAATAGTACATTTGATCGAAGATTTTCGTTCATACGAACTAAATCTGTCTAATCGACTGTTTGTTTCTATTTATGCTGTATTTAATACATTTTTTTCTGACTTTCAATCATTATGTTTCCACGACTTCTAAGTTTATATTATATCGTGTATTGTATGTTTGTATGTCTCAATTTTTCTTCTTTTAGTCTATATGTGTCTATATATATGTATATATATATATATACATGTATATATATATGTATATATATACACACATGTGTATATATATATATTTATATATATATATATATATATATATATATATATATATATATATATATATATATAGATATATATATATATATGTAAAAATAAAAATAAAATAAAGGATAAGCAAATCAACAACTTGCAAAAATAAATTCAAAACACATATTGAACAGTTCTACCAAAATATTACAGTTGTTAATACAATCATCATCAGTTGGTAGCAAAACATTGATTAAAAACAGAAAAAGTTTTCAAATTTATACAAAGAACGCAATTTGGAAAATTATATAGTCACGTGTAATACGAACAAGAAGGAAATAAATGTTAAAAACGAAAAAGAAAAAGAAAGAAAAAAACAGCTGTTAGCGTGTAAAAGCCGATCGAAAACGCTGTAATTTTAAAAAAGTGTTAAGGAAAATTAGTAGTAATTTAAAATGAATTACAGCAAGTAATTAAACAAAGAAGGAGGGGAAGGAGGGGGAAGAAGAGGAGGAAGACGGACTAAAAGTTGTAGAAGTTACCCGTTATCATATTGATTTAGGTTCATTTCGATTAGAATCGATCTAGCAGCAAATGTAAAAATATTATAAAATCCTATTTTTTGAATTATTGTGTTATTATGACGTATGGTTAAACATTGTTCTATGAGACAAAGGAGGTTAGTGTCGTGTATATGTTTTATTGAAATCGCCCTCTGTGTATTTAAGTGATGACCAAAAGAAATCATGTGAGTACATAACGCATTTGAGGTGTCACAGTTTTTTTATAGCACGATTGTGTTCATGAATTGGTTCATTTAATGAACGTTATGTCTCGCCAAAATATATATTTCCGCAATCAGTCCATAGTATAGTATAAATTCCAGCTGAAGTGAGAGATGTAAGAACTTTATTTTTGTGTTTATTTTTTTTTTAAATGTTATTAATAGTAAGTGAATGGGCTTGGATAATTCTGAAACCATGTTGGGAAAGAGAAGAGAATAGATGTTGGTTGCGAGAATTCGTAGGGAGGAACACATTTCTCTGTATTGGGTGTGTAGTATTAGGAGCTGTTTTCGTATTTTTGATATATATACATATATATATATATATATATATATATATATTAACATATATATATTTTTATGTATGTTTATACATATATATGTATATATACATATATATATGTATATATATGTATATATATGTGCATATACATATATATGTATATATACATATATATATATATGTATACATACATATATGTATATACATATATAAGTATATGTATATACATATATATGTATACATATATATATATATGTATACATATGTATATATATATGTATATACATATATATATATATTTGCATGTATATATATGCATAAATATATGTATATAAATGTATATACACCGTATATATATATGTATATATGAACGTGTGTATGTATACATACAAACATATATATATATATATATATATATATATATATATAGTGTGTAGAGTTCAATTTTGTGTTGAGAATCTGAATAACAGAGCTCAATGTAATTTAAACAGAGCAAAACAGAATTATAAAAAGAAAAAACTATACACACATTAAGGTTGTACACATTATAACTTATTTCGACCCCTTAATTAGGTCTCCTCAGATGTATAAACAACCACGTCAAAAAACCGAATAATGAGAGAAATTGATCATCGTCTTAAAAAGATAAATTCACTTTTTTGATTGGTCTATGTAAAAAAGGAGGTAAATGTTAAAATAATCGAGGAGGGGTGACAGAAGTAAAAGATTAATTTGACTATTTTTAAAAAACAACAATTTAACACCAACTATTTCGTGGTCCATACTATGTCATTCTAACACTCCTAAAGGATTTAGACATAGATGCAATTTGTGCCTGGAGGAAAAAATTAGAATACTAAAATATGAAGACAATAACATTTTAAATAGACGAGATGAACTGATGGCTAAATGTAGACACACGCACAGGTTTAAAATCAACAGCACGTTATAAAGTTCTTTGTAAATAACAATTCTTTTAAAGTATAGTTCCAATAAGAGTTATAACTGTATAAATAAATGTTAACAAATTAGTAAGTTTTTTTTTAGTTTTTTTTAACCAATTTAGTAAAACACTAGTTTGTAAATAAATCGTGCTTAAATGTCGCCAAACTTTAATTCCGTCTTGACGTTATAACCAATTAAGTTTCTTATAATTTCCTATATAAATCGAAATCTTCGTCCTGAATTTTCGTAATTTCATTTCTAATCGTAAATAATTAATCGTGAACGCTCGAATCTTTACCAATTTGTAAGTAAACCGTTTTTAAATGTCACTAAACTTTAATTCCGTAGTGTAAATCATCTCGAATCTTGACGTTATACAAATTAAATTTTTAATATGTTTAAATCTAAACCGAAATCTTCATCCTACATTTTCGTCTTTTAATTTTTAATCGTAAATAATTAAACGTAGTTTTTAATCGTGAACGCTCGAATCTTTCATCAAATATTTTTACCCATAAAGCTCCTATTCGAAATTTTAAATGAGATGATTTATTTGTTTAAATAGTAAAAACGAATTTTTTTATATATATTTTTATATTTTTATATTTCTGCATATATAAAAAAAAGAATAGTCAAATTAATCTTTTACTTCTGTCACCCCTCCTCGATTATTTTAACATTTACCTCCTTTTTTACATAGACCAATCAAAAAAGTGAATTTATCTTTTTAAGACGATGATCAATTTCTCTCATTATTTGGTTTTTGACGTGGTTGTTTATACATCTGAGGAGACCTAATTAAGGGGTCGAAATAAGTTATAATGTGCACAACCTTAATGTGTGTATAGTTTTTTCTTTTTATAATTCTATATATATATATATATATATATATATATTTGTATATACATGTATATATATGCATATATAATTGCATATATGTATATATATATACACATACACACATTTATATATTTAGTTTTATGCGGCATAGATACATATATATATATATATATATATATATATATGTATATATATATATATATATATATATATCAGACATATTTTTGCCTCGTTGAATATAACTACATTGATTTCATTCGGAAATTCGTAAACTTAGAAGTATATTTCCAGATTGTTTTAATGAATAACAGAAACTATTATTATGTCAAGTATTATAAATTATAGTTTTTATTATAGAGAAGTATTTTCTTTTAACGTGACTTAACCCCCAGACAGGCAACCCTTTCTACTCGGTCATAAGAGGCTACTGTGGATTACGTATCATAAATGATATCGATATATCCCGAGTAAGTACTTGTTCAGCGAGATATTTATTCGCATTAAACTTAACTTTCTGCATGTCGGAAAAGTCAGGGAAACAGGTAGCAAAAAAAGTGTTCCAAAGGCAGGCAAGTATATCTAAGAATCTCTTATTATTTATCATGCTTATATTGATATTATATTTCATCTAATTCACGCAAGCGTGAGTGGTGTGTACACGTATTTGCACATATGCCAATTTAATTACACCGTAAAAACAGTTAGTCAGTTGTTCTCTAACTGTACACAGAGACATTGGCATATTTGAAAGGGGAGGAGAAAATACATAGATAGCTAAGGGATAAATAGATAATATGTTCAAATAGGTATCAATTACGACTTGAACAATTTAATATCACATACACTCAGAACTGTATTTTGTCATATTAAAACAACTGTTGATTAAATCACATTTTTAATAGTAGATATTAGTAGACAATATATTACGTCTATATTTATTATAACATCCTTTATTTAAATGTGCTCAATACATGAGTATTCTCTATAGTAAAACACTACTTTCAATTTGTCAAGTGACTTACAAAATAATCGTTTGAGCTTTATTACCTATAAAGATGTTATCAGGTAACTAATAGTTAGGCTGACAAATAACTTCGATGGAATGAAACGAAAGTTTTTTCTGTATATAAACTTATAACAGGTAAATAGAAAAAAAAGATATGTACATAAATATATAGTAATTTTACCAATGAACATTATAATAATAATAATAATAATAATAATAATAATAATAATAATAATAATAATAATAATAATAATAATAAAAATAATAATACAATCAGTAGTCGTGAAGGGTCAAAGAGAATTGGAAGAACGAATAGACAGATCACTAACAAGACCTTGGCTGGAAGGGTGCGGAGAATACTAGGGCCCTTGGGAGGCTTATTGCGACTCACATCCCGGAAAGACAAATAGTCGTTACCAGCGATAAATCAATGGTAAGCAGCTGTTGCTATACCGAAAAGTAATTTTCAAGGGTTTTCGCGAATATACAGATAGTACTGAAAATCTGGGGAGGCTTGTTGTCACTCAGACTCTAGGGTTCACCGTTGATTATTATACGTGAGCGATCACTGAAGATGACATGTGTGGCAACTCCTAGTGAGTACACATAATACTACTAATACTAATACTGCAACTGCTACTACTACTACTAATAATAATAATTATAATAGTAATAGCAATAATGATAATGATGATAATAATAAATAGAGATTAAAATGGAAAAATTAAAATAATGAGGAAGTACATAATTTATAAAACTTTCAAAATACTATATTAGCGAATGAGTATATAATAATGATAATAATAATAATAATAGTGATAATAATAATGATAATAATAATGATAATGATAATGATAATGATAATGATAATGATAATAAATAGAAATTAAATGGAAATAATAAAATAATGAGAAAGTATATGATTTATTAAATTTTCAAAATACAATATTAGCGAATGAGTATATAATAATAATAATAATAATAATAATAATAATAATAATAATAATAATAATAATAATAATAATACTTAAGAGAGTGAAGACAACGAAACCTCACAATTTACTGAGGTAGAACTGAATTAGGAAGAAGCAAGAAGAGTGGAAAACATCAAACGGTCTATGTCCAAGAACAAAAAATCTCCTATCCCTAATGAACGAACATTGGAAGAAGTTGAAAAAAGAACAGAGAAAGTAAACAGACTCCTCGCATATATCTCAACAGATACTCTCACTGACCTAAACGACTTGATACATGCGAGGGTCAACTCAATATGTATAAAACTAAGAAAAGAAAAAGAGACTGGTAAAATGAATGGGCCGACAAATCCTAGATGGGTAATCGGACTGGAAACTAATATCACCAAACTTTTAAAAAAGCAGAAACCATGAACATGATGAAAGAAAACAGGAAACGATGGAAGAGAAGCAATCTGAATAACAAGAAAATACAAAATAATAAACATGAAGAACGCAGCAAAATATAGCAGCAATAAAAGAAAGATTAAGACGATAAAGACACACATCGGTACATCACGAACAGAACGGACCTTTCAAAACAATGAATGTCATTTTTATAAAACGTAACCGGCGAAAGAACAACAACAGAATAACCGGACACAAAAGAGGCACAACACTTCTGGTGCAAGATATGGGAGAAATCCACAAAATCACAAAAATGTCAAATTGCTGAAAAACATGTGAGATAAACTACTAGAAATTAAAGACAGAACAGAAACAAATATTAAAAAAGAAACGATTAAGACAACACTAATGTAAATGGCAAACTGGGCAGCACCAGATCATGATGGAAGGAATGCGTACTGGTTTAAAAAATCAACGACCCTGCATGAAACTATTTTTAAAAAGTAAAAGGGAACTGTAAAAATAGAATAATTACGACCAGAATCTTCAGTCTAGACATTCACATTTGATTCCGAATAGAAGAATGTGCATTGCTAGTGAGTAAATTGGGAAAAACTGGAGACGACAGAGAGAATTAAACTGCTGTACCAGATGAGATGAGGGCGCTAGGCGAACAAAAAAGCTATAAATATCTGGGATTTGCGAAGAACAAAAAAAACAATTTTTGAAACCAAATTATATAGAAAAGATCTTGTAAAAGAAATAAGCACATGGACATTATCACTAATAAGATAAGTTGGCCCATTCATAGGCTGGACTAAAGAAGAACTAAGACATGTTGATCAGAAGACTATAAAACTAATGACTATGCACAAAGCACTAAACCTAAAAGACGATACATGAAAGGAAACGAAGAGGTAAGAGGGCAGTTAAGTATATAAGAATGTGTGGAAGATACAAAAAAAAGCTAGAGAAGTACATAACCCAGAATAGCTAATAACCGAAGAGACACTGCCCCAACGAACAGCTCAAGAAGCACAGAAACTAGAAACAAAAAAGACAAGAAAAGTAAAGTGGGCATAAAACAACTACATGGACGCTTGATAAAAATTAGAAGAGAATAATCCAACGAAAATAGCTGGGCATGGCTGAGAAAATACCACTTGACATGGAGAAACATAATCTTTACTGAAGGATCTACAGAACAATGCGATTAAGCCACACTATATTAAAGCTAAACTAAATAAACGTCAGAAAAACAGTAAATACAGACCGTGTGGGAAAAGAGACGAAACAGAAAATCATAAAATAAGTGAATGCAGAAAACGAGCCCAAATAGAATAGAAGAACATACATAGATGTTTAGGAAAAGCAGATCACTGGGAACTGTGTAAACGATTACATTTTGAACACGCAGGCAAATGGTACAAACATAACCAGATACAGTACTAATCAACAGAAAAAAACACAAAATCATTTTCGACATGGATGTACAAATATATTGACTCATACAAGCAAGGGGATTGGATGTGATAATAATCGACAAGAAGGGAAACTACTGACAAATCGTAGACTTCGCCGTTCCAGCCTGCCACCGAGTGAAGATCAAAGAGACGAAAAACGAAGCCAATACACGTACCTCGCGAGAGAACTGAACGAGATATAGAACATGAAGAAAGTCAAAATAACATTAATAATCGTAGGAGCACAATGAACATGCACTAAAAAGCTAGAGAAAAGACGCGGATAAATTAAAACCAAAGATACTACTTGGACGGCGATGATCACAACAGCTGCAATCTTAAGGAAAATATTCGAATGCGGTTACTAACCAGCATAAGTTACGAATGGTAACCTACCATATGGAAGTTACAATAAGTTAGAAATCAAAACCACAAGAAGAATTGCACCGTACAGACCAAGGAACACAACATGAAATAAATTGCATGCACCTCTACAAAGGTGATGGAACTAGCCACACAAAATAGTCGTGAAAGGTCAAAAAGACCGCGGATGGTGATCTCTAACCAAACCTCTACTGGAAGAGTATGGAGGATAGTAGGACAATAGGAAGGCTTATTGCCACCCGAATCCCAGAAGAGACCAATGGTCGCTGCCAGCGAGAAATCACTGGAAGACGACTGTTTCGATAACGCAAAGTCATTTGCGGTGGGTATCACAAAGAGGTGGAGAACACTTTACATCTGGGGATACTTGTTTCTACTCAGACTCCAGGGAACAACACAGGTGTTTGTCGGTGAACAATAATTGATGATGACTGGTGTGACAACTCTTAGTGAATAATAATAATAATACTAATAATCATAATAATAATAATAATAATAATAATAATAATAATAATAATAATAATAATAATAATATATTCTGGAACAAAATATGAGAAAAGCCTAAAAAACCTTACAAAATAGCAAATGGTCGAAAAACATAAAATATGAACTGCAGGAAATTTTAGAAGGAACAGAAACATAAATTAATGAAGACACGATTAAAAGCATTCTAAAGAAAATGGAAAATTGGAAAGCACCAGGTCATAATGAGATACATGCATACTGGTTTAAAAGAGTCGCTGCCCTACATAAAAAGCTAGCGCAGAAACTTAGAGGATGCATCCACAAAACAGACTATTAGAAAAGATGACCACGAAAAATACAAGGTTAATACAAATAGACACTTAAAAAGGGACAGTACTAAGCAACTACAGAACATAAGCTGTTTACCAATAATGTACAAAATCCTATACACACAGCTGAGAGAACGAATGTGCCACTCCTTCAACAAGCACGGACTGCTCAAGGGGAAATAAAAAGAACAGCGGAAAGGGAAAAGAGGAGCATATGGTCTGCTATAGCTGGATTAATATGATAAAAAAGGTAAAACGCAGAAAAAAGAGCATATCTATAGAATTGTTTTACTAGAAGAAAGCTTACGACATAATCTCTAAGCATGGATATCTGAATTTTTAAATATGTACAAAATACACGACACGATTATTTATCTAATTCAGAAAACAATGGAAACATGGAGGCTATAACTGCCAGCGTGAATATATCTTTAACTGAAATGAAAATACAAAGAATAATTTTCCAAAAAGACTATTTATCACTACTACTATTTATCATAGCCACGATTCCACTCAACTACATAATCGGGAATGTGATGTCGGATACAAGTTTACAGACACAGAACTAAAGAATAAACTATCTCGTGTACATAGAGGACCTAGAGCTATTTTTAAATTCCACCAGAATCTTCAGCCATAACATTCAAATGTGAATTTGGAAATGAATAGTGTCCACTGCTAAAGAAAAAATATAGTAAAACTGGTGACAACATACGGCATAACACTGCCCAAATATAAGTATATGTGGGCGGCAGGCGAACAGGATATGTATACACATTTAGGAATTATGGAAGTAGACACTATCAAATCTACAGAAATGAAAGATAAGCTTGGAATAAAATATTTGCAAAAACAACAAGAAAACTTTTATAACGAAATTATATAACAGAAATCTAGTAAAAAAATAACAACCTGACCAGTATCATCAATACGATACTCTGGACTATTCATAGGCTTGACTAAAAAAAAACTCAGACACCTTGATCAGAATACTATAAAACTCATAACCATGCCTACCGCACGACATGCAAGAGACGATACGGACATACTCTGCGTGAAAAAACGAAGGGAGAAAAGGACTGGTAAGTATAGAAGACTGTGTGGGCGACATTAAAAAAGAGCTGAAGAAATACATGACCCAGAACACAGATAAGCTTATCACCGCAGCAAAGGGCACTGAACAATGAACAACTCGGGAAAACCTAAACCAGAAACAAAGAGAAGGATAGTACTAGAAATTGGGGAGAGCTGTTGTCACTCCATCGAAGACAACCGGTTATTATCAGTGAAAAATCGCTGACGATGAATTGTGCGATGATTCCTTGTGAGTACAAATAATAACGTATTTTAATTATTATTCTTTTGTAGAAATTTAAACATTTATTTTCCAAAATAATAGCAACATTTAAAAGCGATATTAGTCTCTAACTTTATAATATAGTAGGCATGTTCCATTTGATATGACAAAATGCAATATGTACATACATTATTTAACACACACAGATATATATATATATATATATATATATATATATATATATATATATATATATATATATATATTTAGACATTAAGGAAAAGGAACAATTAAACGCGTAAGAAATACAAAAAATGAGATTTGACCTGCTTCTTTCATAAAAAAAACGATTAGAAGTTTTCCATAAACAATGAAAACTAGCAGGATATTCAAGTGCTCTATACTCTCAAAATGTTTTATATTTAGTAAATCCTTCTCATTGTTTTTGGCATTGTGCGATTTTACGCATGTTAGTAGTGTGAATGTGCTATCTTATTAATTTTAACCTCGATTGAATATATATTATCTGCATGTTTTAAAATTGATCAAAATAATACTAAAAGGGGCTCCAAAGCTTTCGCGAAACCATCATGCCAAGAAAACATGGTTAACTGATATCATTGCGTTTAAAAAAACATTGTACACACCTTTCTGTCATAAACTTTTAATAAAGTAGTTAAACAGAAAACTAAGGGGACTTCTAAGAACTACCGAACCAGATCGTTTCATAGGGAAGTCGGCTTGGGACCACCATGTTAATATACGATGTTTCTGAGGAATCATTTATATATAATTTGTTTTTAATGTAGTTTAGATACGCCGACGTAAATTACTGTTTTACAGGCTTTAAGAATGGTGCGGAAATCAACATTTCTAAAAAAGTCTTATGGAAAAAGCAGATTTGAGCTAATAATATATAAACATGTTGTTGCTTGCAATAAATTCAATGTATATCATTGCAAGCTACCAAAAATAAGGCTTCTTGAACATTGCCGAAACCATCTAGCCAAGAAAAGTAATGATATAAATAGGTTGTTGCTGTTAAAATCAACTCTGTATATACTATTTTACTTACATTATCTGAAGTACAGTGAAACAGAAAGTAAGGTGTTTCAGAGAGTGTTTCCGAGACATTCTTTTATATATTTTCTTAAGAATATTTAAAGACGTGAAATTAAAGTTAATGAGGTGTCCAGATCTCTGGCAGAACATTTTTCCGTAGAAGACAGGCGTCAGCCTACCAGGTAATATTT
The DNA here is from genome assembly GCA_963556195.1 of Sepiola atlantica. Lineage (NCBI taxonomy): Eukaryota > Metazoa > Mollusca > Cephalopoda > Sepiida > Sepiolidae > Sepiola > Sepiola atlantica. Next base: position 144,396,344 of record OY744521.1, read on the forward strand.
TTTACTATTAAAAAAAGCATATACATTAGTGTTTCATTATTCTAAGTACAGTGTTTAAAATAACACTATTAATACAGTGCGACAAAAAGAACCTAACGAGGCGTATAGAGCATTATAGAAACGATCGATGTCTATGGAATATAATGTTAGCCAACACATGAAAAACATTTTGTTGCTTATAACATTCACTGTATATAAGTTGTATTATGATATTTAACGTACGCTGACGCATAATAAAATTAAAGAGAACTTCAGGGCGCTATTGAAATTATACTTTTTGGTGAAAGCCGTAAAAGACGGTGTTTTTATTTTAAAAAAAAACAGTATATTATATATTTACTACATTATTTTAAATTTAACGACACACCTATACATTCATGAAGCCTCCACAGCGCTGCCGAAATTATCATGTCCGTGTAAAGCACTCTTTAGTTAATGATGTAAAAATATATTATTTATTGTAAGGAAGCACAGGTATATAATTTTTCTTACAATATGTTAAGTAGAGTGTAGGAAAAATCATGATTCAGCGTTTATCTTATTATTATGGGTGTAAATATTTTAATGATTGCCTAGAAAAAATATATATCAGCTTTTGATTTTTATTAAAAGCGTAGGTCTTCCAAAAAGTCCGAGATGTTAACTCATATATATGAGATGACTCTATATATGCACATTTACTAGTGTTGTTTTATGAATTATCCACACTCATATCTAGACTAAGAAAAACAGTGAATCGATCCAATGTATATGTAGGTGAGAATTGCACATTAATATGTGGTTTTATTTTTCTATATTTCCATGCAAAATCCACTCAATTGGCAACTCACTCGCCATGTTGCACGTTTCCATGCCGACAATGTTTGCATTAATACCAATTTATAATGGCTTCATTTTCCCAGCCAGCGACGCGGCAAAAT
>OY744521.1:144399763-144407263 GCA_963556195.1 Sepiola atlantica
GATTTCAATCTTTTTTCTTAATACTTCTGATGATACAATATAATCTATATCATTTTCATAATCATTTTACTCTATAAAATTCGAACTGTATATCACTTTTTCTCTATACTTTCGTAACCACAGTCTTAAATCTTCACGTATCAATTTACGGCATCTCAAGCCTTTTTAAAACCACGTATCTGTTCACGGCATCTCAGCATTTATACGTATCTTAAAGTCTCTAAAAAGTTCTCAAATAAATCTCAAAGTTTACCTTATCTTCTGTTCTCTTCTTTGGCCTGTGATTCGTCTAGTCTTCGCTGGCTGTGTCGTCTTGATCGAAGTGTAACGATACACGTTACATATCTTATTTTTCAAATAAACGAAAGGTTTACCTTATCTTCTGTTCTCTTCTTTGGCCTGTGATTCGTCTAGTCTTCGCTGGCTGTGTCGTCTTAATCGAAGGAAGAAGTCTGTCTCAGACAAAATGAACACACGAGACACGGATTTTCTTGAGGGGATATTTCACACAAATTTATTTATTCTCAACACACCATTTTCTTACTTCTCGGTTCGGTTGTCGTCAGGGGGATTCCGGCTTCGACTCTCTCATACTCGGGCTATTTTCTTTCCTTCTGGGGTATCTTTTGGCCCCCCCACAGTGGGGCCTTGCCTTTTTACCGGCTACATTTTCGCAGCCGGTCTGAACGGTCTCGCTTCTAGGTCCCGACTGATTCTAAAAACTAAGTTGTTGTTCTCTGTGGTGACGTAATTCTCGTTCCCACGCACAATCTGGGGACAAAACGTCTCACTCTGATCTCTGACTCAAAGATCACGTCAGGTCTAAATTTGTTATGACTACTCTTGAATCAAACACTTCTCTGACTCATTTCTGAGTCCAGAAACAAAACCTATTTTTCGATAACAAAATTAGCTATTTGATACTAGTTAATCTACCCGTTTGAAATACAGGGCCCGTCATAATATAACACTCCTCTCCACCTTATCTTTCAAAATTTCTTCCCTGAAGAAATTTACACAAATATCCAAATCCATCACCAACACTTTTTTTTTTTTTTTAAATACAGACGCACATATTCATCTAATCATCGGTACACGACCGATTGCTGATCGGGCGTATTGCCGCGATATGGGGGCACAAAAACAGAAACCCCTTTCCTTAACCCGTAAACTTAAATGGTCAGCCTCGAGGCCTACCGAGGGTATCGTCGCTATGCCGCCTGCCATATATGGACCCCCACTGCAGGGTCTGGTCAGAACCAAGGGCCAAAACGGCTGGACCTCTGGTCGTCCAATCCGGCCCAAGATTTCATCTCTGGGGTTCAGGGAATCCTCTCCCACGCCCCAGCCCGGCTCCCCGTGGCCATCTCCCCACACGCGACACACCAGGCTCACCCCCCCGTATGTGGACTTCAAGTTCAACAGTAGTGGACAAGGACACTGTGAGAAATGAATGGTACGAATTCTCTGCGATCCCGCAAAGCACCCCCCGTATGTGGCCTTCAAGTTCAACAGTGGTAGACAAGGACACTGTGAGAAATGAATGGTACGAATTCTCTGCGATCCCGCAAAGCACCCCCCGTATGTGGCCTTCAAGTTCAACAGTGGTAGACAAGGACACTGTGAGAAATGAATGGTACGAATTCTCTGCGATCCCGCAAAGCACCCCCCCGCATGCGGCCTTCATCGGTCCTATGAGCCCCCCCCCCCATGGGATGTGGGGAGTCTCTCCTATGATCCAAAGATCAGCTCTCCGTCATGACATCCCCGGGCAATATTGCTCATCATCCACTCAGTTCGCTGCCGAGCCACAACGGTCCGACCTCCGACCCCCGGAGTATTCACACATAGGCATTCACTCAATTCACTCTTGTACTCACAAGCATCGGCACACAACGGCGATATAGGAGAACAAAAACAGAAATCTCCTTTCCTTAACCTGTAAACTTAAATGGTCAGCCTCCAGTGTCTACACGATGTACCGTCCCTACATTGCTTACTAATCTGGACCAAATACTTCGAACATTCCAGTGCCCCGGCGCAAACGTCCGCGAACAATCACTCATGTCTCTAGCTCCCAGCCCTGTTCATTAAACGTGGAGGACCCCATCCCATGGATCTATCTAGTCGATACGGTATTGAGCGAAATGTCACATCGAATCATCCTGCTCCCGGAACACGCCGAATGACCACAAACTAGGCCCAACCTATAATCTTATAATTAAATCCAATTAACACCCGGTACCTCTTTTTAAAAAAAAATCGATCCCCATGGTTCTATCCGCCCCGACGCGCGCACCCGAGTCACACCACACCCCAGCTTAACTCCATCCCCACTGGTGTTGAGCAGACACCAATTCTATGCGTTCCCTTCCCGTGTTCCTATCTATGCGGTGGGGGGGCGGGGTATCTTCGCAGCACACTCGTCGGCAAACATCCAAAATCCACAAAAAAAAAATGGGACCACAATTTCAAAGCTTAACATTTTACACAACTTTCACACACTCTATCGGCGCAGTTGGGCACACCTGGGTCACAAAAACAACAATCTCCATAACTGACCACCTTCCTTTTCTCGTGGTCCCACAGAATGACCATATCCCCGTCATTCTCCCGTTCGCAATTTTAACGTATGCAGGCTTTACCACAAGCCTCGCCACTAACCCATGGGTACTCTATAAAAGAGAGCATACGAGCAAACGCCGGGAATCCCTCATTGACTTTCCAAGCCTGTACATACTCTGTACACGGGGATTTTTCCCGATAAAATCAACCCTGTCCAAGGGTTTCCGCGATCCGACCCAAACCAACTCTAGCTGCCCGAACCTAATCAACTCAAATCGCCCGGCTGACCCACGTAACATTCAATTTAAGAACTGTTTTTTTTTTTAATTACATTTTTAAATTTCTCCATCCTCTAAATAGTAAAATATCATTCACTCAAGCATTAGGAACCCGGAATCCTCCATGTAACAAATACATCAAAATACATCAAAAACAAAAAAAAAAATTCATTCCACCCAACAACAACAAAAAAATAAAACCGACAGAACCAATGGAGAACATATCTCCACAACACAATATAACATAAAAAGATAAAGGGAAAAGAGAACAGCGCCCGACACCATGGCGGGCCGACATGTCGCCAAACTCCAACCCGGACACCATCAGATCACCCGTCGCCGCCGTCGCCATTTTCCTGCAACACTTTCCAGCAGCCTTCAAGGCCCACGGGCGCTTTCTTTCTCTCTCTCTCTCTCTCTCTCTCTCTCTCTCTCTCTCTCTCTCTCCCTTCCTTTCTAACAAGCATATTCTGACCTCGCGCGCACATTTTTTTTTAAACAATCTCTTTTAACATTTCAATTCTTCTCTCTCTCTCTCTCTCTCTCTTTCCAACACATTCTTTCTTTCTTTTTTTTTTTCTAAACACGCACACTCCGTCCTCGCGTGCACATGCCACTTCAGCGCATCCACCCTTTTTAACATTTCCATTCTTCCTCTCTTTCTCAATTACATACTTCCCTCGTTTTTTTTTCTTTTTTCGCCCGTCATTGCCCTTCGCCTTTGTCCCCCACCAACACAAACCAGAAAAAAAATTACAGCAACAAATTCCTAAAACACAACACAAAAAAAACATAATTACGGCAAATCGTCCTTTTCTTTCTAACTAGAATGTACTTTTCCTACAAAGTCTTAACAATTGTTTTTGCGCGTGTGTGTGTGCGTGCGTTCTTTTTCTTCTTTTTTTTTAACAAAATGTGTCTTTCTTTTTTTTATTGTGTGTGCGTTCTTCTTTCTTTTTTTTTAACAAAATGTGTCTTTCTTGTTTCTCTTTCTTTTTTTTGTGAATCTTAACAATTAACAAAATCTCTTTCTGCGTAATCTAATAATTGTGTGTGCGTGCGTTCTTTTTTTTTCTTTTTTTTTTAACAAAATGTGTCTTTCTTTTTTTTTTCCTTCTTTTTTTTTTTTGAATCTTAACAATTAACAAAATCTCTTTCTAATAATTAACTACATGTGTCTCTCTTTTGTGTATCTCAACAATTTTCCCCTCGTGTCTCGTTCCTTTTTTTTTCTTCCTTTTTCTATTACTTTAACTTCGTAAGAGTTCCTTTTTTTTTTTAAATTTATCTATCCAACATAAAAATACGAGGTACTCACTGTTCGTTGACATCACTCTCTCTCTCTCCGCTGATCTCCCTCTGTCTTCGCTTGCTTCTGGACCCTAAGATTTTCGCTGTGGCAACGCGGTTCGTCTCAACCTATTTCTTGTGGAAATAGCAAGTCACGGCAACCAAAACAAGTAGTTGTTGCATAACTACTGACATTCAAACGTAGCGTGCAGCAAGGGGGGAGAGAGCTTCTTTTATCACTACACGCAGAAATCCTTCCGACTGAGGCATTTCTCCAAAACCACCTCAGCAGTTCGCTATCACATCCTCTCCGGCCGAAAACAACGTGAAATGTTCACGAGAGGATTAATAGTGATTTCAATCTTTTTTCTTAATACTTCTGATGATACAATTTAATCTATATCATTTTCATAATCATTTTACTCTATAAAATTCGAACTGTATATCACTTTTTCTCTATACTTTCGTAACCACAGTCTTAAATCTTCACGTATCAATTTACGGCATCTCAAGCCTTTTTAAAACCACGTATCTGTTCACGGCATCTCAGCATTTATACGTATCTTAAAGTCTCTAAAAAGTTCTCAAATAAATCTCAAAGTTTACCTTATCTTCTGTTCTCTTCTTTGGCCTGTGGTTCGTCTAGTCTTCGCTGGCTGTGTCGTCTTGATCGAAGTGTAACGATACACGTTACATATCTTATTTTTCAAATAAACGAAAGGTTTACCTTATCTTCTGTTCTCTTCTTTGGCCTGTGATTCGTCTAGTCTTCGCTGGCTGTGTCGTCTTAATCGAAGGAAGAAGTCTGTCTCAGACAAAATGAACACACGAGACACGGATTTTCTTGAGGGGATATTTCACACAAATTTATTTATTCTCAACACACCATTTTCTTACTTCTCGGTTCGGTTGTCGTCAGGGGGATTCCGGCTTCGACTCTCTCATACTCGGGCTATTTTCCTTCCTTCTGGGGTATCTTTTGGCCCCCCCCCCCCACAGTGGGGCCTTTCCTTTTTACCGGCTACATTTTCGCAGCCGGTCTGAACGGTCTCGCTTCTAGGTCCCGACTGATTCTAAAAACTAAGTTGTTGTTCTCTGTGGTGACGTAATTCTCGTTCCCACGCACAATCTGGGGACAAAACGTCTCACTCTGATCTCTGACTCAAAGGTCACGTCAGGTCTAAATTTGTTATGACTACTCTTGAATCAAACACTTCTCTGACTCATTTCTGAGTCCAGAAACAAAACCTATTTTTCGATAACAAAATTAGCTATTTGATACTAGTTAATCTACCCGTTTGAAATACAGGGCCCGTCATAATATAACAGTTGTATTATAATTAATTTGCATTACTTTATTATTATTGTGTCATTAAAGTGTTTTCATTATAATTATTGTTGGTTTTTTATTATAAATCACAATTTTTAGCTTTTTAATCGTTTAATGTTTCATTATAATCTCTATTATGTTATATTGTTTACTAATTTTTAATTAACTATTGAGTATCTCTATAGTTCTAGCTACTACTAGAAGTATGACTTGATATATTACATGGTTATAACAGTTTTTCTATCCACGTCATGAATATGTAGATACTTCCAATATAGTGCACTCGAAAGGTTTCAACATCTCAGCTAGTCGAGTATAATTTCTTCCGGTTTATATCCCTTCAAAATACCTCCAACCCAGATTAATATTCATAAACCAATAACAAATACTTATTTGCATCTCCTATATAGTAATATAATATTTTAGTGTCATGGGCGCAAACGTTTCTAATATTTTTTTTAACGATCACTTGATACTGTACTAAAGTTAATGACATATGATAAGTTGCATTACACCGTTTCGATACATACATGTTTTTAATATATCGTTTTTAAATAAATTACCCTCATACTGTCGCTTTATTCGGATACTTACTATAGACGATATCAGTAGGTAGCGTCTTGAAGTTGTACCAAAGGGTGTCTCCACTTTGTCTACAGTCATTGGACATTTTGAAGTGCTATCTTTTGTTCGGGGAGATGTTAAGCAACATTCCCGTCTGTTTAGATTCGGTCTCTTAGAACTTGTCATTGAAACCATGTTTATTGCAAGACCGCGATTCTACTCTGCTCGTAAAAGACGGCTATCATTTATACATAACCCAGGTCTTTTTCTTATACTCATACCAGGTTAATACCCCAAGTCTTTTTCTTATACATATAGATTTGCTGCTGCATGTCTGGCTCTGTACAAGCATCTGTGTCAGTACACCTTTTCTTCTATTGTTTTCGATTATATATATATATATATATATATATATATATATATATATATATATATATATATATATATATATATATAATGAAATAAGCTAGATAAAGGTGTGCTGGTGACAAATCTATTCCATCCTCGATTGGTCAATGCAATGTGTACTCGATGAAATAACATGTTTATTCTTCTTTCCCTTAGCCATATTTTTCAAAGAAAGAAAAGAATAAAGTAGACAAAAAGAAAATAACTGGGAAACGATTAAAATATAAAATATTCATCGTGTTTAAATTGATGAGTAGGCATATTCTGGTAATTAAGCAAAAAACGGAAGTCATCTAAACTCATCGATGAACACCTATAATAGGACAGGAAAAATAAGAATGAGATTATTAAAAACATATAGAAAACAACAAGAAACGTGTTAAAATAGAGAATTATAAAGGTGGTCAGTGAAAAAAAGTATGTCCTTATTTAAGAATACTTAGAATAATAATTGCAGCAGATATTGAATGATAAAGAATATCAATTATTGATCGGCATGAGAATAGAATAGTCGGCGAACTTCCGGTGATATAGGAAACACGGTAGTAACCTAAATTTACCGACATAACACGTGCGAAAAAAAAGAATAACAAAATTAAATAACGAAATGATAACCAAAACACTGAAGAAAACAAAAACTTCAAATAACAAAGACGGTCAGTAAAAATATATTTTTTAATTTTATGAATAGTTAAATTGATAATGATAGCCGATGATGAATTAGGCGAAATATAAAAACATAGTATGCGTATAGGTTATTTCCAAAAATGTAAAAGGGCCATAATTCTATGTTTAATATATATGTATATATATATATATATATATATATAGAGAGAGAGAGAGAGAGAGATATTTATATATATATATATATATATATATATATATATATATATATATATATTATAAACAGCTATTAAGTATTCATAACCTACAGACATCGATGTGTCATGCTTAAGTTAAGTTTATAATGAGTGCTGACTGTAATTTGGACTATAATCGCCAAGTTTTGTGATTTTTAAAGTTTTTTACTTTTTGTGTACAATTTGCACTGACCATAGCCACGCC
>OY744521.1:144412263-144452263 GCA_963556195.1 Sepiola atlantica
CCTAATATACGCTACTCATAAACATTGGCTCACGGGATTTATATATAAATATTTTCTATTTTTATTTTTAATTTCTATCTTTATTTTTTATATCTCTTTAAATCTTCCCCAGTTTAAAATCTCAATTGTTACTGTTCACCCCTCGAGCCATATGAATACTATATCATAGTAGCCGTTTAAAAATTGTTAAGGCCTATGTGCTGTACATATCCATAGTATATCACTGCTTACACGTTTTGCAAAATTCAATATAGTGAATTCCGTTTCATAGTAAAGTGGAAAATCTTTAAATGGACGAAGATTTGTAAATGTTGCACCGATCCATGTAAATCATATCTTATTGAGAAACATAAATTTACTTTACTTGTAAACTGAAATATATACCGATTGTACACACAGATACACTTTACTATAAGATCGACACATACGTAAAAAAATAAACTCCATTTTAAAAAATCCGTGCGTCTATGTCAACACTTAAAACAATTAATAGAAAAAGAGCAGGTACGTCTGTAAATACGCAATACAAAAAAAATGCGCAATACAACGAAAAGAGTATTTACTTAACCCGCTTAAAGATAATGTGCGTAAACACTCCTAGTAAAAACCGCGAATAGTTTATGGACTAATTAATATTAGTATGATGATGCAAATGTATAAGGCTATGTATAGGCAGTACAAATGCAAATGTTAATAGATGGTAATAGAAGCTTAGAAATAATTTATTAGGAAACTAGTAGCTACATGCTTATTACAGAATGAGAATTATTCGAACGAACAAGGTTTAAAACAACACTCGTAAGCGTGTTTTTGTCTTTCTTTTTCGTTAAACTCATGCAATAGTAAGAATATAGTATTGCTCATATATTGTACTTAATTTAAACCAACTATTGGACGAATAAAATGTATTATAATCAAAATAGAATTTTAATACATTTTTATATTCTTGCCCCGACACGAGGGCAAAGTATTTTTGTTTTCTACATCACTTCTTAGACGTTGTGAGATAGCGTCATAATCAACATGGCGTTGCGTCGGTTTATTGCTAGCGAGATACGCTGGAACATCAAAGCGATCATTGAGGGCCCGTATCTACAAGCGGTTATTATCTATCCAATGTCTCATATAAATCTTGAAGTATCGGGACCGCAGACAGTAACGTTTTTAATGATATATGCATGAAAATTAAACCAGCCATTTAGTGAAGAGTTTTTTTTGCTTTTTTCTGGTTTCGCGGAACTGGGATGTGTTGTCGAGATGGGCAACCTATTCCGCAATTCATAACGTCGTTGAAAGACGGAAGAATGTGGCAACGCATATGAGTGATTTTCTGGCACTAAAAAACAAAAAAGAAATGTCATTACTTTCGCTCAGATAATATATCTTCTATCTCAGCAAACTGGCTAAAGATTTGACGCATACCCGACCGAATCTAGACTTCGTTTGACTACATCGGAGTGATTACGCAGCCAGACGGCGCTGAATCATTAGGAGAAAGGGTGAAGAGCAAATCCGTTAACAGGTTTGTTGAAACAAATATTAACACCATTAATACAACATCAAAATAACTTCTGTTAAATATTCCATCCGATAGTTTTATAATTGATACGCCAATCATTTTTGTCAACTATGATTTCGTAATGTAACTTATTCATTCGTTTTACGTTGTTGCTATTATCAATTTAAATAGTAACTTTCTGTAAATATGTATTTATCCATATACAATCACATTTCATTGAAATTTAGCTGACCATTTTGAATTTACTATTGTCAATAACATTAGACGATGGATATAATAATAAGAAAGTATATACAATAATATAGGATCTACTAATTATTTTTCTAGTTTCAATTAAATCATCTCCCATCATTTTATATGGTACATTAGTTACTACCAATTATTATAATTCTAATAAATGTATCACCTTCATAAAATAGCCGATTCATTTATATTGACATTTTTATTGAATCTGTATGTGTAAAAAATTTTCTAATATCTAATAGTTTAATGAATATAAGAAGTTGTGTTAAAAGGCTATCATAATGCACTTACGTTGAACACTTCTTTAATACGAGACGAGGTAAACATAATAAATGATAATATTCAAAAATGTCAATATTTTTTTTTAATTGATTTTTATTTACCGACGTGGTTTGCAAATTATGAGAGTATCAGTGGTGTTGAGATCTTTCCATATTGCCATTTATTCTGTTTAGCTCATTTCGTATACAACGGGGTTTTCTACAAAGTTGCATTGTCATAGTATTCAAACACAACTTGTTACACACTACTCATAATGCTTCAATACTACTGGAATACATGTAGACCAGTCGAAAACACACCTGAAGGCCGACTCTAATAGATACTGCCCGTCTACACACTCTTTATCCTAGACTTTTATTGAAATGGACACTGACTTCTCAAGATTAGAGCTTCCGACGTCAATAAATGAGCGTCATGGTGCACGAACTTCGTCAATGTTTCACCATCAACAGCTGGGATCCCAAGATGAAAATGAAGGTTTTATGTAAGAATTCTAATATTTCCTTAACATTAAGTATTCTAACAATAATTTAAATCGATATTTTTATCTGATGTAAATTATGCTTACATTTCAGACCAGCTTTTTTATATTCCGTTTCAATTGTTACAATCTGAGTTTTGTGCTACTTCTATGTACATATGTCAGGGTTTTCACACTTATATATCTTATACTTATTATAAATGTATTCTTTAAAATAGCCTTCTCTAATATATTAGTTTATATCTAATATATTGTTGTAAATAAATCCTAATATACTGTTTAGGTGATAGTGTTGACTGGTTGAATCTGAACAATTATTAGCAAATAATTCCATCTGCATTTGATAAATAGAAGTCGTAGATTTGTCTGATGTGTCTAATATCTCGATCGATTGTTCTAATTGCCTATACACTTTTACATATTAATGTTTGAAAATCTGCATACATATATTTTAATATTTTTTGTTAGTATTAATAATTATGCAGGCTACACAGTACGATTATTGGTTAAATATTATCAGATGAGCAAGGTTTCGTACAATCTAAAGAAAAGAACATATTCGACGTGTTGGAACTTTCGTCAATAAAAATACCTGTTTTTTTAAGTATTGTTGTGTAACATGAGTTACAGAACAGCGAATAAAAATAAGATACTCACCCCATAAACAACGCTTTGTTGTCTGCACAGTCAAAGAAGATTGAAATATCGATGATGGATGGCATTAACCAGATATCTACTGATAAGATGCGAAGAGAACTAGAGTAATATGGTGACTCATAGAAACTCTAATCACATGAAAAACAATCGTTATTGTCAATCATAGACCAATAGTAAGAGGGTGTTGCAAAAACGCAAAATAATTTGCTATGTTTATCGAAAGACGTGGACATTACTGGAAATCTGAGGAAACGCGTTGTCACTCATATTTCAAGGAACCCCACCGGTTATTGCCAGTGAGCAATTACTGATGATGACTTGTATGAGAACTCCATGTATGTAAATAACAAACACTATGAGTAATAACATTATCTACTATTAATGGAGAGTGTTTATATGGCTATAAATAATCGATATTTCGTATATGTCTGGCTGATGACAAAACAATTGTATGCTATTCTAGAATATGCACTGTCTTGTAATGCACAATCTAGGGTGGAGGTTTTGTAGTACATGTTCTGTTGTCCTGAGCCAATCCGTACAGGAATCTCTACTTTCTGTGAGAGTGGACAGTGTAGTGTATGTTTTTTAGTCGATATCATTCACCCAGCCATTCTCTTCTTATTTTACTAGGAATTGCTAATATAGTATCTGGTCTGCATTATAGATGCCGTCATCCTAGGGATGCCCTTCCATTATTCTGGTAGGACGGGAAGTGTAGTATATGTCCTGTTGTCATACTGCCATACTTCCAGGCATCACGTTTTACTTTTTAAAGCTACTTTGTATATCTTCGTTCCTCATGATACTATCCACCCAATCATTACACCATTCTATTTGCAAGAGGAAGGTAATGAAATATCAGTTTTCTTATGATGTTATCCCGCGCAGCATTACCTATTCATTTAAGGGCAATGTAGTATATACTCTATTGGCATGATACATTTTTCTCATGCATACCCCCCTTTTTTTCCGAGGGGCAGTAGTTTCATATATTTTCTCTGGTCACGGTACCATCCTCTATTAGGATGAGCTTCTTATTTTTGTGAGGATTTCTCCTATTGTAATGATACTATCATATCAGAAATAACCTTTTTATTTTCGAGCGGAAGTATCGTATCTGCTCTGTTGTCATGAGGTAATCCTCTCAACTATCACCTTCTCCTTTAAAGAGAGTGTAGTATATCATCGTCCGTCATATATATTAGCGAAATTATTTAAACCAGAAGGACCATATTATTGTTAGTATTATGATAATAATATATACGATACGAAATAAATGCAGAATTATTTCTTTAAGAAAGTGCATAACGGTGTTCATCATTAATTTATTTCTATAACTACTCTAATTGTTCATGGATTCTTCTTGTTCTTATTACATTTAGCCTTAATACCCTTTCAACGTAACTCATTTTTTTCGTGTATTTATTCTGAGTCATTTACGAATTCCATTCGAACTAGCCTGTGTCATTTATAAGTTTTCTTTAATGTTAATGATAAAGCTGTAACAAAAGAAAAGAGACATAGAATATTAAAGAGACGTGGACGAAGCTCAAGAGAATAAGAGTAAATGCGTCTCGGATTATCTCCCCTGGGCAAGGAGAATAGCGTGTTACTGAAATAGTGAGCGAACGTGTTCCCCTGCCAAATAACTCTCGCTGACTACTTTACACGTGCGCTTTTTAAGACATACCCGCAAGAAAAATCTGGTCTTTCATTTGGCCGGAGTTTGCGGTCAAGTCTTAGCCTGGATCGAAAAGGTTAAAGGCTAATACGTCGAAAATTGCTGAAAATCATTTAATGTGTACGCCAGTTTTGTATAAAAGAGAAAAAGGATTTTAAACATCGAAGGTTTCTTAGTAGTCATTTAGAAAGACAGAAGGGAAGGGCATGTCTTAATTAGAGGCTTACACGAGCAGTTGTGAGGAAATCTCGCGTTTCGGGTCGGTTGGACAGCTTCTTCGTGTGACGCCTTGGGATAGGATGGTTGCTACATAAATGGCCAGTAATAGTATGGCTTATGAAACAGGACAGACAAACCAAATGCTGGAACGCAAGAGAGATTAAGAATTACGTAATATATTTTGCAATGACTCTTAGCTTAACGAGTTATTTTTATATTTCAGTTTATGTGTGACTAAGTAGAAAATACAGGAAGTAGACACAGTGGCAATTGAAGAAAAAAAAAGAAAAAGAAAGACGCGAAACACAAAATGGTAGTCAGTATAAATGAGAAAGCGAATAAGACAGAGGAAATACAGAATGAATATTATTTTTAAAGAAAAAACAAATAAAAGTGTTTAAAGAATTAATAAATAAAAATAAATATAAAAATATTAAGGAAGGAATTTGAATGCAATATAATATAGAATGAAATAGAAAGAAAGCTATTGATATTTTCAGGGAAATATAGATTATTAAAAAAAATTAGAATTTCAAGTAAAAATATATGATAGAAAAAACGACAGAAATGCAAAAATAATATAGAAAAATAGATTTTAAAATACATATTAAAGAATAACACAATTAATGAATATTTAAATGTAAACAATTAATAATTTGAGACATCATAATTTAGCATAGAATGAGATAAATGATTGAATAATATGTTTACAAAAGATAAGAAAATTATTTCTAAAGAAGACGGGGCAAATAAATCAGAACAGTTGAAAAAAGACAATGCATTAATGAATACATTTTCTAATGCAGTAATCATAAATGTAATTTATTGTTTATGCCTGCTTGTTCTATTCGCGTTGCAATTCTATATACACGAAAAATTCCAGACATTTAAATTAAATTCCTCGAACAGAACCGTTTAGCATCATTTTAAAACAGTTTTATGGCTCTTTACGAAGATAAAAAAATCAGGGAATAATCATACTACAACTTTTCTATATACTGCTTATTTGGAGTTGGATCGAAATCTAATACAATCTATGTATTCTACAAAGTGTATCAATTTCGAGGCTTGAAATTTGTTATTCTTACATCCCAAGAAATCTTACTTTATTTACGTCGATTTACTAAATATAACATTTCGCGAACATCTGACATGTGTGTTAACTTTTAATGGGAGATGATGCCTCCTAAAATCCTTTAAAATACTTCAAAGAAAGTGAAAGTTTGGGAAAAAAGTTCCGATGCTAATCTCTATAAATCCAATTTTTTAAAAATTGAGAAATTATAATTTATGAAGACGAACAATTCTAATCGGAAATTTTACAGTAAAAGTGTATATTAATTAAAATCTCAAATATTAGGCACATATCACATTAATTTACCACACTAATTTGAATTGGGTTAAAGTGATAAAATGTACCACTTTTCGTAGGGGACACATTTCACGATTTTTAAAAACAGCGTTTCCGCGTTTTTCATACACTCTGATTATTTATTAATTGATGTTTTAAAACTATTGTCATAATTTCAAAAAGATCTGGACATTATCAAAGTTATTCCACTCCGTTTTACAAAGTTTATGAAGAAATACTTTAAACTGTATTTGCCATCTTTACGTTCAGCCTCTGTGTTTCTTAATTAATTATGATTAATTAGTTTTCTTCAGAGTAAATGATGAGCATACATAGATATCAAAATATACCCATACTTAATTGTTTACATATATATGTGTTTAATTCGGCAGAATAAACTATTAATGGAATAATACATATTTTGTAATTATGCTTCAAAAACTAATACTCAAAAAGATGTCTATCTGTACACGTGTTTCAACAAATCATTCTGGTCATTACTACAGCAGGGAAAAGTTAAGAACAGTATGGGTTTTCTCTTTAGCACATATTTTTTGTCAATTCCAGTGAAATTATTTATAATAAGACCAAAAACCAAAGGCTTAACCAAGGTAGGATGGATGAATCTAATAACACGTTTTTTTTCTATTGTAACAAGCTAAACATGCCAGCTTGAAATTACTTGACTGTTGTATTTTAAAGCATGATTACACAATATAAATTACATCATAAAATGTTATACTGAATGAAAATATCTAAGCCCCATTAGAAATAACGTATTTAATATTGAGCGTAATTATACTTGCAGTTTCTAATATATCCTTGGTTCATGATATTTTATTAATCAAAGTAAATAATCCCATGTAATATCCTCGAAATATAGTTATTGTTTCAGTTATTTAACATATATATCTAAGATAACAATACTTGAAACACAGTATACACACACAGATATATATATAAATATATATACATGCACACACACACACACACACACACATATATATATATATATATATATATATATATATATATATATATATATATATATATATATATATACGCAGCGGTGTTATTCTTTTTACTTGAGATAGACAACCTGTAGGTATAGTTTGTATTTATTCGCTCCTTAAGCGTCACATTATTATCATGCGATAAAAGTTCGAAGCATGTCCAAAATTCTTAGGGCTTAACGTAATATTTGTTATCTTTTAATGAACAAGAATTACATCCACTTTGCTCTAACATGTTTTTGTTTAGGAAGTAGTGTAGAATATTTTATGTTTACATGGTGATATTGTTAGATTATGGGGCCCTGCATTTAGAGTGTAGTCAACTAGTATTAATTGTGCACCGTGTGAAAGAAGTAGAATTAAGTGCAATTTGAGTGCAGTGATAATTTAGGACGAAGGTGTGGACGTAAGAAAGATCACTTGACTTACGCGATGTGCAACGGTGTCATTCCGTACGAGGTGAGTGAAAAGGTGTTCTCACACTCGCTGTGACGAGTGATGCATCTTTAGTTCAAAAGGTAAGACACAGAGGCAATCTGGTGCAGTTAGGAGATTCGTTGAAAGGTCAAACACAGAGAGAATCAACACACTCAGCCATGTAGCTTTGTCTGAAAAAGTTAGTTTTCAACGACAGTTCACGATGGAAGCCCGTAATATAGAAACGTGTAAACTGGTCTCTGCAATGCGAGGTCTGTGTGAATCGCGAGAGATGGACTAAACTTAGAAGAATGTAGCTAATTACGTCCGACGTCACACAAGCGGGGTGAATGCTAGGAAGAGTTGAATGAATGAACAGACAATGGAAACCTCCCCAAATGGAACGAAGCGTGAAATAAACTAAAATAAATCTCTCTCAAAAACCGTCTCCGAATGTCTTTGTCTTCTTGCTTGATATCTGAATTTGCCCCTAAAACAGGTATACTACTGCGATCACGGGCCAATGACGAAGTGAGTATGCCGGCAGAATCCACAGCCAACAGCGACGAACAGATCTGTAAAGATAACTTTATTATGAAAAATGCTTGGAGAACTTGAAAGAGACTCATATTCAAAATAATAGTGTTCAAGACGTGTAAAGATATGTTTAACGAGAATTATTGAAAATGATTGACAGTTTAAGGAAAATGTGTTAAAAGTGAAACTTAAAAAATGTGTTTAAAGTGACCGTTAAAGCTGTGTTAAAATGACTCTCTTGAAACATGTGTTTAAAATGTTTGTTTAAAAATGACTATGAAAGTGTTTTACCAAAGTATTAAAAAAGCTTGTAACCGCTACTAAGCTTTCGTGTGTCTCGGTCACGAGAGGGTGTAATTCGAATTGTTTCAGTGGTTTCACAGAACTGTCTCAGTCGGGGCAGGATTAGTGACCAACGTAATAATAATAAAGCTCCCCCTGTGGTTCTCGTGACATTTAATTGTTATCGGGACTATGTAACAACATCCTCCCAGCTATTACCTGATACTTTACGGAGTGTAGTGCATATTTTGCTAAAAAAACAAATAAATACAAAATTAAATAAAAAAATAATAATAATAATAATAATAATAATAATAATAGGCGAGTATGTATAAATGATAAATGAAATATATAAGACACTTCTACTGCTAGGATTCATAGAAAGATCCATTGATTTGACACTCACTGCAGCATAAATATAGATATCACGGTGCCCCCAACATCAGTTGGTAACATGAAAATATTCGTGGAGGGTCTGAAGTGATGACGAGCTCCATTCAGATATCGAGTTAAATCTAGAATGTGTAATAATCACTCAAATTCTAGAAAAAAAAACATCGGCTGTTATCAATGAGGACTCAACTATAAGCGGATGTTGCAAGTGTGTTGCAATGGTGCACAAATTAAATGGATATAACTGGATAACTCTAGAAAATCTAATTGCTATTAAAAGTTAACTCTCATTAGCAATTGCATGTGCTCGAATTCCCACAAAGTAAACAAATATACTGAGTAGGTTTATTTTACACACATTCCGTGAAAGACAATCAACTAGTTTAAACGAAACACCTGTAAGACTAATAATTAAATGGACGTTACGTACAAGAAATAGTGTTCAATTTGCTGTCACGCACATTCAAGAATAAGTCACCGGGTGTTATCAGGGATATATAACTAGTAACGACTGGTATGAAAAATCAAAGGAAGTATTAGTATTATTATTAGTAATAGTAGTAGTAGTCGGGGTAGTAGTAGTAGTCCGTGCTGTGGTAGTAATTATACGAATAGTAATACTATACCCTTCTCTACCGAACATCGTTTGCTACCAGGTAAAATGGTCGTAGATGTTCTGATGGGGTGGATAGACGAAAGGCTGATGCGATCAAGATCACAAGTACTTAAGTAGAAAGGATACTTATTATTACCTTGATACTATGAACAGTTCCCAATTGTCGTTTGTAAGATACCGCTAGTATCGGTTGCTTTGAGAACTCCGAATGCTTTACACTAATGATTAAAAACACACGAAGAATATTGTACTATCGAATAGATTTCGTCGAACTCAGATTCCAGGGAAAGTCACATGTCGTGTTCATCTAAACATCACTACTAACGCTTAGTGTGAGCATTCAGTGTTAGTAGTAGAAATATTAATAATATCAGAAACATCTGGCAGCATCAGTCCCGGTTAGGTTCGATAAAAATGGTTAAAGTAGACAACAGAGGGGGAGAATCATCTAGACCACCGCGAGAGTGTCACGGAGATTACTGCCATCATTTAGCGGTTACTTCCAGTGAAATTCGGAAACAAAACTAATCGTAGTAAGCAGCGAACAATCTCTGTTTAACGATTGTAACAAGAAAGCACAATGATTTGCAATGATTATCAAAAAGCGTGCAGATTGTAAAAACATTTGAGAAAAGTTTTGTAACTACGACTCTAGTAAATACCACTGGTTATTACCAATGAGCAATCAATGCAACGACTCGTTGAAAAGCTCCTAGTGTGGGAATGATAATTGTAACATAAATACTTTGAAAACGTTAATCACATGACGCCCTTACAATGTTATGAGACCTACCATCCGTTAACATATTAATACAAAAAACGAAATCAAACTTGAAAAATCATAGATATGAGGATATATAGATATATACTTTGGAAAATACATTTGAAATTTATTGTACCCAAAGTTTGTATAATATAATGTCGGAAGGTAAATGAGTGAATTTTTGTAAGTAACTATGGTGTCTTTACATTCTTTATTCCTATCAATGTGGGTGTTATGCAGGGCTCTATTTTAGGTCCAACACGGTTTACTATATATAAATAAGCTCCAAGCGAATATTCGTCTGAACATTTAAATATTTTCTAGTGATACAAGTCTCTATTCTCCTGTTGCTTTTCGCCTATTCCCACCGAGATTAGTTGAAATATGCAACTGATCTAGAAGTTGATCTGGATTCAGTTTTTATTGGGTTACCAAAGCACTTGTTTCGTTTAATCCATTTAAGACTCAGCTCGTGTCTTTCACTCGTAGGCTTGTTACTTTTATTTCTGTGATTCCCATGAATGGCTCTGCTCTCAAGGATAATTTGAATCTGACACTTCTGGGTCTTCATCTCTCATCAAATCTTCTATGGAGTACATAAACTAGATCCATTGCCCATTCTGCTTCTTGTAAAGTCGGTTCACTCCATCGCTCAAAACACTTTCTCACACCTGAGGCTATTCTCCATCTCTACAATCCTACCAGCATAAAATGTGTGGAGTATTGTTGTCATATTTGGGCTGATGAAACTCCGTCCTAAAAGAGTTATTGATAAAGGCAAAAACGTATATGTAATGTGTTTGGTTCCACCATTTCTTCTTTTATGCATCCTGTCTCTGACAGACGTGATGTGGCTTGTCTCCGTCTTTTCTATAAATACTAGTATGGCATGTGTTCTCCATAATTATGGGATCTATTCCCTGCTTTTCTGTTCCATCTAATTGACTCGCTGGTCTATCTGTCTCCATCACTTTTCTGTTTTATACCTCATTGTAATAGAGCTACTTATTTCAGTAGCATCTTACAAGAACTGCAGGCTTGCAGATTTCTCTTCATGCTAACTAGTTTGAACCTAGTTATAGCCTTGGTGTTTTCAAGACTAAAGCCAATAGGCATATCCTGTCTTTGCGATACTTTTATACTTTTCTTGTTAATGCCTTAACTCAAGTTGTACCATTCCTTCTTTGGAGCAACTTCCATAACAAAGTAATTCCCAGTTTCAATAGTTATAATTCCATTTGCACGTGTTAATGTGTCTAATTAAAGACTGATTTTAGAATGTAACCTGCAATATTCTAATATCTACATCATATATATCATGTTTAAGATGTGACCCTGTAATCCTGTGTTGATACGTTATCATGTTAACTTAATCAGGTAGAAAATAGGTACGAAATATACATGATTAAATACGTAGAAGTATAACATATAATAACTTATATATACCTTATTGTACACTAGTATATTATACTCCATATTGTACACTAATCTAATTATGCAAGCTATTTTTCCACACATCGCTTTCAAAGATATAAAGGTGCCATTGAGCGTTTATATTTCTATGACATAACCAGCATGCATACATTTATTAACAAATTCATTTTAAATACAACTTACAAGATACAAATATCTGCACATACATTATCATTCAAGATTATGCTTGGAGATGTTGATCTGTTTAAAAAAACTGTCAAAATTATTGGACAGAAAAGCAGAAAAAATGGAAAATTATAGGAAAAACACAATAAATCAAAATAAACACATGAAATAAAAGTGACGTAATGGTTGAAAAGAAAAGTGAAAAAAGGAAAAGAAAATAATAAAGACACCCTAAAAATATGAAAGGCTAGAAACAAATCACTATTTTATCAATAGACGTGCAGACTTGATACACATTGAATTAATATTTTAAAAATGTCTTACTAATCAAACACATATTTAAATACAAAATTAAAAAATACTATGTAAAAATGTTAATCTGAATATATTTTTATTACTTTACTCAAAACCCTTCGAACCGCAACATGTGTAACGTTAGATAGAGGTCGTATACAATATGCTAGATGAAATGAAGCTATATAAATTAATGTGTTGAGATTGAAATAAAGATAGACTGATTTATATGAATAAAGTACAGACTCAAAGAGAGAATGAAAGAAAAGTCAAAACATGAAAGAACAAATATGGAAGATTGGAATACGTAAACTATATAAACGAATGTATTCAAAATGAAATTAAGAGAGAATATTAAACAGAAAAAAAACACGTAATACGGCATGCAACGCGTCGGTGAGTTATTTTATGTCAAATCTGTTTGTATGTTTTCATACGATTGTCTTCTAGAGTTTATATTCTTAAAAGTGTATATTTGTAAATAGACAATGTACGATAGTGTATGTTAAAGCATAGATGACAAATACTAACACTCAGAGTTATAGTTGAAGTCAGAGCGTTGTTGTTGAACAGTTACTCCATCTTAAACAAGCTTACAAATTAGGACCTCATCACAGTTTGAGTTGTTGAGTTTGTAAAGTAGAGGTAGGCAGAACACGCTAGAAAAGGCTGGAAAGCATAAGAAGCAGTGAAGAATAGTCAATATGGAATAATCGAGCAAACGAAATAACAGACGAAAATATGATGAATAGATTTAAATAGGAAGAAACGGGCTGAAAGCCAATATATGATTTGCAGGAAATATGAAAAGCATAAACATAAAATGAATACAATTACGGAAGCCAGGAGTAGGAAAATGTTATAAAATAATATAAAGAACATAGACACAATCTAGTAAATATAAATACAAGTGATAAAAGGAATTAATGAATGAGTGAAAAGTTAGAGAAAAGTAAGATAAAAGAAAATTACCAGAATGACCGACGTGTTTCGATTTTATTTTTAGATAAGGATTGACAAGTTGTATTAATCGGACTAGTCTTCTCATGTTTGAATGTTATTCTCAAGATGTCTCGAATCTGAATGTTCTTATGATAAACGCGAAAATATATGCTGAATTGTGAACTGGCAACTGTATTAAATCTATGGTGCTAGGTTATTCTCGTTCCGTCAGGAATGATCACGTAGAAGTTTTAAACAACTTTTATTTTTTTAGTGTCGCTTTTAGTGTCGGTTTTACTGTTTCTCAGAACGAATAATTATTTAATAATTAATTATCATTTTCGTTAGGTAACCGCGTGGATTAAATAAATGGTTCTGTTCGAATTTTCATAGATTGACATGAAGACTCAAAAGTTGGACAAGACGTACCTTAAGAAGGTCGGGCGTACATCGGTGGAAATGTTGTAGACATAACACCTTAGTTGAAAATAGTTGTCCGAATAATCCAAATAATACAAAGATACACTTCGCGACCGAGAGATAAAATCAAGAACTGAGGTAAAAATAAAAATATATATAGGAAAGAAAATATATGAAAACAAATCTGTTAAATAAGATTCAGAACAATAAACATTAACTAACACACAGAAAAATAGAAAAGAATAAGAACCGAATTAATTCGCAAATTAGTGGTTAGTCTTTTATTTTTTTAATTCTGTTACTGCTATTAGTCTCACCAATATTTTAGAGGTGTTTAGGGGAGAAAAATCATGCAAGTTGCAAACATCCATAAAGAGGTGGTGTTATGGCCACGAAAGATTTACTAGCGTCACCTCTCGAGGGAACACATGAGAGAAAACTTACGCGGAATGTGTTCAAAATGAAATAATGTAAACAGAGACGGTCTGATACATATGAATAAAGGTAGAAAAGGATAAACCGGAAATAGAATGCAAAATATAGTGTTAACAGGGAAAACAAAATGACGATGGAGTTATATAGGGAGATCAAAAATCAAGAAATAAAGAAACAACAGAAAAGAAAATGAGTCAAATTGATCATTTTATTTGACGAGACTGTCAGATTGAAGGAGAAAAACTGGTTTGATGGGGAAAAAGTTGCAGGAATTGAGAAAACCAGTAGTTAAGATGTCTATCGTTTTAGATAGAAAGGTCCAAAATCGAATCTGTTTATGCCCATCAGCAACACTTGCTGGCATGCTATATCGCATGCGGATGCACCCAGTTGACATGCTAGGGCGCAAGTGGAAGCAAGAGGGCAGACGCGAAAGGAGAAGTTATAGGTGGTCTTCCAATTCGATGCGAGCTTTTTTCAATTAAAAGGGAGTGGTGTAGCGGTTGGGGCCAGGTCACTCTAATTACAGAGGAGGGTTGCTGTGATAAATGAAAAATGGCGACCGTATTAACTGCCGGCGGTAAAGCAGCCATGATTAATATGGTTATGACTGGAATGAGGATAATAACAACGATTCTGCTACTGCTGCTGCAGCTTCTTCTAATACTGTTGCAGCTGCTGCTGATGATAATGGTGCTGCTGCTGCTGCTGTCGATGATGATGATGATGATGATGATGATGATGATGATGATGATGATGATGATGATGATTTGTGGGGATCAACACTGGTAATCACAAACATTACATAAGGGTAGACCTTTTTCTTTTCGTTTTTTTCAAAAGAGGAAATTAGCAAATGACGTTTTCTCACGTAATTATTATATCTGCTGATAATTAACGATACACTTTAGCTAGTGTATCAGGTTGGGAGGCAAAACACATACACAACTACTGTTCAATAGCGTTAACAGAATATTAACATTAACATGTGTGTGGATCATATGTCGATATCTATATAATGGGGTATGCTCTTCGACATAACCTTTTTAATAGTAATAAATAAAGATTAATAATGAAGGTTTGTTTGGAAATCTGGTTATTCCATAGCAGTGTATAAATGAACCGAGTGTCCGAATTCTATTTGTGCCGTAGTATTCATTTTTCAGATAATTGGTTTTAAGATGTAACACATTAAATTATACTAGCAATGCCACCGGATAATCTGGCATTACTCTTCGCGATCGGACGATTTATCTACGATTCATGAAGATTTGCTATGTGTCTGTCCAAAGCTGAAACTGTACTATTATTTCTATAAATGTTAAATATACTAATAATAGTATATTAGTCAGATTACTGATAATTATCTTATTTATTTGAACGGGGTAGTGTAGTAGTGGACCTGTAGTCATCATGCAACTCTCCCAGCTATTACTTGGACCTTTCGGTTGTAGATAAGCATTTAGTCTATTGTCATGAAATAAAACTCCTACATGTTATCTCATCCTTTATTAGTAGGGTAGAATATATTTATTCGTGATAATACCAACATTCTATACATTATCTTCATATTGGGGAACACCTCAATATATGTATATTCGTCATATATTTCCGAGTTTAGGTTATGTATGTGCACGGTCATAACGTGCGTACAGCCAAATAACCAAGCATATAATTCGACATACACGTAAGCCCTTTATAAAGATATATTTGGAAATTAAAATATATTTTACAGTATTAATTCATAAAATTAGTGTTAGACTATTACTCTATTTAAAAGACAAATACGTCCAAACATTTGCAAATCATTGTTGTTCTTCGTAGAAAAATAAACATTAAACATAATCTGTTATTAGTGTAAAACAATAACGATAATTTAAGAGCATTTAATAGAAAACTAAAGCTTAATAAGACTGAGAGTAGAAGTAAAATTTTAAAAAAAAAAACGTTGAAAATGATATTTGTAAAAATGGAAAAGCAATAACAGGAGATTGCAAAAATACACGTTTTTTCAAATAATTGCGCACACAAACATTCATAAACATATATAGAGCTAGAATACTCGATGTTTTCAAAGATTTAATGAGAAACAACTTACCGTTTCTGCTCTAGCCCACAACATTATATAGCGATTGTATTATTTATTTGTCATTTCATTTATTTAATTTCGAGGGTGAGGCCGGAAGATTTAGTCAACATTTTTTTTATTACAGAGATGTAAGTAAAGTTGCATTAATTGAAATACATCTTGATACATTAATTAACACATTTAGACATTTGCAGGAAGCAATGAAGATGACTGTGTAGGTCTGTCTTAAGGGCGGGACCTTATAGCAGACGTTGGTGAATTAACCAAAAAACATTGTTGCTGGCTTAACAAGAAGGTAACATACTGAACGAGCATGTTCTATACTGGGCCCCTAAAGGAGAAGTTAATGACTAGCAGCAAAGGAAAGGAGAAGTTAATAAATCGGGGAATGATGTCATGAGAAAAGGACATATTGTACACTACCTACCCCCAAACAGACAAGATACCCATGGAAAGATAGAATCATGACGAACAAAAATAGACTATACTTCCCCCAATACAAAGAGTTACTTCCTGGAAAGATCGACAGCATGAAACGATAAGGTCATTGTTACACCGCCGTTTTTACAGAAGAGAAACTACACCGGTTGTCACTCACCAGAGACACAGAGAAGACAAAGCACAGTCTTGTAACTGTCTAGCCAAGTGCTAGTCAATTTCTTACTTTGTTAATACACTTGTTAAACCAACCCTCGACTTGACTTCTTTTATTTATTATTTACTGTTGGACAACTTCACAACAAATTGGCGACGAGGAATCGAAACGATTTCACTGCAGAAAAATCACCCAAAGTGATTCGCAAGATCTTCACGGAAAAAAACCCATCTTCGTCAGATATTTGGATTCGCAAGGATCAACAGCAAATTAACTACTACAAGAGTAGTTAAAGCGACGAAAAAAAAAACACAAACTCAAAACTTGCTACCAAAAATCGAAAACTAGAAAACGCGAAAGACATTTTCAATTATTGAAATAATTGAATACACTGATACCTTTATTTTTTCTCTTCAAGTTCACTGACTCGTTAAGATAAATGTTATCCGCGTCAACTATTACAGATATTGTGTAAGTGTGTCGTTATTATTAGGACAACATCTTATATTTGAGCAAGATCCGGATGAACTATTTATTAAAATACCACAGAATTGTCAAGAGCAAAGGACGGACAGTAAAATATATATATTCGCTTAAGTCATTTGTGCTTCCAACAAAGAAGTGTTAAATAAGCAAGTCGCATTTTTGCAAAATGAAAAGGGGTTAAAAAGATTTCCCATAAAACTAGTCTTAGTAGGCTTATAGCGACGGACTTGGTTTTGTAAAACTACGTACATATATATATATATATATAACAAAAAAGGTTGTTTTCTTAGTTTTGTTTTTCAAACAAAAGAACTGAGATTGAATTTTTTTCTTGTTTTACTAAGAAATAATATATTTCTTGTTTTGTGTATTAGTTGAGCAAATTAATTATATTAAGCACGTTGTGGGGAAAACTGATTTATTTTTACAAGTGTAAATTGTGTGGTGCATAATTTGAATTCGTGAATGATGGACACTTACTTCAAAGATTCTCTTTTTCAATTACTTAAATTCCAAACGGAACAAAATGTTGCGTTACAAAGACAGCAAGTTGAACAACAAATGGAACTTCAAAGAAAACAAGTTGAAATTGAGGAGAAATTTAAAAGAGAGTTGTTGGAACAGCAAAAAGCCCAAAGAATAAATGCATGCTGAACAAAAAGAGCTGGCGACAACACGAGAAGAAAGATTCCAAGATAGACTGCTAGAACAGCAGAAACACTTCGAGGAACTCTTGATAACAACACAGGAGGAACAGAGGACATTTCTGGAGGCAACACAGTAAACGAAAGCAAACGAGAATCATAATGTATTCTCCCAGACGGCTGTGTGGAGCGCTATCGAAATTTTCAATTATAATCCAGAAGACAATGTCACTTTTGCTCACTTCTATAGAAGATATGAGGATATTTTTGTATCGGACTGCAGTACATGGACAGACTCTAAAAAAGTTAGATTTTTACTAAGAAAATTAGGAACTGCCGAGCATACAAAGTTCGTGAATTTTATCCTTCCAAAAAAGACCAGTGAGTTGAACTTCCAGGAGGCAGTTACTTTACCAACATAACTGTTTTCTACAAAAACTTCTCTTTTCCACAGGAGATATAAGTGTATGAATGTCACTAGAAGAAAGGAAGACGACTACATTACGTATGCATGTAGAGTAAATAAACTTTGGGACGATTTTAAATTAGTGGAATTATCATCGGATAATTTTAAATGTCTAATATTCTTGCAAGGTCTGGTCTTAAATAAAGACTCTGAAATCAGACGTCGTCTTTTAAATAAACTCGAAAATGAACCATGTCTAACAATACCACACTTAGCGGAAGACTGTGCACGTTTTGTTGCGTTGAAACAGGACAGTCGTGACATAGAGGAAAACGGAGTGTCGCACATTAAAAAAATCCATCGGAAGAAAAAATTGACTTGAATGAATAACCAGAGTAAAGAAACATGGAAAAGATCCACCTGGACCGTGTTGGAGGTGTGGAGATAACCATTGGTACAATGAGTGCCCCTACATATTCAAACAATGTGACAACTGCCACCAGAAAGGGCATAAGGCATCACGTTGTAGGAAAAAATCTGGTAGAAAGACAGCCATTAAACTGACAAAGATTGAACCTGAAGAACAACATATCCGGAAATATGTACAGGTCAAAATGCTTTAAAAAAAGTAAGACTACAGCTTGATAGTGGATCTGACATTTCCATCATTAATGTACAGACATGGAAGAAGCTTGGGAGACCCACTATGATCAAATCACAAAAAAACGGCGAGAAGCGTCAGTGGTGAAAAAATAACCTTCGAAGGGGAATTATGGACGAATATTTCTTTCCAGAATAAGACCTACCTGTGTTCAGAAAGAAAAGAAATGTTCCATACGCCGCTATAGAGCAAATAGACGGTGAATTAGAAAGACTCGAGAACATGGCTGTCATTTCAAAAATTGATCACAGTGAGTGGGCTTCACCTACAATTTATGTTAAGAAAAAGAACAAGGAGGTTCGGGTTTGTGCCGACTTTTCCACAGGCTTGAACAAGGCATTAAAAGATCACCATTACTCTCTTCCAAGCCCTGAAGAAATATTTGCGAAACTGAGTGGAGGAAAATATTTTTCTAAAATCGATCTCAGCGACGCTTATCTTCAACTCCTTGTCGATGAGGAGTTTTCAAAACTGCTATGCATCAATACCCATAAGGGATTATACAAATTTAACCGACTTCCTTTTGGAGTCAAGGTCGCCCCTGCAATTTTTCAACAACCTATTGACATGATGTTAAATGGGATGGATTTCGCAGTAGGGTACCTGGACGTTGTGTTAATAAACAGCGTTAGCAAAGAACAACACAAGACTCATGTAAACCAAGTATTCAAAAAAATCCAGGATTATGGGTTTACAATCAAAGATGAGAAATGTACTTTTTTCATGGAAAAAATAAAATACTTAGGGCAAATCATCGATGAGCAAGGAAGAAGGCCAGACTCAGATAGGGCAATGGCGATAAGGAACATGCCTGCTCCAGAAAATACTGCATCTCTACAAAGCTTCTTAGGGTTGGCGAATTACTTCAATGTGTTCGTACCAAACATGCATAAACTAAAATCACCCTTACATGAACTGTTAAACAAGGACCAAAAATGGGTCTGGACGGAAGAGTGCGAAGAAGCGTTTCAGAAAATTAAAGATATCTTAACGTCTGACTTGTTTCTGGCACATTACAATCCCAAGCGGGATATTGTAGTTGCAAGCGATGCCAGCAACTATGGTATAGGAACATGCATATTGCACAAAATAGATGATGGAAAATTAAAACCCATAGCCCATGCATCCCGAACACTTCTACCAGCCCCCCCAAAATACTCTCAAATTGAGAAAGAGGCTCTAAGCATTATATTCGCGGTAAAGAAATGTCATCGTTTCCTGCACGGTAAACAATTTATGTTACAAACAGACCACAAACCCTTATTAACGATTTTCGGATCGAAAAAGGGACTACCACAACACACTGCGAATAGACTCCAAAGATGGGGTACCATTCTTCTTAACTACAATTTTCAAATGGAGTATGTACCATCTAACAAATTTGGTCATGCAGACGGGTTATAAAGTTGATACCTAAGCAGACAGAACCATTCGAGGATATGGTGATAGGGGCCATTCCAGCGGAAGCTGAAGTAAAATACGTTATGTGACACAATAAGAGAACTTCCAGTAACGCTTGATGAGATTAAGAGTAAGGCAGAGGTGGATGTATTTATCATAAGCACGAAAGAAAAAATCAACAATAGCCAACTAGATGATGGAATTTATTCAATTTGCGACAACGTCCTGTTATATAGCGACAGGGTTGTAATTCCTATGACATTACAGAAAAGAATGCTTAAGGAATTCCATGTATGACATCCAGGCATATCGAGAATGAAAAGCATTATGCGCTCTCTCGTTTACTGGCCAAACATGGATAAGCATATCGAAGAAAAAGTCAGGGAGTGTAGAGGATGCGCCTTAGCTACGAAAGCTCCTCCAACTCAATTCGGATCGTGGACTAACCCGGACCGACCTTGGTCTAGAATTCACTTAGACTTTGCGGGACCACTGGATGGGTACTACTATCTAATTGTTGTAGACAGCCTAGCTAAGTGACCGGAAGTACTAAAAGGCAAGAACCCCAGCTCCGAGGCAGCTATCAACTTCATATACGAACTATTCGCTAGGTTTTGAGTAGTAGACTGCATTGTCACCGACAATGGTACTCAATTCACGTCTACTGAATTTAAACACCTTTGCGAGGATCATCTCATCGAGCATATAACAATCCCTCCATACCATCCAAGAAGCAATGGACAGCGGAGAGATTCGTTGACACATTCAAGAGAACTCTGAAAAAAGCTAGTAGATCACCGACGGATAAGTCAATCCAACAGTTTCTGCAGGTTTACAGAGTCACTCCGAATACAAACATCGAAACGTCGAAGACACCTGCTGAGGTCATGTTCGGACGCAAGGTTAGCTCGATTTTCCACAAGTTGTTACCAAACCAGGATAGGGCAAATATAAAAAGAACGATGACAAAAAAACGTTTTTTATAAGATCTAAAGAAACAATAGGACTTTCTGGGAGTACGGCATTGTGGATAAACAAATAGGCAACATGGTCTATATGATTAAGGGGGCAGAGTTCGTGCACAAACGTCACACTAACCAACTCCGGAAAAGATATTCGAACAGTGAGGTGACCAGATCGCCCGAAGAGGACATCATGGATGCAGTGTTTGATACTTTTCAGGGGCCCATACCAGAGACTGCTCCTGAGATTAGGAGATCAAAAAGAAAACGGAAATCGACTGAGTGGAGTATGGTGATTCCCAAACAAAAATGTTATTAATCCCCAGAGGGGATATTTTCAAAGGGGGGTGTTACACCGGCCGTTCTTACACAAGAGAAACTACACCGGTTGTCACTATAAATAGTGCGAGTCACCAGAGACACAGAGAAGACAAAGCACAGTCTTGTAACTGTCTAGCCAAGTGCTAGTCAATTTCTTACTTTGTGAATAGACTTGTTAAACCAACCCTCGCCTTTACTTCCTTTTTTTATTATTTACCGTTAAACAACTTCACAACAGTAATACATGTCGAATTACCCTCTCCTCCAAAGAGGGATGGAATAATTTGGAGGATTACTCAGCCTCTTAAAATGGAAAAGGTAATTTCAATGGGGACGGCTTAATGTCATCAGGACCGATACTACACTACCACCCGTCATAAAAAGAGTATACCATATTATACATTTTTTTATTTATTTATAAATGTTTAGCAATAAAAAAAACATTACTTTCATGGTTGCTTAGTCTGTTGGCTAAGATAAAAGTGTAGTTTCTGCTCGCAGTATCTCAGCGAACTTTGAGGTTTTACTACCGACGAAAATATTTCTTATATACGAGAAAATATGACAATACAAAATTACAACTGTATATTACAGATTATTAATTCATTTGAATCATTTTATATAATAAATATGTAAATTAAGAGTAACATAATAGGTTTCAGGGCCTTTGCAGGTTCCTATACATACTGTATTTCAAAGTTCAATAGTGTATCAGAGGATTGAATAAGCACAACTTGTTTTGATATCTATATAGTTAGCATTGATGGAAACACATTTCATATGTAGTCATTTAGAGTATATATATATATATTTATATATATATATATATATATATATATATATATATATATATATATTAAGTGAATGTCAAATGCTCAGTTTTCAAATTAGACAAAAAAACAACACTCTTTAAATATACATAAATGTAATGGGCAGTTACTCATGTCTATCAAACACATACACATACTTCAAGTATTAAACACAGCTATTTGGCTGAAACTTAGTGCACCATAAACGTTTAGAATCAAGCGTTTTTTCTTCAATATTAATAAATTAAAGCAAGACTTAAAAAAATATGCATTCAAAAGTAATAGTTCAGTTGGGTTGCGTTACTGCATAAAAGTAAAGAAACATAACGTTGTTTCATGAATTTTTAAGGGTAAAATTAATGTATTTTGATTGTAAACAATCTGCAAAAATGAATAAAAAGATGTAAAACTAAGCAATGAAGATTACGATTTCTTAAAAGTTGTATAGAAAATATTGTTGTGCATGATGTGTTTTAAACTTTGTAATCAGAAAACAATCAAAACCTGCAATTATGAAATCAGAGAACAAACCAAAAATAAATAAATACACTAATTCAAAACAAACGAAAAATGAATAAAAACGGAAAACAAACAATAAATAGTCACAATAAAAATGAAAACAAAAGATAAGTTTGTTTAAAAGTTTATATTGAAGCGGTTAGCCCCAACAAGCTGCCAAATTATATCGACTAGTTTTTGTTCTGATTTACCAAGCGGCGACAGTGTACATCAATTCACTGTATACATTTGCTGTCAAATTGTTGCGGATTACTTTCTTTTATTTCAAAATATTAATTTATTTTCTTGTGTTTTTGCGGAGTAAATAGTATTGTTTAATATAGTTTTTTCAGCATTATTCCTATATTGGATACTTCATAATTATAATGACTCATTTGAATATATTTCAATTTCATTTTTAATAAACATATCTGCAGTTTAAGATTTGTTTCTTACAAAAAACATACTCTCCCATTAACCATTTCAATATATATATACGTTTAGCTGCTATATCTTAAATAAAGAGTTTACTTTTATTATTTGGTTAGTTATGTTTTCCAAATAACAATAAGAATAAAAAATCCGCGAAAATAAAGAAAAAATAAACGGTGGGTTAATTTGCCCTGTTACCGCTTGTAAAATAAAACTAAAATGGTATATACCGATTTTGAGAGCTAACATTTATATATAACAATTTAAACTCGAAATAAATTATGAATAAGTTAGTTTAGAATTAAAAGATTATGAGTTAGTTTAAAATCATTTTGGACTGATCCGGATTTAAATAGAATGATAGGATCAATTCGTCAGGTAACTATACATTCGACACCTTTTCCTAACGAAAGGGAAACTGCTTTGTGCACAGTTTATAGCACGCTTGCCTAGCAGTTTATTTCAGGTATGTCAAAGTATTTTTAGGCGACAGCTAGCACTAACAAATGTTGTGTTCGCAGAAAACCAAGACTCAATGCACAGACCTTACTTTTTATGGAGGCCCGCTTAGGGTCACCCAGACCATTTAGACTATCATGTAGAAATATAAAAAAAATAAGACATATTTGTGATTAAGCATAACATTCTAAATCTTCAGCATCAACACAGTTTTAGTGTATGATCGTTTCTTATACAAAGACAAAAGCAAGTGTACACGTAAATTTTGTTGATGTTTATTTGTGAGGATTTCCATACTTAATGATAAATAAGTACTAAATATATATATATATATATATATATATATATATATATATATATATATATATATATATATATATATATGGGAGGAATGTATCACTTTGCTTGACGCAGTAAGCATATTATTTTAGAAGTTATGTTTTAAGGCTATGGCAATGCAGGTTGGTTAACAGGGCAAATAATAATTATTAAAGCTAAAATAATGTTCGATGATATTTTTTACCAACGTTGTGTGTCGAATTAGGATAGCATCCGTGTTTTGAGAAGAAAAGAAAATGTGTAACTCTCGGTTAAGATTCGTTTTGTCCGAGATGCGGAACTTAATGGAAAATTGTTACATCAGATCCACATAAATAGTTAGGTATTCTCGCAAGAAAATCAATTGTGAGTTTACATATGTTGACATGATTAATTATGGTAATATGTTATCAGTAATAGTGGCATTATTATTTTGTGTTTCTATTCAACTCAAATGTATATATTTATTTTATTATAGTAAAACACAGGAGCGTATATATAATTTGTGCCAGTCAGATATAGGAAAAGCAATTCGTATCTTAGGAGCCCGGTGTCATTTAGCGTTGCTTCTCCTGAAGACAAGCTGTTAAATAACTATTAAAAGTTTATATAAGCTATTTTTACTCTCATCTTCTCTCTACTGACCATTTCTTTTAATATTTATATAGTGTTATTTGTTTATTTAATGTTTATATATTATATTTATTATTTGTTTATTTATAATATTTCAGACATATATGAATATATATTAACATATATACGTTTTTTGTTATCTTATTATGTGCGTTAAAATTGAAAACATGCACCCATTATCCATGAATGTCCATGACATTCACGAACATATATACACATACTAATATATGGTTTGGTACTGGGTGTCATTCATAAATTTTTCTTATTTCTGCATCTGTGTCTGTTGTCTGTGGTTATCCCAAACATTTGCACTTGAGTTATGGTGTGTTGTTTATTTTGTAGTTGAATTTCATGATCACTAGATATTTTATTAAATTCTAGGGTTGCTTCAGTCCCTTTACGCGGCTAGTATTTAAACGTGGGTTTTGATTTCTTGATATATGTGTTTTGAAGTAAAGTCTCTTTATTCTTATATGCACGTATATGTAGTAGTCTAACTGTGCTACCGATGTAGAACTAATAGTGTATCATGCATTGTAGGAGGTATACTGTATATGTGCATGAGCGTTTGTTTGGTAGAGTGCAGGAATTGTTGTTGGGTGGTCTTCTGTGTTTAGATATGTGTTGTCTTAGTGTGTGTCGGGAAAGTGTCTTCTGTAGATAGGTTTGCGGATTGCCGATGTGATTCTATCTTTAAAATGCAGTAATTTAAAAAAGAAGGTGTTAGAAAGTGTTTAGCGTTGTTGTTTTCTAGATATTCTAATGTAGGGGTTTAGCGTGTGTGGGCTACTCGTTCCGCTTGAGTACTTGTTGGAAGAGTCTAACAGAGGTAATGTCAGCAATTTCTTTAGTGCATTTTCTACAAATGCGGGTTGCCCAATTTATAGCATATCCTATTTTGGCTTTAGTAGGGAGGAGTGGACTGTAGTTTATGAAAATATATTTGCATGCGCTTTTCCATATTAATAGGTGTGTTTGTGACACGTCTCGGTAACTCACCAAGTACAGTTTAATAGTGACAGGGATCCGGTTGTGTTGGGGTGGTTAATAGTGAATGTTATGCTAGGGTCTGTGTTTTTAAATGAGATGAAGCTGCTTTTAGCTTCCTCGCAAGATGATGTAAGGATAAGTATGTCGTTAGCATATCCCGTGAAGATAATACTAACGTTGCAAGTATTTAATGCGCACTGTTCTAGTCTGTTTATGTGTGTGATTACGAGTAAACCTAAGAGGGTGGATCGCATAAGTAGACCTGTTATATATGTGTATGTTTGCTATGTGTGTGCAAAGTATGTGTTCTCTATAATCATGCATAATGGTGTGCGTCTGTTGATCGCAGTGAGGCGGAAGCAGTATTGATTTACTCCTCTCCAGGAGTTAGGTACAAGACCAGTTTTTGTCTTAGTCCCACAAGTAAGATGTGACACAAGGTCGGGTCATGAAAGTAGGGTTTAAAAATTGCCTGGGCAGCCCGGTCGGCATTCCCCGGTAGGGGCGCCTCAGGCAGTAAGCAATAAACTTACTCCTCCCCAAAGAGGGGAGGCGAAGCCTGGGAGGGTGGACCTCTTATAACTGCATAGGACAGACCCATAGATCGGCGTTAATCAAGCCCCGAAGGCCAAGACAATACCAGTCGATGGGGTGTCGTATCCATCGGAACAGATACTACACTTTGATCTTGACCAAAAGGCCAAGAACGTGAGGCGGAAGCAGTAGAAGTCATTGGAGTAAATGCAATCTGTGATGCGGTCAACAGCTTAAATAACATTTTGTTTTACAATTCCAATTAAAAGTATTTCACACGCATATATATATATATATATATATATATATATATATATATATATATATATATATATATATATTGTTGCTATCAGTCTGTCTGAGGAGACAATGGACTTCTGCGCTTCAGATTTGTCCGTGGCCGAATTGTAACGTCTGTGGTTATTGTTCGAGTTTATCTTGTATCGACAGGTTGTGTTGCAGTTGCCACATATGTATGTGGTGGCTGGTTTTGAGAGCCCTGTTGCAGACCTCTGCTGTCCATGTTCACCCTCCTCCTTCAACTGTTGGTCTCTCCTCTCTTCACACCTTTTGCAGCATACCTTTACAGCTCTTCTTCAGCGGCTTCGATGATCGGCGACGGACTGCGATCGTGTCTCGCTTGCAGTCACCCTTGTAGCGTAAGGATCGTCTTAATACTGGCTTCGATACAGTTGTGAACTCGTCATTAAGATCATCCCTTGCGATCCTCACATCGTCCACACACGCACACCCACACACCCACACACACACACACCGACATACATATACATATATATTCATATATATATATATATATATATATATATATATATATATATATATATATATATATATATATATATATATATATGAATCTCCCTCACTGGGTAGAGCTTTTTTGTAAGGATATCGCCAACTGGCATAGCTCATTCGGTAAAACTAATTCGAGTTCCCGGCAATTGCAAAGTTTACATTGAGATATTACTTACATTCAGTCAGTGTCGTGTAATATGGTAGGGGTAAGAGCGCTAGATTTCAATCCCGGATTGGGGCACTAACTGGTCCAGTCTATTTGGTTTTTACAAAGATGAAGGGCATTGTATGGCACGCAACTACAATGAGGACACACTAGATAGATTTAGAAAAAAATAACAAATAACTTTCAAGAACTAGGATTCAAAATCACCATTAAAACAAACCAAAACCAAGTAGATGTCTTAGACACTACACTTAAGCTTGCAAACAACACACACACACACGTTTCCACAAACCCAATGAGACACTCCAATAAATACACAAATGATCCTGCCACCCGCACTATTTAAAAAAATGTGGTCAATAATATCAGCCAAAGAATCCAAAACCTCTTATCCAGTAACGACATTTTTTCTCAAGCAGCACCCTAATACAATAATACGCTCCACAACAGCGCGTTAAGAGAGATCTCATACATATGGGATCAGTCACAGGGTGCCGCAATAGAAGGGAATCGGTGATCTGGTGTTTCCTGACCTTCTCTATCAGCACCAAGACGAGGGTAATTCACCTTTTCCTCAACTTACTCGACAAACACTTCACCCTTACACACAACGTGTACAGACTCTTTAAGAGAAATACAATTAAGGTTTGCTACTCCTTCCATAAGAAAAATTATCTCTGCAGCGTCTAAAGCAATAAAAAACACAGGCTGCTCATGCTAGAACAAAAACAATTGCCTTCTAAATGGGAATTGCTAAATTACATCCCTTGAATAGAAAGCCACTAGCGCGAACCAGACTAGCGGCAGAGTTGAACACTGTATAGGCATGACAGAAGGAAGTTTTAAGCAAAGATTGTAAGCACACAGACACACCTTCAAGTACTAATTGAAGCAAACCACTGTAACTGCGACCCGGATATAGAAACTTCAAGATGAAAAGACCCACTGTAAAATCAAATGGAAAGTTAGAGAGACAATTCCATCTTTTCATCCAGCCATATATAGATGTCATTCGTGTGATGCAGAAAAATACGATATATTAAGGTTTATTATCGATCCAAATAAGATTTGCTTGAATCTACAAGATGAACTCATTAAGGGATGCATCCACAGGAGACACACACTACTTATAAACTGGGCTTACCGATACACATAAAGGCCTACCGACTATATCACCCTCTCTGCCCAATACATAAGCCCATAACCGCCCACCAAAATACTGACTTCAACTCCGGAAAATCGTTCCAACTATAACCCACCATACATATATACAAATAAGAATAACTATCTTGATATTTTAAACCATCCCATCTGTACACCACAACCAGTAAATTATACCAAGTTTATACATAACAACAAGATTTTTCCAATAATATTTCTTCCAGCTTTTAAAAGGGTAACTCCCAGGTTTCACGAAAATAATTAAGCATGCCTTAGAAATCTCCTAAACAGGTTAGATGTTGCGTACCTAACCCTTTTCCTTCCTCTAGACCAGACGTAATCAGTATACCGATATCTTACTCGTATAAGCCTTTACTATAGCTTAGTCAAAAAGGTAAAATTTCGAACACAGAATAATTAAAGCCCTTGCAGTGTTACTCTCTTTAGACTGCTTAATGGCTACGGATACCGGAATAGAGTTACATCTTAATTTAAATTACTTTTGGATTGATTTAAAATCTTTTCATCCCGGTCCTGTAATGAAAATTTATTGTTTTTTAACTTTTTTTTTTTTGAGAGAGTTTAACCCATTACACTCATATTCTCTCCTTAGCACTTTCTTGGCGACAAGTTAACAGCCTAATATACGCTTCCAATAAACATTGATTCAAGGAACTCGATTTGAGATTTAAGCATTTTTTACTTATTTTTAATATTTACTGGTACATCCTTACCCACCCTGTTTTCGAACTTTATTAAACATTATAGTCCCACTTATCCATTAACACACATTTTAAACAAATATACATGACACTCTAAAGCAAACAACATATCAACACATTAGT
Source organism: Sepiola atlantica (assembly GCA_963556195.1). Lineage (NCBI taxonomy): Eukaryota > Metazoa > Mollusca > Cephalopoda > Sepiida > Sepiolidae > Sepiola > Sepiola atlantica. The sequence continues at coordinate 144,441,634 of OY744521.1, forward strand.
GATACGTGGATTCACATTTGTAAAAGAGGTGGCAATATGAGCTGAAGAGAGCCGAATGGTTAAGGATTACTGAGCTTGAAACCGACGGTGATAATATTTTTTCTGGGCAAAAAAATAAATAAATATCACGCTTTTAATTGTGTATTCTCTATTAATAAAGCAACTCTGCTGGGAGTTTTCCCACTCTCATACATGATAATATATATATATATATATATATATATATATATATATATATATATATATATATATAATATGTGGTTATACTCACTTGTAAATTTTTTGATACCATAGTCTAAAAAATGTTTTAAAAGCTGGTGTAGTGTATATATATATATATATATATATATATATATATATATAATCTGACAAACATATATATCTATATATATATATATTTTTTATATATATATAATTGTATATATATATATATATATATATATATATATATATATATATATATATATATAAATATCCACATATAGATTGATGCGCTGAATCACAACTTTCTATTCGGGTAAACAGTCTAAGTACAAACGAGACATCAATAACAGAAACATTCCTTACACTATGGAATGGTTAATACTTTAAAATACTAACCCCTTTCAGTCTGGTATTACGTTTGGAAACTTTGTGTATAAAAGGGCGTAACTATTATCACATTTTATTACACTCTGTTAAGCATCAAATCTGAGAGCTAAATAATTGGAACTCATATTATTTTTTATGATATTTTCACAAAAATAATATAACTTAGCATATTTTCAGTGTATCCGAAACATACTTGTGAGTTATTAGGATGTGTAGAGATAAGAATTATCTACAAATGTAACATGAGACGACTTAAACACATATTTGATCAGATAATAGTTCAATGTTTCTATATATGAGTTTACGTTCCTTCTATACATGTTTAAATCATAATTATTAAATTATTTTTAATTTTTAATATATAGTCGGTGTTTCTATTATTTAACAGCACTTACTTTCTCTAGAGTTTTTAGGCTTACTTTTTTCTTAAACATATTTTTATATAATCGTTCAGCTATATCCAAATAACAGGAAATAAAAATGTATGCGATAGTATATACAATTAAATATTAATCAATTAACAATAAAAGCTTTTTTAATCAATGATCGAGTTTTGCAAGGTGTTATTAGCAATTTGAAGAGTATATGTTATTTACTTGCTCCTAATGCACCCAGACTCAGATAATGTATGTCTGCTAAAAATTAATACATCCAAGTCTTAATTTAGTAAATAGTTTTCAATATTGCCTGCGGTAATGATACATGGACACCTCTGTGTAGTTCATTCTAGTAGACAAGTGTTCATCGTAGATCACTCTAGCTGCTTGGTAAATCTAGCCGCCGACTCGCTATTTACATTTAAATTCCTTTCTAATTACTAACTAATTGTCTGATGGGATAAGACTCTTGACTACGAATCAGTGGCGATTTGTGATCAGGGTTCGCGCCCGCCGACCGTTGAGAATTAGCCTCATGCACTGAAGATTGCATTAGCATAAAACATTGATGTTTGTAGGTATTAAAATAATTAATATTTATTTATAAATATTATTTTCAGCCCACTTCAACAAAGGCCGGGCACTCTTGAGTGACTTTAATAACTAGCAGCACACATAGCTACATGCACGATCCGAACACGTTCGTAGATCACTCTAGCTGCTTGGTAAATCTAGCCGCCGACTCGCTATTTACATTTAAATTCCTCTCTAATTCAAAACTAATTGTCTATGGCCGATGGGATAATACTCTTGACTACGAATCAGTGGCGATTTGTGATCAGGGGTCGCGCCCGCCAACCGTTGAGAATTAGCTTCCAGCACTGAAGATTGCGTTAGCATTAAACATCGATGTCTGTAGGTATTAAAATAATTAATATTTATTTATAAATATATATATATATATATATATATATATATATATATATATATATATATATATATAAAATCGATATCTACGTAATTGTATCTGGTTTGTTTCTCTCTAGAATTGACCAGAAATCCATCCGCTCTTTTGCCGCTGATTACGGAACTATTGGTGAGTGTGGAATTATTTCTTAATAAATATTACTCCCAAAATTCACTTATGTGCGGAGTGGTACAATCTTTAGGTTTCCATGTATGAGTCAAATATAATCCTATTTTGTTTTACTTTTAAAAATGCGGTGATAGAATTGTGGATCTTGTAGGATCATTGATCAAGGAGACGGAAACTATGATGTAAACCCGACCTTCTATGTCTGCATACCGGTGATAACGCACTTTGGAGACCGTCTTCTTTTTCGTGTCGTACAAGTGCATATATGGCCAAATATACGTAGCGTTTGGAAGAAATGACGATGTGGGCAGGCTAAACCTGCTGTAATATGTTTAAGATTGCAGAGTAGACTATTTGTAATCATTTCATTAAGCAACCAGTCAAAACCAAACATCAGAAAATACAAAGGCATACACGGATACCAGTTCAAACCCTAATGATTGAATAATTTCTGAGCAGAACTTTTAAATTTACGCTGCCAACAGCCGGACATTACAATTTTATGAGTGTGACACACTTGTTCTAAAATATGTTTATTTGTGTGTATATATATATATATATATATATATATATATATATATATATATATATACACTATACACACTGTTTATATACTACATATATATATGTATATATAAATATATATATATGTGTGTATATATACATATATATATATACACTATACACACTGTTTATATACTACATATATATATGTATATATAAATATATATATGTGTGTATATATACATATATATATATAAATATATATGTGTGTATATATACATATATATATATATATATATATATATGTGTGTATGTGTGTATACATATATATATATATATATATATATATATATATATATATATATATATATACAATGAAATAGAGAAAAGGGAGCATAATAGATGCACTCAAATATAGAGATAAATTAATATACATAGTGACACCCATTGAAAATACATCAGAAAAAGGAAATAACATATTCATTTTTAGGTAAGGACAAGTGAAATAGATGTAGATGAATAAACTGAGATAGACATATACATTCGACAATAATACACTCAAAAATATAGAAAATAAGTATAATAATCAGATACAGAAAACTTTCAACTGATTTAGAATGAGTCAAACATAGTGCGAGAAAATGAAGGACTATATAAGGCAGCGGGGACATAGTCTTGAAATTGATACAACACAGGTGGATAAGGCATGGAGAGGACGCTTTAGAGACAGATACAATGAATATTAGCAGCAACAGATTAAAAGAGAGTTAGTGGCAAAGTAATAGAAACATGTAAAAGGGCGATAGACATAGAAGATATGAGGCAGATATAACACGAAAAAGAAAGGAAAAATGAAGAATAATAGTTATATATATATATATATATATATATATATATATAGAGAGAGAGAGAGAGAGAGAGAGGGAGAGACAGACAGACAGAGAGACAGAGAGCAAGAGCTAATAATAGATCTACCAAAAGACCGGTCAATAAAGCATACATCACGATCAAAAAAGCAAAAATGTCTCCGAATTTCTAATACCACTTGTGAAACTACTTAAGTTCAGTGGGTGACGCATTTCTTTATTCATTTTCCCCCATCAATGACGTACTCCTTTCTTCTCTTCAACATGAGTTGGAAATTAATGAACAGACAGAAGAATAATGAAAGAAATCATGGATAACCGATGTTATCGATTTCGGACTCTTATCCCTGGTCTGACCAGAAGGAATAAAGTATCGCGAGGCACTTCAAGACGGCCGGTTTGTCATTCTTCTGATAGGCTCGTCGTTCGAAGGTTAATTGATTTTCAGATCTTGATTAGTTACAGAACCTCTTTAAAAGTCATCGGGTGTCGTGTCGTAGAGTGGCTGGTGGCGAGCGAGGATTTGAGTAGCGTGTATGGGTTCGCGGAAAGATCATTTATTCCGTCAGAGTGGATTAATCAGAGTGAATAGAATGGATGATCAAATGAATGAAAGAAGGAAGGAGAACAGGAAAAAAATAAAAAGAAAAAAGAAGTAGAAAAGGGAAAAAGAAAAAGAAAAAAGAAGTAGAAAAGGGGAAAAATAAAAAGAACGCTAGACAAAACTGGAAGTAGCTCGAAAAACTAAGAAAGAAGCAAATAAGAAAAGAATAGGGGAAATAAAAATAAATAGAGGGGAAATTTAGAGGAGTGGTTGTTTGCCTTTTTTCATTTTGGTCAAATATATATTTAAAAGAATATCTGATCGATTTGATAATTTGCATATTAATGTATTTTGTGAAAGATTTAGAAACGAAATCTCCCCTACATCACGTCTAGTGTTATTTTAAATGTTGAACATTTGATTCCTATCTTACATTCAAGATTATGAATATTCGTAACATAAAATTTGGAAGAGATCGCAAGATGAAATGGAGTAAAGAAGAGGATAAAAATTGCAGAGCAATTGAGTGAAATGATCCTAAGAAGGAACCGTCTACTTGTTTTTACGGCAAAGTACATATGTCAAACTCGATCGGATCTATTGCAGACATTTACACTTAAAGACTTTATAGCAATCTCCGACACGTGATTGTAAAACATGGAAATGTATTCAGACAAATGAAAGGTAATTTGATATGTTTTTAAAATGACCAACAAATACTTATTTTTTAAAGTGTAACGTTTATTTACAAAATAATCTTCTTTAGATCCATCACAAAATCAAATACATTTTAATATCTATAGACTATTCTGATATCGGAAAAAATATCCGCTACAATAAAATACATCGCTTTAATTTCAGGAAGGTAAAATTATTTTAAAATTCTTATATATGCTCCCAGGAAAATGTATAATGTATTTAAAAACAATCTGCATTAGTGATTTACAATTAAAAAAATTGGAAAACAATGCTTATTGTCTATAGATTTTTACGAATAGGAAAGTGGTATGTTATTTTACTAGCGCCGAATTATAATGTTTCATTATAATCTTCTCATAACATTTAGACAATGTTTAGGATGAGCGGTGAGAATAAATATTTTCGTCTATTCCTTACTAGGGGAGTTTCGTAATATACAAGTCGTATGTAATTTGCTGCAGATGTAAGTGAAGATAAAGAGAAGCAAAACAAGATATACCTTAAACAAGAATGTATATTTTGAGAGCAGTTCTTCTATTTGTTATATAATAAGAAAACCTACGTCTTCTTCATATTTAAAGATTGCAATGTATAAGATTGTAAATAATATACACATTATTTATTTCCATTAAATAAATTAAAAATCGTTCATTCTTTTTCTTCTTTATTTGTTTTTTACTGCTTCGTTAAATTAAAGTCGACTTTCCTGATTAAAAAGAGCAGGCATTACACTTTAAGGCAATGCACACGAGAATTATCCCAATTGAGTGGCATATTGTTTCTAAACGTTAATTGTTAATTCTCGTCTTGCAAAGAATAAAATGTTGCACTGCCCGCAAAACGTTTTCGCGATTGCTGTTATTATTGTTGGTTGGCGAAACCAATTGAAAATAGTTTCGGTCTAATTAAATGCTACAAGACTTCATCTGATAATTGAAAAGAAATATTTGCTCTGTTACCGGAAGCGACGTCGAACAAATGGGTAGAAGGTTTTGTGCGTGTTACCAGTCAATGCTGTTTTCTTACAAAGTTCTATTTAATAGATTATTTTTAAACATACGAATCTTAACATTTTAAATGAAACGATCTCATTATAGAAATAATGCGTCAGATTGATAGTTTATGAAATTAATCCAACATTTTTTCCAGAAATTAGAAGTAAAACTAAATTTAATCTTGCGTAAACAAATTAAACTTAAATATAAAACGTAATTAGGCGTATCTTGCAAATATCTGGAAAACATTACCTAGTGACGTATATAAGAACACTAAAATAATACCCATTCTATGCCGGGTAAATTGCATTTTCCGAACGGAATTGTTTTACACAATGGTATGTATCCTTACAATGAGTAAAATCAAGATATAATGACACTAAACTTATGTCAAACTTCTTATTCTAATTTAGTTAAAATTCATTACTTTATTTGGATTTAAGAAAATGTCATCCCTTCCAGTATTCGACTTCATGGGGGTCTTAAAATGAAATAAAAATTAAAGGAATCTTACCTTATTGAAGTTAAAAGACTATAGACAACCATCAAGGACATTTGTTAGATTTTAATTTTAAAATACGATAGTGTGCTCATATTATGCCCGATAAAACCCTTTAGATTACTCAAAGTATAATATCATTTTAGTAATATTTATTAATTGATGTGTAATACGCATATTTAAAATGTCACACACATCTGAAGCACATACATCTTTTCTGAAGAACCTCCGCTATATTTCATAAGAATTTGCGCAGGAAATCTTAGCTGAAGCTGGGTTCTTCCAGAATACATTAAAGGTCGGGAAATAGAAGCTAACGAATATACATTCATTTTTAAAATGATATAAATTATTGACAAATATTAGAAAATTCTTCGTTCCTTTCAAAACTGAAGTAAATTTGTTCCAACACCCTGTACTTCAAATATATTAGTATATTCTAAGATTGCAGTTCTTATCCAGTGATACTTGCATTTTGATTCAGTATTTCTTATTCTGAATTATTTGCTAGATAAATCCTAAAAAATATTGTTCTAACTCATGGCGGATCTTGAACCTTAAACACTATTGCCCGTAGCTCGATGGGTTACTGAAATAGTATTGCAAGTATCCGTAAAGCAAACCAGTAACATGTACGGAAATCCTTATATAATATATATATATATATATATATATATATATATATATATATATATATATATATATATATATATATATTATATATATATATATATATATATTTATATATATATATATATATATATATTTATATATATATATACATATATATATATACATATATATATATATACATATATATATATATACATATATATATATATGCATATGTATATATACATATATATACATATGTATATATATACATACATATATATATACATATATACATATATATACATACATATATATATACATATATACATATATATACATACATATATACATACATATATACATATATACATATATATACATATATACATACATATATACATATATGCATACATATATACATACATATATATATATATATATATATATATGTATATGTAGGTAGATAGATACACAAATAGATAGATAGACAGACATCGATATATATATATATACATATGTAGATATACATATAGACAGATAGACAAACATCGATATATATATATATATATATATATATATATATATATATATATATATATATATATATATATATATATACGTATATGTATAGCACATCCGTAAAAAACTACTTTCTTACTGTTTTAGCATCTTCATTCAGATGTTGTTATTGGTTTTCTTGATTTCTGTTCGATAAACTACTCCTAGGAACGACCATGTGAGAAACACCAACATCCATAGGATAACTAGTGTTATGGAACAAATACATCTCGAACAATGTAAACTGAGTCTGCAATTAGCGTTTCAAATTAACAAAATTTGGAATGTTATATTAAAATAATGTTTGTATTATAAACTTGCAAAACACGAAATACTTAAATATTAGTTATTGTTTAAAACAACGGCGATCGGAATCCATGTAGAAGTTGCATGGTGTAGATTTAAAGACGAAAAATCACGTCACGTTTACTGCTTCCGGTGGCGTGACGTCTATGACTTCAAAAGTAGTATACAAGAACACAAAAGAGAAGGGAAGACACTGACTATGATTGACAACAAATTATTTGACCATGGAACTTTGAAATCACTATCAGGACGGTAGGGTTGAAATCTACAAAGCAAACCTAGATAGCTTAAAACATCAACTTACAAACATGACTAACGAAATCGTATATTAATGTTCAAAACACTTGATGAAAACTAGATCGTGCATCGACGAAATCATAATAGAAATACGCTAATTGATGTTGATGAGGACAGTAGTTCGAAGAAAAACATTCTGCATAATCAAACGTTATTAATAAATAGTGTGTGTTATAACAAACTAAGTAACACATACAGTTGTTTAGTTAATATAGCAAATATATTTGATGTATATATATATCGATATATATATATATATATATATATATATATATATATATATATATATATATATAATATCTATTTATAGCCATCCGCAAATTAAATGACTATATAAATTATCTCACTGGGCATATTCAAAAAATATTATTTCCATGAGAGGATTGGTTTAATGCTCGAAGGTGAATGCCATTAGAAAACCTAGGTGATGCATTATCACACCCATATCCACCACGGGAGAAGTACATATAGCATTAGTGTTAATAGTTAATCAAAACTAAATATGCGTATTTAATTAACACTTTCTCATAACTTCAGCAATGTATTGTTTATTTCGTCAAGTCATTAGAATTTATTCAGCATCTACTATATTTGTTATCAGCCCGTACGATTGTTCTGAAACAAAGAATGCATTATGGAAATTTACGCGTGATATTTTTTCGCTGCGTCTGTGTATTGCTTTTTTTCTATCAATATTTGAAATCATAAAAATCGAGTAATTTCATTGTAATATGAAATCTCATCAATAAAACTAGTTAAGGAGATGGACATTTTTCTGTTTACGCCTAAAGTTATTTTGTTTTTAATTTCCGGCGATCTCATTTGTATATAGAGTAATGTAAGAACATCGCATGAAAAAAAAAACATTAAGAAATATTCCTGCAATCAGCAACAGATTCGCATTTCTGCTAATGATTTGTTGTGTAAATTTAAAAAAATGTTTTAAAAAATGGCTGCATCGTATACAATGGAGCACTTCTTTGAATGAAGGTTCTACGTAGGTATACAACTTTATTTCTTCTGAATTAGCTGTTTAACGTGTGCAACGGCGTCGTTTTCAAATTCCATCGAAGCTGTAATGTCACATTTGGAAGATATGGCACGTCTGGTATTTCAACTAGTTTCAAATTATATTGTTTCCCTTTTCTAATATTTTCGGTCATTTTTGAAGAAATTCAAAGACAAACCAAAAATATATATATTATTATGTAAGTCCGAGAAGCATCAATACGCGAAACCAGAGAAGGTGGCTAACTGACAGAGGTATTTTGAAGTATTCAGCGTAAGAAGAAGGCGGTCTTTTTTAGATTGTTTCACGACTGTAGTTAGAAATAACAAAACAGTCGGAAGGCATATATTTAGAACAAAGTCCTCTCCTGATCTGAACCTAACTGCCAGTCAGTGATGAGTAGTAACTGACCAGGAAACGTTGGAAGAATCAGGGGAAATATCGTTCGCTACCTTGTTTGATAATACGCCGAGAACATCTTTTTTAATCATCTTAACACAGATATCACAAACTAAAATATATTATTTTTATTTAGAAACCTGTCGCATAATTAATAGAGAAACCATTTATGTTTTATTAAATTGCGTTTTATTTGTTATTCCTTGAATCACAAGATAATATAACACATTAACTCATACTTTATTTAAAGATATGTCCCCATTTATGCTATGTCCCACTAATCCACGGTCCCCGTTCAATCTTAATAGACAATGGACACAACAGGCAACCGTGCTTGCGTGTGTAATTGAGAAACAAAGGTTGCGCAATCAGGAGGACATCTCTCCATAATCTTCAATACTGAAATCCAAGACGGGGGATCAGTCCAAGACGACCTAAAACAAGGCCGAGATAAGCGGAGAGTACATCAATAAATAGTATTTCCAAATCGTCACACATGTTGTGCTGACCAGGCTAAACGTCGCTTATCTTCGGTAATTTCACGGTATCCAGTGTGTAAACGTGGATATGTAGTGTATAATCTTATTAGTCATTTTTAAAATAGTAGAAAACAATTTGTGCGTGTTTACTTTCTGTTATATCCATAGCAAAACATTGTAAAGATTAGGCAACTGTCCGCATGGTCGCTTCAGAGCTTACACCATTATCAAATAGACTAGATAGAAGGAAATCGTATATGTGTGATTCATACAGTTTACGTTACTCAATACTAACCTATGTATCTAGTCGATACATAGCCTCTGAGAAAAAACAAGACAATCTTAACTAATCTCACAACTACTTCTAAACGTCTTAGTCTTCTCACTGTTACTAAAATATAACGTTTAAATTAAAGTAATGTGCAGAAAAGATCAATCTCTCTTCAGTATACACTTATTAGTGGGCGATATCTTAATAGGTTATTTATCCTCTTACGTGCCCTAAACACATATTTATTGTAATATACGTTAATTGTCCATATTTAAAAAATAGTTTTACTTGACATGAATTTATTCGTAGGTTAAAGAAATTGTGAACTTTTTATTTATGTCGAAAATGTATGTTTCAAAATTTAGATCTTATAAATCTCTCAAAGTAACTCTAATAGATAAAAATATGTTAATTAACAAATATGTTAATAATCTTGTTGTTAAACTAAAATTGGAGTGGAATGCTTGTTTTTTTTTAAATTATATATTCCGTTTAACTTTTCCTTAAAATCATCGTGTTGATGAT
>OY744521.1:144454763-144472263 GCA_963556195.1 Sepiola atlantica
TTATACAAATATACATAAATATATATTCATACAAATATATATATATGTATATATATTTATACAAATATATATATATATACAAACATATATATATACAAATATAGTTGTACAAATATATATATACAAATATATATATATATATACAAATATATGTATGTATATATTTATTTATACATATATATTTATGTATAGATATATATATATATTAATACATATCTCTATATATATATTTATACAAATATATATATATATATTTATACAAATATATATATATATATGTATTTATACTAATATATATATATATATGTATATAAATATTTATATATATATATATTTATACATATATATATATATTCATACCAATATATAAATATACATATTTATACAAATATATATATATATATATATATATTTATACAAATATATATATATATACGAATATATTTATACAAATATATATATATACGAATATATGTACACAAATATATATATATACAAATATATTCATATAAATATATATATATATTTATACAAATATGTATATATATTTATACAAATATATACATATATATATATATATATATGTACAAATATATGGATATACAAATATATTTATATAAATATATATATATATATATATACAAATATATATATATATTTATACAAATATATATATATATATTTCTACTAATATATATATATATATATATTAATACAAATATATATATTTATACAAATATATATATGTATATTTATACAAATATATATATATATATATATATGTATACAGATATATATATATATACAAATATATATATGAATACAAATGTATATATATGTATATATATTTATACAAATATATATATATATATACAAATATATATATATATGTATATATTTATACAAACAAATATATATATTTATACAAATATATATATATATACATACAAATATATATATATATATTTATACAAATATATATTTATATATATTTATACAAATATATATCTATATATATTCATACCAATATGTATCCATATATATTTATACAAATATATATATATATATTTATACAAATATATATATATATATTTATACAAATATATATACATATTTATACAAATATATATATATATATGTATTTATACAAATATATATATATACGAATATATTTATACAAATATATATATACGAATATATGTATATAAATATATATATATACAAATATATTCATATAAATATATATATATATTCATACAAATATGTATATATATTTATACAAATAATTATACATATATATATATATATATATATATATATATGTACAAATATATCGATATACAAATATATTTATATAAATATATATATATATTTATACAAATATATATATACGAATATATGTATATAAATATATATATATACAAATATATTCATATAAATATATATATATATTCATACAAATATGTATATATATTTATACAAATAATTATACATATATATATATATATATATATATATATATATGTACAAATATATCGATATACAAATATATTTATATAAATATATATATATATTTATACAAATATATATATATATATTTATACAAATATATATATATATATTTGTACTAATATATATATATATATATATATATTTATACAAATATATATATTTATGAATATATATATATATATATTTATACAAATATATATATATATATATATATGTTTACAAATATATATGATTATACAAATATATATATTCATACAAATATATATATATATAGGTATATATATTTATAAAAATATATATATATATATGTATATATTTATACAAATATATATATATATATATATATATATATTTATACACATATATATATATATTAATACAAATATATATATATATATATATATATATATATTTATACAAATATATATCTATATATTCATACAAATATATATCCATATATATTTATACAAATATATATCCATATATATTTATACAAATATATATCCATATATATTTATACAAATATATATATATATTTATACAAATTTATTATATATATTTATACAAATATATATATATATATTTATACAAATATATATATGTATATATTTATACAAATATATATATATATATATATTTATACAAATATATAAATATTTATACAAATATACATATATATTTATATATATATATATATATACATATATATATTTATACAAATATATATATATATATATATTTATACATATATATATGTATATTTATACAAATATATACATATATATATATATATATATATATATATATATATTATACAAATATATATATATATTTGTACAAATATATATATATATATATTTATACAAATATATATATATATATTTATACAAATATATATATTTATACAAATGTATATATATATATATTTATACAAATATATATATATATATTTATACAAATATATATAGATATATATATATATATAGTTATACAATTATATATATATATATACATATATTTATACAATTATATATATATATATATTTATACAATTATATATATATATATATATATTTATACAAAGATATATATATATTCATACAAATATATATTTGTACAAATATGTATATATATATATATTTATACAAATATATATATATATATTTATACAAATATATAAATATATATATATATATTCATACCAATATATATATATATATATATATATATATATTTATACAAATATATATATATATTTATACAAATATATATATATATATATCTTTATACAAATATATATATATATATATATATATACATATATATATATATTTATACAAATATATATATATACTTATACAAATATATATATTTATACAAATATAAATATATATATATATATATATTTTTACAAATATATATATATATTTATATTTATACAAATATATATATACATACATAGATATTTATACAAATATATATATACATATATACATATATTTATACAAATATATATGTATATATATGTATATATATTTATACATATATATATATATATACAAATATATATATATATTTCTACAAACATATATATATATATATTTATACAAATTTATATATATATATGCATATTTATACAAATATGTATATATATATATTTATACTAATATATACATATATATATTTATACAAATATATATATATATATATATTTATCCAAATATATATATATATTTATACAATTTATATATATATATTTGTACAAATATATATATATATATATATATATATATTTATACAAATATATATATATATATATATCATTACCCAAATATATATATATATATCATTACACAAATATATATGTATATTTATATATTTATACATATATATATATTTATACAAATGTATATAAATATATTTTTACAAATATATATATATATATTCCATAATATTTATATTAATATATATATTTTTACAAATATATATATTAATATATTAATACATATATATATATATATATTTATACCAATATATATAAATATATATTCACAAATATATATACATATTCAAATATATTCATATGAATACATATATATATATATATTTATACAAATATATATATATATATTAATACAAATATATATATATATTTATACACATATATATCTATATATATTTATACAAATATATACCTATATATATTTATACAAATACATATTTATATATATTTATAAAAATATATATCCATATATTCATTTATACAAATATATATATATATATATATATTTATACAAATATAAATATATGTATATATATTTGTACAAATATATATATATACATATATATTTATACAAATATATATATATATATATATATTTATACAAATATATATATATATATATATGTATACCAATATATATATATATATATATATATTTATACAAATATATGTATATATATATTTATAAAAATATATATATATATATTCTAACAAATATATATTGTTGTATATATATACATTCCCAGAAATATATATATATATATATATATATCTATATATATATATTTATACAAATATATATATATTTATACAAATATATATATATATACATTTATACAAATATAAATATATATATATTTATACAAATATAAATATATATATATTCATACAATTATATATATATAATCATATATTTATACAAATATAAATATATATATATATATTTATACAAATATATATATATAGATATATATATATATTTATACAACTATATATGTATATATATTTATACAAGTATATATATATATATATATACAAATATATATATATTCATACAAATATACATATATATATATGTATACAAATATATATATATATATAAACATATATATATACAAATATAGTTGTACAAATATATATATATACAAATATATATATATACAAATGTATGTATGTATATATTTATTTATACATATATATTTGTGTATAGATATATATATATATATTAACATATCTCTATATATATATTTATACAAATATATATATATATATATTTATACAAATATATATATATATGTATTTATACAAATATATATATATATATTTATATAAATATTTATATATATATATATTTATACATATATATATATTCATACCAATATATAAATATACATATTTATACAAATATATATATATATATATATTTATACAAATATATATATATATACGAATATATTTATACAAATATATATATACGAATATATGTACATCAATATATATATATACAAATATATTCATATAAATATATATATATATTTATACAAATATGTATATATATTTATACAAATATATACATATATATATATATATATATATGTACAAATATATGGATATACCAATATATTTATATAAATATATATATATATATATACAAATATATATATATATATTTATACAAATATATATATATATATATTTGTACTAATATATATATATATATATATTAATACAAATATATATATTAATACAAATATATATATGGGAAGAGAAGGATGAAGGTAATCCGACGTGATGGTAAAATGAAAAAGGAAAACCAAAAACTGGATGTTTTTTTATGTGTACATCAACGTTTCGTCTTTATTTATAAGACTTCATCAGGATGATGATATAGGGAAAATATATCATGCAAGCACGGATACATGTAGGGTAGACATGTTGGGAAGAAAAATAAAATAAAATGAAAAATAATGGCAGCGTCTAGCTGGACGTCCGTACTTGTTAGAGAATGAAAAATGAGTGGGAGAAAAAAGGGGAAGGGTGGAGGGAGCAAGGACTACTGTGGCTGGCGATGAGAGAAAGAGGTGGGGGATGAGCAGGGGTTAAATGGATGGCAGAGAGAGATTGGAGGAAGAGGGGGAGGGGGTGTTTGACCAGATGGCTGTGGTCGAGATTGAAGGGGAAGAGTGAGTTGGAATGTTTGTGTGTGTGGGGTGTATGCAGGGAAATGGGGATGGGTAGAGAGGGAGGGGGGGCTGTGATTTTGGTGGATGGGCGAAAGTTATAGTCTTAGAGAGCGTTTGAAGAAAATGAGGGAATTTAAGAAGAGGTATGGAGGAAAATGGATGAGAGGGGACCTCTCTCATAGACAGACCCCTTCTCCTACCCACGCATTCCAATAACACATCCATATGCAACACGCTCAACAAACTAGGCATTCCAATAGTACAAACCACTTCTCAATCCATAAAACAAACTTTAAACACATCCAGACATTTCCAAAAAACACCCACATCCCATGCCGGCTTATACACTGTCCCTTGCAATGATTGCCATCAATTCTACGTGGGAGAAACACAACGTGAATTAAAGAAACGATTAAATGAACATAAAAGGGATATAAAAAACAACAACCCTCTTAGTGCACTTTTCTCCCATGCTCTAGAATATGGTCATGCATTCAAATTTGAACAAGCCAAAATCACTAAACACATCCACAACAAATCTCGGCGAAGATTATTGGAAACTGCACTCATCACATCCTCCACTACTATCAAGCAGCGTAATGGTTTCTTTAACCTATCACCCTTAATAAGCAAGATCATCCTCACAGAACAAAGTCTTTTGCCTGATCATGGCTAACTTTTATTTTCATCTTTAACCTTATGACACTCTTCCATTCACCCACACCCTTCCCTTTTCTCCCTGAATCTTCTCTTATTTTTCCTCATTTTTTTCCCTCACATTTTTAATACTACAGTCCAAATAAACTTTCTCATGTTCCAAATATTTCAAATATATTCCTCACCCACCCTTTCAATCACCCCCCTCCCCCACCCACTCCAATCCCTCACTCATTGCTATCATTTTCCAAATATTTCAAATATTTCACACCCTATCTCGACAAATCCTCCCTCTTCCCCCTCTCATCCATTTTCCTCCATACCTCTTCTTAAATTCCCTCATTTTCTTCAAACGCTCTCTAAGACTATAACTTTCGCCCATCCACCAAAATCACAGCCCCCCCCCCCCCTCCCTCTCTACCCATCCCCATTTCCCTGCATACACCCCACACACACAAACATTCCAACTCACTCTTCCACTTCAATCTCGACCACAGCCATCTGGTCAAACACCCCCTCCCCCTCTTCCTCCAATCTCTCTCTGCCATCCATTTTACCCCTGCTCATCCCCCACCTCTTTCTCTCATCGCCAGCCACAGTAGTCCTTGCTCCCTCCACCCTTCCCCTTTTTTCTCCCACTCATTTTTCATTCTCTAACAAGTACGGACGTCCAGCTAGACGCTGCCATTATTTTTCATTTTATTTTATTTTTCTTCCCAACATGTCTACCCTACATGTATCCGTGCTTGCATGATATCTTTTCCCTATATCATCATCCTGATGAAGTCTTATAAATAAAGACGAAACGTTGATGTACACATAAAAAAACATCCAGTTTTTGGTTTTCCTTTTTCATTTTACCAAATATATATATATATATATTTATACAAATATATATATATATATATGTATACAGATATATATATATATACAAATATATATATGAATACAAATGTATATATATGTATATATATTTATACAAATATATATATATATATATACAAATATATATATATATATGTATATATTTATACAAATATATATATATATTTATACAAATATATATATATATATACATACAAATATATATATATATATTTATACAAATATATATTTATATATATTTATACAAATATATATCTATATATATTCATACCAATATGTATCCATATATATTTATACAAATATATATATATATTTATACAAATATATATATATATATATTTATACAAATATATATACATATTTATACAAATATATATATATATATTTGAAAATTTCACACATTAGGAGCGTTGGCGAAATGGCAGAGATAAAGAGAATATTTTTTTATAAAATATTTAGAAAACCTTCACAACGCAGATTATTGTTTTTAAAATAAATTATTTATTTATCTTAAAAACATTTTTTTTTTTTTGAACTTGAGCGCTTTCGGTAATAAAATCACCATCTTCAGAAGAATAAGCATATTTTTTTTTTCTTCATTTTTTTTTTCCACCCCGACTGAGACAAGCAGTAAGGATGAATTCGTCTGGATGTTATGGACGAAATGTTTATAAGTCGTGTGTATCACGTGGTACGTGGAAAGTTATTTGAAAATTTCACACATTAGGAGCGTTGGCGAAATGGCAGAGATAAAGAGAATATTTTTTTATAAAATATTTAGAAAACCTTCACAACGCAGATTATTGTTTTTAAAAATAAATTATTTATTTATCTTAAAAACATATTTTTTTTTTTTGAACTTGAGCGCTTTCGGTAATAAAATCACCATCTTCAGAAGAATAAGCATATTTTTTTTTTCTTCATTTTTTTTTCCACCCCGACTGAGACAAGCAGTAAGGATGAATTCGTCTGGATGTTATGGACGAAATGTTTATAAGTCGTGTGTATCACGTGGTACGTGGAAAGTTATTTGAAAATTTCACACATTAGGAGCGTTGGCGAAATGGCAGAGATAAAGAGAATATTTTTTTATAAAATATTTAGAAAACCTTCACAACGCAGATTATTGTTTTTAAAAATAAATTATTTATTTATCTTAAAAACATATTTTTTTTTTTTTGAACTTGAGCGCTTTCGGTAATAAAATCACCATCTTCAGAAGAATAAGCATATTTTTTTTTTCTTCATTTTTTTTTCCACCCCGACTGAGACAAGCAGTAAGGATGAATTCGTCTGGATGTTATGGACGAAATGTTTATAAGTCGTGTGTATCACGTAGTACGTGGAAAGTTATTTGAAAATTTCACACATTAGGAGCGTTGGCGAAATGGCAGAGATAAAGAGAATATTTTTTTATAAAATATTTAGAAAACCTTCACAACGCAGATTATTGTTTTTAAAAATAAATTATTTATTTATCTTAAAAACATATTTTTTTTTTTTTTGAACTTGAGCGCTTTCGGTAATAAAATCACCATCTTCAGAAGAATAAGCATATTTTTTTTTTCTTCATTTTTTTTTTCCACCCCGACTGAGACAAGCAGTAAGGATGAATTCGTCTGGATGTTATGGACGAAATGTTTATAAGTCGTGTGTATCACGTGGTACGTGGAAAGTTATTTGAAAATTTCACACATTAGGAGCGTTGGCGAAATGGCAGAGATAAAGAGAATATTTTTTTATAAAATATTTAGAAAACCTTCACAACGCAGATTATTGTTTTTAAAAATAAATTATTTATTTATCTTAAAAACATATTTTTTTTTTTTGAACTTGAGCGCTTTCGGTAATAAAATCACCATCTTCAGAAGAATAAGCATATTTTTTTTTTCTTCATTTTTTTTTCCACCCCGACTGAGACAAGCAGTAAGGATGAATTCGTCTGGATGTTATGGACGAAATGTTTATAAGTCGTGTGTATCACGTGGTACGTGGAAAGTTATTTGAAAATTTCACACATTAGGAGCGTTGGCGAAATGGCAGAGATAAAGAGAATATTTTTTTATAAAATATTTAGAAAACCTTCACAACGCAGATTATTGTTTTTAAAAATAAATTATTTATTTATCTTAAAAACATATTTTTTTTTTTTTGAACTTGAGCGCTTTCGGTAATAAAATCACCATCTTCAGAAGAATAAGCATATTTTTTTTTTCTTCATTTTTTTTTTCCACCCCGACTGAGACAAGCAGTAAGGATGAATTCGTCTGGATGTTATGGACGAAATGTTTATAAGTCGTGTGTATCACGTGGTACGTGGAAAGTTATTTGAAAATTTCACACATTAGGAGCGTTGGCGAAATGGCAGAGATAAAGAGAATATTTTTTTATAAAATATTTAGAAAACCTTCACAACGCAGATTATTGTTTTTAAAAATAAATTATTTATTTATCTTAAAAACATTTTTTTTTTTTTTTGAACTTGAGCGCTTTCGGTAATAAAATCACCATCTTCAGAAGAATAAGCATATTTTTTTTTTCTTCATTTTTTTTTTCCACCCCGACTGAGACAAGCAGTAAGGATGAATTCGTCTGGATGTTATGGACGAAATGTTTATAAGTCGTGTGTATCACGTGGTACGTGGAAAGTTATTTGAAAATTTCACACATTAGGAGCGTTGGCGAAATGGCAGAGATAAAGAGAATATTTTTTTATAAAATATTTAGAAAACCTTCACAACGCAGATTATTGTTTTTAAAAATAAATTATTTATTTATCTTAAAAACATATTTTTTTTTTTTTGAACTTGAGCGCTTTCGGTAATAAAATCACCATCTTCAGAAGAATAAGCATATTTTTTTTTTCTTCATTTTTTTTTCCACCCCGACTGAGACAAGCAGTAAGGATGAATTCGTCTGGATGTTATGGACGAAATGTTTATAAGTCGTGTGTATCACGTAGTACGTGGAAAGTTATTTGAAAATTTCACACATTAGGAGCGTTGGCGAAATGGCAGAGATAAAGAGAATATTTTTTTATAAAATATTTAGAAAACCTTCACAACGCAGATTATTGTTTTTAAAAATAAATTATTTATTTATCTTAAAAACATATTTTTTTTTTTTTTGAACTTGAGCGCTTTCGGTAATAAAATCACCATCTTCAGAAGAATAAGCATATTTTTTTTTTCTTCATTTTTTTTTTCCACCCCGACTGAGACAAGCAGTAAGGATGAATTCGTCTGGATGTTATGGACGAAATGTTTATAAGTCGTGTGTATCACGTGGTACGTGGAAAGTTATTTGAAAATTTCACACATTAGGAGCGTTGGCGAAATGGCAGAGATAAAGAGAATATTTTTTTATAAAATATTTAGAAAACCTTCACAACGCAGATTATTGTTTTTAAAAATAAATTATTTATTTATCTTAAAAACATATTTTTTTTTTTTTGAACTTGAGCGCTTTCGGTAATAAAATCACCATCTTCAGAAGAATAAGCATATTTTTTTTTTCTTCATTTTTTTTTTCCACCCCGACTGAGACAAGCAGTAAGGATGAATTCGTCTGGATGTTATGGACGAAATGTTTATAAGTCGTGTGTATCACGTGGTACGTGGAAAGTTATTTGAAAATTTCACACATTAGGAGCGTTGGCGAAATGGCAGAGATAAAGAGAATATTTTTTTATAAAATATTTAGAAAACCTTCACAACGCAGATTATTGTTTTTAAAAATAAATTATTTATTTATCTTAAAAACATATTTTTTTTTTTTTGAACTTGAGCGCTTTCGGTAATAAAATCACCATCTTCAGAAGAATAAGCATATTTTTTTTTTCTTCATTTTTTTTTCCACCCCGACTGAGACAAGCAGTAAGGATGAATTCGTCTGGATGTTATGGACGAAATGTTTATAAGTCGTGTGTATCACGTGGTACGTGGAAAGTTATTTGAAAATTTCACACATTAGGAGCGTTGGCGAAATGGCAGAGATAAAGAGAATATTTTTTTATAAAATATTTAGAAAACCTTCACAACGCAGATTATTGTTTTTAAAAATAAATTATTTATTTATCTTAAAAACATTTTTTTTTTTTTTGAACTTGAGCGCTTTCGGTAATAAAATCACCATCTTCAGAAGAATAAGCATATTTTTTTTTTCTTCATTTTTTTTTTCCACCCCGACTGAGACAAGCAGTAAGGATGAATTCGTCTGGATGTTATGGACGAAATGTTTATAAGTCGTGTGTATCACGTGGTACGTGGAAAGTTATTTGAAAATTTCACACATTAGGAGCGTTGGCGAAATGGCAGAGATAAAGAGAATATTTTTTTATAAAATATTTAGAAAACCTTCACAACGCAGATTATTGTTTTTAAAAATAAATTATTTATTTATCTTAAAAACATATTTTTTTTTTTTTTGAACTTGAGCGCTTTCGGTAATAAAATCACCATCTTCAGAAGAATAAGCATATTTTTTTTTTCTTCATTTTTTTTTTCCACCCCGACTGAGA
This sequence comes from Sepiola atlantica, assembly GCA_963556195.1. NCBI lineage: Eukaryota > Metazoa > Mollusca > Cephalopoda > Sepiida > Sepiolidae > Sepiola > Sepiola atlantica. The sequence continues at coordinate 144,466,303 of OY744521.1, forward strand.
CAAGCAGTAAGGATGAATTCGTCTGGATGTTATGGACGAAATGTTTATAAGTCGTGTGTATCACGTAGTACGTGGAAAGTTATTTGAAAATTTCACACATTAGGAGCGTTGGCGAAATGGCAGAGATAAAGAGAATATTTTTTTATAAAATATTTAGAAAACCTTCACAACGCAGATTATTGTTTTTAAAAATAAATTATTTATTTATCTTAAAAACATATTTTTTTTTTTTTGAACTTGAGCGCTTTCGGTAATAAAATCACCATCTTCAGAAGAATAAGCATATTTTTTTTTTCTTCATTTTTTTTTTCCACCCCGACTGAGACAAGCAGTAAGGATGAATTCGTCTGGATGTTATGGACGAAATGTTTATAAGTCGTGTGTATCACGTGGTACGTGGAAAGTTATTTGAAAATTTCACACATTAGGAGCGTTGGCGAAATGGCAGAGATAAAGAGAATATTTTTTTATAAAATATTTAGAAAACCTTCACAACGCAGATTATTGTTTTTAAAAATAAATTATTTATTTATCTTAAAAACATATTTTTTTTTTTTTGAACTTGAGCGCTTTCGGTAATAAAATCACCATCTTCAGAAGAATAAGCATATTTTTTTTTTCTTCATTTTTTTTTCCACCCCGACTGAGACAAGCAGTAAGGATGAATTCGTCTGGATGTTATGGACGAAATGTTTATAAGTCGTGTGTATCACGTGGTACGTGGAAAGTTATTTGAAAATTTCACACATTAGGAGCGTTGGCGAAATGGCAGAGATAAAGAGAATATTTTTTTATAAAATATTTAGAAAACCTTCACAACGCAGATTATTGTTTTTAAAAATAAATTATTTATTTATCTTAAAAACATATTTTTTTTTTTTTGAACTTGAGCGCTTTCGGTAATAAAATCACCATCTTCAGAAGAATAAGCATATTTTTTTTTTCTTCATTTTTTTTTCCACCCCGACTGAGACAAGCAGTAAGGATGAATTCGTCTGGATGTTATGGACGAAATGTTTATAAGTCGTGTGTATCACGTGGTACGTGGAAAGTTATTTGAAAATTTCACACATTAGGAGCGTTGGCGAAATGGCAGAGATAAAGAGAATATTTTTTTATAAAATATTTAGAAAACCTTCACAACGCAGATTATTGTTTTTAAAAATAAATTATTTATTTATCTTAAAAACATTTTTTTTTTTTTTTGAACTTGAGCGCTTTCGGTAATAAAATCACCATCTTCAGAAGAATAAGCATATTTTTTTTTTCTTCATTTTTTTTTTCCACCCCGACTGAGACAAGCAGTAAGGATGAATTCGTCTGGATGTTATGGACGAAATGTTTATAAGTCGTGTGTATCACGTGGTACGTGGAAAGTTATTTGAAAATTTCACACATTAGGAGCGTTGGCGAAATGGCAGAGATAAAGAGAATATTTTTTTATAAAATATTTAGAAAACCTTCACAACGCAGATTATTGTTTTTAAAAATAAATTATTTATTTATCTTAAAAACATATTTTTTTTTTTTTGAACTTGAGCGCTTTCGGTAATAAAATCACCATCTTCAGAAGAATAAGCATATTTTTTTTTTCTTCATTTTTTTTTCCACCCCGACTGAGACAAGCAGTAAGGATGAATTCGTCTGGATGTTATGGACGAAATGTTTATAAGTCGTGTGTATCACGTGGTACGTGGAAAGTTATTTGAAAATTTCACACATTAGGAGCGTTGGCGAAATGGCAGAGATAAAGAGAATATTTTTTTATAAAATATTTAGAAAACCTTCACAACGCAGATTATTGTTTTTAAAAATAAATTATTTATTTATCTTAAAAACATATTTTTTTTTTTTTGAACTTGAGCGCTTTCGGTAATAAAATCACCATCTTCAGAAGAATAAGCATATTTTTTTTTTCTTCAATTTTTTTTCCACCCCGACTGAGACAAGCAGTAAGGATGAATTCGTCTGGATGTTATGGACGAAATGTTTATAAGTCGTGTGTATCACGTGGTACGTGGAAAGTTATTTGAAAATTTCACACATTAGGAGCGTTGGCGAAATGGCAGAGATAAAGAGAATATTTTTTTATAAAATATTTAGAAAACCTTCACAACGCAGATTATTGTTTTTAAAAATAAATTATTTATTTATCTTAAAAACATTTTTTTTTTTTTTGAACTTGAGCGCTTTCGGTAATAAAATCACCATCTTCAGAAGAATAAGCATATTTTTTTTTTCTTCATTTTTTTTTTCCACCCCGACTGAGACAAGCAGTAAGGATGAATTCGTCTGGATGTTATGGACGAAATGTTTATAAGTCGTGTGTATCACGTGGTACGTGGAAAGTTATTTGAAAATTTCACACATTAGGAGCGTTGGCGAAATGGCAGAGATAAAGAGAATATTTTTTTATAAAATATTTAGAAAACCTTCACAACGCAGATTATTGTTTTTAAAAATAAATTATTTATTTATCTTAAAAACATATTTTTTTTTTTTTTGAACTTGAGCGCTTTCGGTAATAAAATCACCATCTTCAGAAGAATGAGCATATTTTTTTTTTTCTTCATTTTTTTTTTCCACCCCGACTGAGACAAGCAGTAACGATGAATTCGTCTGGATGTTATGGACGAAATGTTTATAAGTCGTGTGTATCACGTGGTACGTGGAAAGTTATTTGAAAATTTCACACATTAGGAGCGTTGGCGAAATGGCAGAGATAAAGAGAATATTTTTTTATAAAATATTTAGAAAACCTTCACAACGCAGATTAAATACAAATATATATATATACGAATATATTTATACAAATATATATATACGAATATATGTATACAAATATATATATATACAAATATGTTCATATAAATATATATATATATTAATACAAATATGTATATATATTTATACAAATATATATACATATATATATATATATATATATATATATATATATGTACAAATATATGGATATACAAATATATTTATATAAATATATATATATATTTATACAATTATATATATATATATATATATATATATGTACAAATATATGGATATACAAATATATTTATATAAATATATATATATATTTATACAAATATATATATATATATTTATACAAATATATATATATATATTTGTACTAATATATATATATATATATATTTATACAAATATATATATTTATAAATATATATATATATATATATTTATACAAATATATATATATATATATATGTATACAAATATATATATTTATACAAATATATATATTAATACAAATATATATATATATGTATATATATTTATACAAATATATATATATATGTATATATTTATACAAATATATATATATATATATTTATACACATATATATATATATTAATACAAATATATATATATATATATATATTTATACAAATATATATCTATATATTCATACAAATATATATCCATATATATTTATACAAATATATATCCATATATATTTATACAAATATATATATATATTTATAAAAATTTATTATATATATTTATACAAATATATATATATATTTATACAAATATATATATGTATATATTTATACAAATATATATATATATATATTTATACAAATATATATATATTTATACAAATATACATATATATTTATATATATATATATACATATATATATTTATACAAATATATATATATATATATATATTTATACATATATATATATATATTTATACAAATATATACATATATATATATATTTATACAAATATATATATATATATTTATACAAATATATATATATATTTATACAAATATATATATTTATACAAATGTATATATATATATATTTATACAAATATATATATTTATACAAATGTATATATATATATATTTATACAAATATATATATATATTTATACAAATATATATAGATATATATATATATTTTTATACAATTATATATATATATATATACATATATTTATACAATTATATATATATATATTTATACAATTATATATATATATATATATTTATACAAAGATATATATATATTCATACAAATATATATTTGTACCAATATGTATATATATATATTTATACAAATATATATATATATATATATATATATATATATATATATTTATACAAATATATAAATATATATATATATATTCATACCAATATATATATATATATATATATATATATTTATACAAATATATATATATTTATACAAATATATATATATATATATATCTTTATACAAATATATATATATATACATATATATATATATATATTTATACAAATATATATATATACTTATACAAATATATATATGTATACAAATATAAATATATATATATATACATATTTTTACAAATATATATATATATATATATTTACACAAATATATATATACATACATAGATATTTATACAAATATATATATACATATATACATATATTTATACAAATATATATGTATATATATGTATATATATTTATACATATATATATATATACAAATATATATATCTATTTTTACAAACATATATATATATATATTTATACAAATTTATATATATATATACATATTTATACAAATATTTATATATATATATTTATACTAATATATACATATATATATTTATACAAATATATATATATATATATATATATTTATCCAAATATATATATATATTTATACAATTTATATATATATATTTGTACAAATATATATATATATATATATATATTTATACAAATATATATATATATATATATATATATATCATTACCCAAATATATATATATATATATATCATTACACAAATATATATGTATATTTATATATTTATACATATATATATATTTATACAAATATAAATATATGTATATATATTTGTACAAATATATATATATACATATATATTTATACAAATATATATATATATATATTTATACAAATATATATACATGTATATGTATACCAATATATATATATATATATATTTATACAAATATATGTATATATATATATTTATAAAAATATATATATATATATTCTAACAAATATATATTGTTGTATATATATACATTCCAGAAATATATATATATATATATATATATATATATATTTATACAAATATATATATATTTATACAAATATAAATATATATATATTCATACAAATATATATATATAATCATATATTTATACAAATATAAATATATATATATATATTTATACAAATATATATATATAGATATATATATATATATTTATACAAGTATATATGTATATATATTTATACAAGTATATATATAGATATATATACAAATATATATATATTCATACAAATATATATATATATATATGTATACAAATATATATATATATATTTATACAAATATATATATATATTTATACAAATATATATATATATACTGTATTTATACAAATATATATATATATTTATACAAATATATATATATATATATATATATACTGTATTTATACAAATATATATATATATTTATACAAATATATATATATATATATATTTATACAAATATATATATATATGTATATACAAATATATGTACATACATATATAGAATATATTTACATATATATTTATACAAATATATATATTTGTTTATACAAATATATATGTGTACTAATATATATATGTACATATATATATATGTATACAAATATATATATTTATACAAATATATATATATACATGCATATATATTTATACAAATATACATATATATATATATATTTATACAAATATACATATATATATATTTATACAAATATATATATGTTTATATATTTATACAAATATATATATATGTATATATATTTATACACATATATATATATATATATACAAACATATATATATATATATGCAAATATAGTTGTACAAATATAT
>OY744521.1:144474763-144499763 GCA_963556195.1 Sepiola atlantica
TAGAGAGAGAAAGAGAAAGAGAGAGTGGGAGAGAGGGAGGGAGGGAATGAGGGGTATAGATATAGGGGAAACAAGAAAGAGAGAGAGAGAATAAAGCGGGGTAAGGATGCTACCGTAGCTTCATTTGCTTTTGAAATTGTAAGAAATAATGTTCCTGTGTCATCATTTTTAAAATATGGTGCGTTTTTATATTGATTCACAAGTTAAGTTAACACATATTGTTTAAGTACGCGAAATAATTTATATGCCTAAGAAAATATTGATGGCTTCCAAATATATCATGCAAGATATTAAAAAAAATGTAATTTATGCTGTAATTTTTATAAACAAACAAGTAATATATAAACGTGTTTAATATTTTAAATTTAATTGAATAATTATTTCGAATATATAACATCTCGAAAATATAATATTTAAATATTATGAAGAAACACTATTATATGAAAATTAATGGATAATCTAAAAAGAATTCTCATCTATTGAGTCGAAAAACTGGAACATTCTGAATAGAATCACCATTAAAATTTATGTTTTTCTTCTATAAAAACAGACGAATTGGATAATAAAAAATTAACATGAAATTTGAAAAAGAAAGAGTTTGGGGTACATATTATGATTATAGTATTCAGTTGGTGCGTGGTACTAATACTAAACGATTAAAAAAAGTTGCAAATCCAAACGTGTCGGGGGTCAAACAAATGTTCTCATTCTTTTTAAATGCGTTGACCTTCTCGAAAAGAATGGAAACAAATAGAAAATAGCAATCAACAAGGAATCCTTCACGTAGAATCGAGAAGAATGGAAAAATATTCTCACGCATTTTAATATAATAACAAATGATTTTCTCGCGAGAAAGGACCACGTGCTCATCTCCCGAGTTTGGCGCGACTCGTGGCACTGGCGTCACATCTCTGATTCGTCGATACAAAGGCGAATGTAACCATATGGAAGGAGTCATTTCGAAAGCGACAATGAAAGCCGCGCGTGCGTTCCCAAAGAAATGCAAGGGGTCACATCTTTTATTTCAGAAAAAAAAACGTGGCATGTTTACTAATTAAAGATGAACCCCGTATGAACTAAACTATTTTTTGTTCCGTGCGCCCTTTCTTTAAAAGTGTCAACTCGGAATACTTCTCACTGACTCACGCTTGGTATCGTTTTGCCTCTGAATAAAATGTGCAAGTGCTGGCGGAAATTCACTTATGCGTTAATATTTTTTATTAGTATGTGTTGAGAGAGAGAGAGAGATCGAGAGTAAAGCAAGCGAAGAATTTTGCTAACTTACAATACAGCAATGTACAAATTTGCCAATATTTGATGTTAAAAAAGAAAAGTTAAATGATAAATGTTGTTATCTCAAAGGAAAACAATTGATTTTTTCATAAAACTATTAGAAAATAAACAGGTTAAAAAGTTCCATGGTACACGTAAATACGGCACGCAGAATTAATACAAATGAGTAGGATATTATGTCCAGTAGAGCTCATATACTATATTTTGTGTTGGGTGTGAATGATTTTGTTTCATAAGAGATCCATGAGAACTGTAAGTATATCTGGTCGGCTGGTTTCTACGATCATTGAATTCGATTACTATATCGTGGCATACGTTTAAAATTGAATTATCTCCCCTGATTAATTTATCATTCAATAAAATGTATTTTTGAAAAGTAATAGATACATTATTTCCTGCAATATGAAAATGTGTTGGCTTTTTCTATTTACACCCTCAAATATTATTTACCGTTTAATTTGTTAATTTTTCAGAAGAAATAAATCACCATTTAAAAAAACAATCTCATATAAGTTTATATAAACGCTCACTGTCTACCTTCTTTGACGAATGTATATATTGTTTAATACATACATTTGACTTTTTAATCTACTTATTTCAGCCTGTCATGAAAGGAAACAACAGGGAAACTAATGATGTATCCAGATTTTGATGTTTTTTGTTGTATGTGTTTTTTATCATTTGACAATGGGATTGTAAATGTGGTCTTGTAACGAATCGAAAAAATAATGTTGCTGTAGATGAAATTATAGACAGTCAATCTCTGTAAAATATGTACAGAAAATAAATAATATTTGTAGATGTTTCACTCTTCGGTGTATTATTAAAGAATATTAATTATGTCATGAATGTTGTGGCCTAGTGAGTTATAAGATATATATATATATATATATATATATATATATATATATATATATATATATACATACGTGTAGCGGTCAAGCAAAAGTCTTTCACTGGATTCATGAGATTTATTCTTGACTGGTAAAATTAAGGAAGCAGTACTTTTTAAATCTACATAATAATGAGGCTAATCATCGAAATATATTATGTTTGTTAATTTACACATATAAGAGAATAATACTCATCACATGAGAAGTAAAATAAATTCCCTTGACAGAGCAGTTTTGCATCACTTTTATGTCATCATATGACATTTAAAATCAATTAATAAGAATACATTGAGAATTCTTAATTCTACTTTGGATCACACACGCTTACATGATTTTAATTCTAGAAAATGTCTAAAACGTAAGACGTAAACTTTAAGGTTCTTAAATATAAATTGGTATTAAGAGAATCTTGCTAGTCACAGTGAATACAATTCAATGCAAAATTGATATACTGACATTTTTAAATGAAGTCGTGCTTATCTTATGCCCTCTAAATAATTTCAGTCACTAAAAAACTGAAATTTGAAGAATATTTATTAATTGCTGTTTACTACGTATTGTGAAATTTTCCCTAGAATCTGAGATACCAGACTGTCAATGAAGGTTTTTTTTACTCTATTTACACACTTTGTATGAAGCTAAATTAAACTAAATATTACACAAACGCTTAAATGGAAATTTTAAACAATTAGTTAATTAATTTAAGAGGTTATCATGTACATACACATATATAAACACTTAATATTATGGATACATTAAAACATTTTTCTTACATGATGACAGTTTACTTACAGTGCTGGATGCATAATTCAGCATTTTGTATTCATAAATATATATATATATATATATATATATATATATATATATATAATTATTTCCACAATCAGACAACGCCGCAGCCCACAACCTATGAAAAGAAACAAACCGGAAGTCCTAGGACTTCCGGTTTGTTTCTTTTCATAGGTTGTGGGCTGCGGCGTTGTCTGATTGTGGAAATAATTGTATATATATCGTCTCACATTCAAGAAATATATATATATATACATATATATATATACATATATATATATACACATATATACATATATACATATATATATATACATATATAGAGATAGAAGAAAAAAGAGTGATAAATATGCGACGATTGTCCAAATTTATTTCAAATTTCAATTGTTCAATGCAAGGTTGTCAGTAATAAACTAGTGTTTATTTTCCTTTCCTTAAGCCAAGGCTTTTCAAAGATCGAAATCTTATCATCAGAGGAGAAATACAGATGGATAAGTTGGCTTTCGAAAAGTTTGGACAATCGTCGCATATTTATCACTCTTTTTTTCTTCTATCCCTACTATTGCTCTATCTCGTATATTGAGCTTATCCTTTTCACAATAGGTTCCATCTACTAAAAGTTTTCACTTTGGTTTATTTTGATCCTATATACATATATATATATACATATATATATACATATATATATACATATATATATACATATATACATATATATACATATATATATATATACATATATATACATATATATACATATATATATATACATATATATACATATATATATATACATATACATACATATATATACATATATATATACATATATATATATATATATATACATATATATATACATATATATATACATATATACATATACATATACACATATATATATACATATATTTCGCCCATCCACCAAAATCACAGCCCCCTCCTCCCTCTCTACCCATCCCCATTTTCCTGCATATACCCCCACACACAAACATTCCAACTCACTCTTCCCCTTCAATCTCGACCACAGCCATCTGGTCAAACACCCCCTCCCCCTCTTCTTCCAATCTCTCTCTGCCATCCATTTTACCCCTGCTCATCCCCCACCTCTTTCTCTCATCGCCAGCCACAGTAGTCCTTGCTCCCTCCACTCTTCCCCTTTCTCTCCCACTCACTTTCGTCACTCATTTTCATTCTCTAACAAGTACGGACGTCCAGCAAGACGCTGCCATTATTTTTCATTTTATTTTATTTTTATTTTTATTCCCAACATGTCTACCCTACATGTATCTGTGCTTGCATGATATCTTTTCCCTATATCATCATCCTGATGAAGTCTTATAAATAAAGACGAAACGTTGATGTACACATAAAAAACATCCAGTTTTTGGTTTTCCTTTTTCATTTTACCATCACGTCGGATTACCTTCATCCTTCTCTTCCCATATATATATATACATATATATATACATATATATATATATACATATATATATATATACATATATATATATATACATATATATATATACATACATATATATATATACATATATATATATACATATATATATATATATATACATATATATATATACATATATATATATATATATACATATATATATATACATATATATATACATATATATATATATATTAATATATATATATATATATATATTAATAGAGGGATATATATATGGGGGTCTATGTGTATATATGTATATTTATTATCTCATTTCCTACATACACGTGTATTATTAATACATTAGGAAAATACAGTGTCAGTCTTTCAACAATGCTTAATACATGAGTATTGTTAATTAGAAGTAGAAAAATATACTGATGGAAATTAAGCTGTATATGTAGGCTTGTGATTACTTCTCAAGTAAACTTTTATGGTTAACTATTTGATGATTGTGTTTGGAAATGTAACCCACACGTGTTTATGTGTCGCTCGCTCTCTACACATCTATCGCTCTCTCTCTCCCTCTCTCTCATATATATATATATATATATATATATATATATACATATATATATATATATGCACAATTATGTCAAATACTTTTTTATACACACATACATGTATACTAATCTGTTGATTATAACATTAATTATAATTCGTGTTGAGTTAACTGCAAAGATGTACCATAGAACTTTATAACAGGTCAACATTTTATTGTATAGCGATATTAAAGAAAATATGTATGTTTTTATTTAATGATTCAATTAATATTCTAAATAAAGAAGAACCTCAATAATATCTCAGTCACTAGTTCAACACGGTTTTATCTTTGTTATACAAAATATCAAAGTATGTGGTTGCAACATCGTTTTTTTTAGCAATGATATATATATATATATATATATATATATATATATATGTTGTGGCCCAGTTTAAGGGGACTGATATGAAGACACGAACACGGTATGAAGTAGAGACAATTGTATTAAGAAACTAGTACAGAGGGAAGATATATGCGCCTGGTAAGTAGAGTTCGACTATTTTACTGGGTTTCTCTTCTGCGGGAGTTAATTGCCGTTGGCATTTATTGAGCAAAGAGGAAGAGTCCGTGTTATACATAGATAAGTCAACATAACACCCCCTCCCAAGTATTACCTCCACAGAAGAATTAATAGCGTTTCATTTTCTGGTCTATTACGATCAGATCCGTTAGTCGTCGCTTCCTCTTTCATTGTCTTGGTTCCGAAGCTGCCTGGGGGATCTCAATGTCAAAGGTGTCATATATAGTGTCTATAATTTATTCTTCTTCCTGGGGAGCGCTGTCGGTGTCGTCCGATAGTCGTTTTCTTAATTGATTTAAATGTCTCTTATGAGCCTTGAATTATGTCTACCATATTTCAAATCCGTTTCTCAATTGTCCCCAGAACAATGTATTATTTTTGTTCCTCACGGTTTTGTCTGTTTTGACAGCAGTTTGACAAAAACGGACCGTATCTTGCGCGCAAACATTACCCCAGCAGGGGATAATGAAGATGGTGTATTCGTGTTTGGCGTTATCCTGTATACCTGAAATAACTGTTGTAGGGCTTTTTCCGTAGGAGTGCCTCTAGCCTTCTGCAGGGCTCTTTTCATTGTATCGACAAAACCCTCTTCTTGCCCATTTGATCACGGGTGGTATGCTGGGTCGTAATATGTTCTATTTGGAACGTATCACAGAGTACCTTGAATTCAGCGGACGTGAACTGTGTTCCGTTGTCGCTGACTAAACAATCCACCACCACGAAACGGGCGAACAATTTGTGGAGGAAGTTTATGGTTACTTCCGTCGTTGGACTTTTGCATCGGCGCACTTCGGGTCATTTTGTGAAACTATCTACTACAATTAAATAGTTGAAACCGTCTAATGGGCCTGCGAAATCTATATGGATCCTGAACCATGTTCGGTCCGTTTTAGGCCAAGGACTGCATTTGATCGGAGGTGCCTTTGCTGCCAATGCACAGCCTTTGCACGTCTTTACGATTTTCTCGATATCTTGGTCCATGTCAGGCCAGTACACGTAGCTCCTCATCAAGCTATTCATTCTTGTAGTCCCTGGGTGTCCAACATTGAAATCCTTCAGAATTCTCCTTTGAAGAGTGTTGAGAATGACCTCTCTCTCACTATACAAGAGTACCTCATCGTATAGGGAGAAAATGTCTGAAGTTGTTGGTCCTTTTCAATTAATTTAGCATTGGTCATCTTAATAAACTCGTCACCGTGGGCTTCTATGTTTATTTCGTGCAGTGACACGAGGAGTTCCCTTACTGTGTTCCGTAATTTAGAGTTAATTTCTCCTTCTGTTCGAAGGGAGGCAATCACAGTGTCTTCCAGGGGTTAACTACGTTTTGGGATGAGTCTTTACAATCCGTCAGCGTGACAGATTTTTTTCGAGGGGAGATATTCCATCTTAAAATTATAATTTAAAATGATTGTTCCCCACCTCTGCAGTCTGTTAGCTGTGTGTACGGGCAGACCTTTTTTTGACCCAACAATTGTAAGTAAAAGTTTATGATCCGTTCGTAAGGTGAAAAATCTACCGTGTATGTAACGGTGGAATTTCAATACTGCAAATATGATCCCTAAAGACTCCTTTTCTATTTGTTAGTAATTCCTTTCTGCCGGTAGCAGTGTCCTCGATGCTTGAACTATTGGTTTGAGAGTACCGTCTGGCATTTTGTGTAAAGTGCATGGCCCGATGCCATATGAGCTTGCATCGCTAGTGACAACAAGTCTAAGTCTGGATTATAGTGAGTTAGAAAAAGATCGGATGTTAGGACTTTTTCCGTTTTCTCGAATGCCTCCTGGCATTCAGCTGTCCATTCCCACTGTTTGTCTTTTTTCAGAAGTTAATTCATTGGAGCACGGAGGTTATGCATATTGGGTATGAAAACTTGGTAGTAGTTAGCCAGTCTGAGAAAACTTTGTAAAAATGCGATATTTTCAGGAGCCGGAATGTCCTGAATTGCAGTAGCCCGTTCTGAGTCTGGTCTTCTGTCATCTTTGTCAATAATGTGCCCATATATTTGAGTTTCTCCATGAAAAAATCACATTTGGCTTCTTTGAGTTTGAAACCGTACTCTTGGATTCGCGAGACAACTTTGTGGACGTGTTCGCGGTGTTGTTCTTTGGTTTGACTAGTCATTAGGATGTCGTCTAGGTATGCTATTGCGAATTCCAGTCCGTTTAACATAGTATCCATCACTTGCTGGAATATGGCTGGTGCGACCTTGACACCGAAAGTAGGTCTCTCGAATTTGTATAACCCGCGATGGGTTTTAATACATAATAGTTTCGAGCTTTCTCTTCCACGGGTATCTGTATATATGCGTCACTTTAATCTATTTTGAAGAAAAATCTTCCCCCATTTAATTTAGTAAATATTTCATCTGGGCACGGGAGAGGATAATGGTAATCCTTTAATGATGCGTTCAATCCAGTCGAAAAATCGGTGCAGACACGGATCTCTTTAGTTTTCTTTTTAACATAGGCAGTCGGAGCAGCCCATCGGCTATACTCAATTTTAGAAAGAATGCCGGTTTTAACTAGTCTGTCTAGTTCTTCATTTATTTTCTCGAGTGAGGCGAAAGGCACATGTATTTTCTTTTAAAAAACGGGTTGGATGTTTTCCTTTAATTCAAATTTTGCCGCCATCTTTTTGCATCGACCCAGTCCATTTGAAAAATACTTCTGAGACGGTGTTTTCAAATCTTCTTTTAATTTTTCTGCTTCGGTTGTCAGGCTTTTTATTTTTTGGCAAAAAGCGTTAATGGGTAAATCCCATGAATTAAATTCGCTCATCCACTCTGTCCCAAATAAATTACAAGTGTTTCTTAGCACGAACCTCTTTAATTTTTTGGTTTTTCCGTTAAACTTAACGTTAGTTATCTCACCTTCGAATTTTATTTTTTCTCCGGTCACCGACCTGGCTATTTTGTTTGATTTTAACATGGTTGGTTTACCCAATCTTTTCTATGTCTGCAGGGTGATGATAGTTAAATCAGATCCGGAGTCTAATTGTAACTTGATTCTTTTGTTAAGGATTTGTACTTGAACGTACTTCCTTATGTTTATGCTATCCTGTTCGTCTGATCTTGCGATTTTTATCCGGCTTTTAAATCCTTTATTTGCACTACAATGTGAGCTCTTGTGTCTGATTTTGTTACAAATTAAACAAGTTTTAAACCGGTATGGGGCAATCCATATACCAATGAAGAGCACCACAGCGCGAACAGGGACTAGGTGGTAATTTGTTTTGATTTTCTTGGAGTAATTTGTTTTTGGCGAAAAATGCGAATAGTCACTCTTTTTGGATTGACTTGATTTTGACGGAAAATTAGGATATGATTTCTGTCGTACCTTTCTTATGTGTGCTATGCCCGATTCTCCTATGTCTTTCGAGTCTTGCTTCACGCTTACAAATCTCTCGCAGTCCTCTGCGACTTTTTGTAAGGTTATATTCGGCTCATTTTCTAGCTTATTCAGAACTCTGCGTCTTACTTCGGCGTCTTTAGCTGATATCAGTCCTTGCACAAAAATTAAACATTTGAAATCATCTGCGCTTAGTTCGGCAAGCTTGAAATCGTCACAGTGTTTATTCACTACTGATGCGAAAGTCGTGTAATCCTCGAAATCTATTCTCGTTAAATTTATGCACTTCCATATTTTGTGAAAAAGGGAAATTTTGGGGCTAAACTACTCCGTCAATAACTTAACCGCTCCCGATAAAGTTAAATCGCTGGTCTTACGGGGTAATATGTAGTCAACGAACTTTGTATGTTCGATGGTCCCTAATTTACTAAGGAGTAATCGAACTTTTTTAGCGTCTGCCCAATTTTCGCAATCTATGTTGTAGAGATCTTCATACCTTCTAAAATATGAAGCAAATGTTCTATCGTTGTCTGGAGAATAAGAACAAACTTTCAATTGTACTCCAAATGGGGAAATGCGTATTCGTTTTCGGTATTTTGACTCCTATTCGATATTGTATGTAGCAATAGTTGTTCAAACTTTTGCTGTTTTTCATCAGCTTTTTGTTGTTGTATAAGCAGTTTTTCTTGGAACCTAACTTCCATTTGAGCCTGTTGTTCGGTTTGGAATTTCACGAGTTTTAACATCATAGCTTTGAAGTCTTCCATGATTACTGTTGTGTATTTATACAATAAAGCCTTTTTTCTTTTATATTACGCTGCTAACGTAATTAGTTCTTCAACCAGAAAACATAAATAAAAGTCAACTTTTTCTTTTTTGCTTGACAAAAAAAAATAAAACAGGTTTTAGATTTCGGCGGTTATATTTTTCTTTTTTCTCTTTGGAGAGGGAAAAAGAATTGTATTATATTCCTTTGTTAAAAATCTTAACACAGTACCGGAATAAAATAATAACTCACGAGTGTCCTTCTAGAAAAAAATAACTTAGTTGATATTTTTTCGTAAGAGACGAAGAAGAACCAAAAAAAAAACCGTGAATTTACTTGCCTAAAAAAAAAAAACGATTTTCGAGATTTCTTTTTTTGTTCGCCGGACAAACTTGTTATAACACGTTGGTGATTGTGTAGCTTTCTCCACGTTCGTCTTTAATTCCTCGTGCATTTGCCAGTGGTTGTCCTACGCTGGATTTTATTTTTCATTCGAAAAATTTTTCGTTTATGCTAAGATGAGAATGTAAGAAGTATTTGACGTAATTCCAGATTTGTTAGTTGTTGTCTGGTGGTTAGAAAATGGAGAGAGAGTAGATCTTCGAATCCTTCGTCGCCAAGTTGTTGTGGCCCTGTTTAAAGGGACCGAACTGAAGACACACACACGGTATGAAGTATAAACAAGTGTATTAAGAAAAGCGAGTACAGAGGGAAGAAATAAGCGCCTGGTAAGTAGAGTTCGACTATCTTATTCGATATCTCTTCTGCGAGAGTGGATTGCCGTTGGCATTTATTAAGCAAAGAGGAAGAGCCCATGTTATAGATGGGTGAGTAACCATAACAATATATATATATATACATATATATAACATATATATATATATAAATAAGTTATTTGTAATAATATATATATATATATATATATATATATATGTATATATATATATGTGTGTGTGTATTTAGGTAGCATATTTTCATTTAGGCAAACATGATTAAATAACACGGAGTGGTTTTGTTTGATGCCACTTTTTTATTTTTTCAATTTTCGGAATAATGTTTGCCTAAATATACATATATATATATATATATATATATATATATATATATATACGTATGCATATTAACATATACATATGATATTGATCTAAGTTATACTTAATTACGACATCATTAACTTACGTACCAAGAATACAACATAAACAACAGTTGGTGTACGATCGTTTCTGAGACTATATGGCGTGTTATTGATATTGTGTCGCTTCATCACCACATAGTATAGACACCTACTTTAAAGAATACATGACACATTAAGATCAAATAATATTTCGCTCACAGTTATACAGTAAAATAGATAGAAAGAGGGAAGGTAGGGGTATGGAAAACACAAACCACTACTGACATATTACCATTAAATCTCACATAGAGAAAGACACAGTAGGGGAATTAATTGCTGTCGGAATACAGGTATGAAAAAAAGAAACATTGCTAAAAAATAATTGTGTATACAATCAGAAGGTACATTCTCTCCCTAAACATCGTTATGCAAATATATGAATATTTATAGTGAAACATTTAGTTTATAGTTAAATCCGCTATCAATCAACAAGTGGATAGATTATTTTAATATAACGCTAACAAGAAAATTATCAATAACATATCCCAATACACTAAATAAGTATTTGTTTAAATTGCAAATTAAAAGAATAAAAAATAGAAAAATAAATTGCAAAAATAAAATCAACAGTAATATAAGTCGCAGTTCAAAAATACTCTAAGTGGAAGCAAGGTTAATGAAATTATCATGTAATAAACATTTATGATGACAATAATGGTACTAATAATTATAATAGTAATAATAATTAAAACAATAACGATACTTATTGTCATATTATTATTATTATTATTATTATTATTATTATTATTATTATTATTATTATTATCATTAATAGTAATATTTGTGATGATGTAAATTACAGAGGCATACTGATAAAATATGAAATTAAAGAATAAAGTAATAATAATAAAAAGAAATAAAAAATAATTGAATGAGTTGTAAGACAATGAATTCAAATAGATAGAAATCCAAATATATATGTATATATATATATATATATATATATATATAATTTCAGAAAATAAGTTTTCAAATCAGTTATGTCCCAATGTAGGAAACAAGAACAAAGTGTACTCAAAATGTCATACCGAACTACTATACAAAAATGAGACGTTCATGTTTTTGTTAATTACTAAAAGATTAAATTAAGAGAGACATACAAAAAAGAATTAAAATATAAAGTTAAAAAATAAATATATAAAGGTTATTGACGTATATGCACAGCCGATATTTTAAAAAAAGTTCAGAATGATATATTTGATGCAATCAGACGATGAGATATATTTTTAAACATACAGATTTGTGGAGACCCATATAACGTTCAGCCGATAAAATAGTAACCGATATATATATATATATATATATATATATATATATATATATATATATATATATTAGATACAGATTAAAATACATATCAGACTATCACATGTACATATAACTTGACTTATATACACACAAACCAGAAAGAATTAAGAAAAATCAATATAATAAGGGACGAATGTGATATCTATTATCACTCCTTTAGATGAAGTTAAAGCCGATTTCCATATCGGAGAAGATTCGAGGAGTGATAGGCGGCAAAATGTGTGTACCAAAAGTATAAATCTGGCAGGGAAAAATATAATGGTAGAGTAATAATTAGCGTGGTAAAAGGGGCTAGATGTCACAGCTCCACCACGGGCGATAATTAAAACATATGTAACCTCATACTCTCTGTATATATATATATATATATATATATATATATATATATATATATACATTTTATAGGTACATAAAATTAAACACGTGTTTCTGGCTCACATCCGCCATCATCATGCTAGGATAGAACCTTTTTATATTGATGTCTATAGTACTGCGTCTTACCATTGGAAAAAGTGTCCTGTCAAGAAAGCAGTACTATTTTTATGACCTACACATTTAATGTATTGTTATGTAATTATATGAATTGGTGATTGTAAAATTTGTTGGTTTTAGCTTACAACTATTTCGATCGCTTCACTTCCTAAGTTATTAATATGCTGAAAATAAGATTATTGGTCGCCTTTAAATCTATAGGATGTATTCTCCGTTAATAAATATGTATACATATATATATATATATATATATATATATATATATATATATATATATATATATATATATATATATATATATATATATGTGTGTGTGTGTGTGTGTGTGTATTAATTTTATACGTACAGAAAAGTAATCCATGGAGACGTGTTTCTTGCTCACAGCCGTCATGTATGCATATATATATATATATATATATATATATATATATATATATATATATATATAAATGTATATATATGTATATATATATATATATATATATATATCTAGAGAGAGAGAGAGAGAGGGAGACAGAGAGGGAGAGAGATACATGTTTGTAAGACAGATACAAATAAAAAAAACACAGAAACTAAAAACCAGACACACATTAAATTTTTTAACTGTTTCGTACAGATCAGTGGACGTCTTCAGTAAAGGCTTCTACTTTATCCTTTCTCTCTTTAAAACAGTTTGTGTCCTTGCGTTTAATTTTATTATATATTGTGTATGTATTCTTAAATATATATATATATATATATATAGAAAGAGAGAGAAATAGAATAAGAGAGAGAGAGAGAGAACGAAAGAGAGAGACAGTTAGGTATATGTGTGTGCGCCTTTTTGAGCATTTTTTAAAATAAATTACTTACTGACAAATTATACATACAGTTGTGTATGTTTAGTTCTTGAACTTATAAATAGATTGACATATTCAAAACTTAATACTATGCTAACCAGCGCAGGGGCAAGTTTACAGCGTCTTCCTTCAAATCTCCATTTGAAAAGTTAACGCCATCCACAACTTATCTCGGTGTACATTACAAATATAGCGAACGCAAGCAAATGCTCAGTTGTAACTCTTCCTATTATGGTTTTATTGTCATATATATTGCCCTTTTTTCAACACACACGGTAAAAACATATGAAAGTACTTGCCGGGATACGAGACAATCAGCCGTCTGTGGATACCAATATATGTATAATCTCTTCACTAATGGGTAACACTCACTAAGAGTGAAGATAACGGTTCCGAGTTCGTGTAAGTTATTACTCTTATATATCAAAGCATATCGGATGTGTTGCCAAGAATTAGCCACCTGCAACACGACTTGTAAAAGATCGTAAAAAGATGTAAACATTAAATGTTTACATCTTTTAACGATCTTTTACAAGTCTTGTTGCAGATTGCTAATTTAGTCCGAATGTCTGTATGCGGCGACTTTCAATCAATCAAGATGTGGAAAGCATCGTCATTATTGTCTATGATAAGCTGTAACACGGAGCAGAAACACGTACCGTAGCCACCCGAAACAATTAAATTAGTCTTCTAACGATTCAACCTAAATCGTCTTAAATACATGTTTCTGAGTTACCACTAAGCCTTCCTTGCAGACCTTGTGTAAGACACAATTTGTCGTACATGATATTAAAGGCGAGGATTAGCTCAGTACGCAACCGCCTTCATCCCAGCGAGAAGAGGTTTAAGACATACAATTCTTTTTTGTACCATCCCTGTCGCCAGCCTCGAAACTCGCTTCAGGTGCTGGATTTTTTTTTAATGGAAATGCCTTCAGACAAGACATAACACCACTTTCTGTAAGGAGCTATGAAATACTACTTTAAAGTAAAAAACTAGCCATGGATAAATGTTAGATTGATATGTTTCGACCAAGAAAACAGCAATGCCTACTCTGTTTTTCAGAAACATCGCTCATGTAATCTGAGGACGAAAGGACAAAAAGAGATATCACAAAGGAAACAATGGAGACAAAACCTTGATGCTTTATTCCTGAAGTATATAGAATATAATTATTTAATAGAACGGTAACGTGGAAAGTAATAAAAAAAAGTATCCTCTCCCGTGCCCAGATGAAATCTTTACTAAATTAAATGGAGGAAGATTTTTCTTCAAAATAGATTTAAGTATGGCAATCGATATAAGGAATTCAGCATAAAAACGTTTGCTTCTTCTGGCCACACTGAAGAACCATTAGACGACGAAATGGCTGTTTTCATAACAGTATATAGAACAATTTGTATAACAATATACAGGGTGATTCTTAAGTCACTAAGCAATTTATTTTTGAAATTCTAAAGTTAAAAAATACGGTTATACAAAACAGAAAGTTTATTCAACAAATTCCTTCATGGGTGTTTAAAATTACAGCAAATTTTCAAAATTTCCACCTTCGTTCTGCATGCAGAGCTCCATTCTTTTTTGCAAGGAATTTACGACTCTTTGATTGATTATTAAATAAATATATATAGAAACAAATATATAAACGAACAAATTTAAAATAACAAATAACAGTAATTAGAGAGTAAGATAACACTTATCAAAAGTTCATAGTGTGTTTGTGCTTCATATGGTAATCATATTGAATAGCTAAGTGAAGTGACTTAGGAATCACCCTGTATATATATATATATATATATATATATATATATATATATATATATATATATATTTATATGCTTTTATTTATTTGCATACACCTTGAATATACTTTTCACTGTCATCTACTGCATCGATAGCAAACAAATTCCCCGCCTGGATTACTTTTTTCGTTTTTGGACCACCATTCACCACTTGAATGATTTTTAATCAACCTCTTTGATATCTTTCCTGTGGCTATTTTAAACTGTTTTACTTGGATGAACTGTGTAGGTTTACACAACAGTATCTTTTGAGCTGATATATTTGATGTTTTATATACTGTCATGTATTTTATATATATATATTTTTTTAATATATATTTTTAAAGTTTAATTTTTTATATCTGCAGTAATGTCATTGCGGTATTGGTTCTCTGAGGAGAAGATTTTCTTTGAAAACTCATGAGTAAGGACGTTCAAGTATGTTGCCTGAACATTGAACTATAATAACATTTGATTCACACCTTATTTTATTCTTTCACTGTATCTATTGCTATATATATATATATATATATATATATATATATATATATATATATATATATATATATATATATATATATATATATATGAAAGTATTAAAATCTATTAAAATTACGTTACACAACCTGACAATTTCGTGCGGGGAAGAAATTCGGACGCCTCTGTGTCGCATAATTGCCATGAATAAATTTTTATATTGTAATACTAAGCCCTACACACGTTAAAGTATATACTGAATGTATACACACAATATAACATATCGCTTGATATAGTTATATGTGTATGAATTTAGAAATAGTCTAGATAGATAAGTATTTGAATATTTAATATTCCATATATTCAAAAGATCTTAAAGAGATTATAGAATATTCAAACGCAGATTCTAAAAATACATAATACACATATATCTTTTAAAAGCTACATACGTGCCTGAGGCACACTATTTAATTTACGCGTATTCTCAACACACGAGATAAAGAAATATTTTGAGTACTAATGCAAATTATATATATAATATGCTTTTTAGATTTATTTATATATATATATATATATATATATATATATATATATATATATATATATTTATATATATATACACACCCATTTTCAGTGTGCTTTATTTCTATTTAATCAAACATGATTTTATAGTGAATAATCAGTTTAATGAATCATTAGGCAGCCATGTAAACAGGGTAAGGGTTCACTGGATCTACCCTGTTATATACATCATATATATATATATATATATATATATATATATATATGCACTGTGTCTAGCAAGTAAAATGCATTGTATGAACCAACTTCGTGACAGCTATTCTTATAGTATCAATATTATTTCAATCTAAGATCATATTTCAAAACGCTGACCATGCTGTACGAAGCTAAACACATATGAACTAAATGACTTCACTTTTCTACTACACTCACAGTCCCCATTATTACCAAACGCTTTAGACAAAATAAGAAATCTGTTTTTTGTGACCGCAAGCGTAACTTGTTTTGCAAATGGTATGCTTAATTTTAAATTATATTTTGTTTTTCTGATTCACCCTATGAAGCTAGTTCAAACTGGATCAGAGCGTACACGACTTCAACGGCAGAGTTGGTTGTTGAAGTTTGATGTGAGAGTCTTCAATTAACTTCTTCCGCTTTTTCAAATATACGCTTTCTATGGGCATACATATCCAGACACAATATACGCTAAGATGTTAACACGCATTTAACTAAACCTTTCTGTCTTAAATGTTACTATAACCACATACCTATACATCAATACATATACCCACTGCATAGGGTGATATAAACTATACCCGCGCCTTCAGAAAATGTACATAATGAAAACGGTTTTTACAGTGTTGATCGATAAATATATTGAAGACATTACCTAACAGCAAATATTGAAATAAAGATTAAACAGCTACTAAATAAATGGATATAGTAGAGTAACATGAGCATGAAATCAAGTAATACATAATTTGCGGTTCTTAGCATACAAGAAGTTTAATGATTTACGTTTACTATATAAACTCAATCTATTACTTTCGCTTTTTATCTCTCTCTTAATATCCTCCATTTTGTCAGAAACATAGCACATGGAGTGGGAGGACTAAAATAAAAATAAAGCAAGCGATTGTTACGAGGACGCCGAAACTTAGCCTAAGATCTACTTTCTACTCTCCTTAATTTGCGTATGTCAGATGTTCTGAAATCGATTGCAAAAATTGCAGAGTGGGTTTTATTTTTGTAAAGAAGCCTATTACTTGGCTGATTTCCTTATGCTCAATGTTTTACTCTGCGTCGCATTTAGTTTGTACTAACTATTTTTATTTACCTTTATTTAGTTTGGTGGATGCTATTATCTGAAATAAGAAACGAGAATATTTGTAGAATGCTGACCGGATTAACATTATTTGCTACCAAAAGAGCTTTGACGATCATGATGCACCGATCTTCGTACGAGCCTTAGTGCCTTTATATATGGTTGCTATCTGTTTACATGATGTTCTAGATACATGTAGAATAACCAATATGTGTTCCCATGGCCTACAAATCGGACACTAAACCTTCCCAGATTAATGGTTATAATAACATCTCTCGTTATCCAACATTATGGCATCGTTTCTTAAACGCTCTGCTATAACTGTAATTTCAATACGCAACTAAATTATTGTTCCTAAAAAGCATAGCTATGGCCACTCCCCCGTCAGACTTAAGTGGCATGTCTATTCGCCTAAAAACTAATTAATCAGCATATACATACATATGAGATAGTAGTAGCGTACACCCGCAAAATACATATCGACCATATAAAGATAATCACCATATAGTAATGAATCCTACGATTACACATCGCTTAAGCACTAATTAGTTGGGGTCAACCTTCTCGTACAAGTTTGGAAGTGTGCTTAAGTCTAACTTGCTTCAGGATACGAGATAATAATATTGGTTAATAATAACATTCCTTATGTTTCTTTATCTTGGATAAAACCCCAGGCTACTAACACATATGTTTCCGAGTCGAAAATTAAAGGTTAAATATATCATTAAATGCCATTATTTTACTAGTATTTACTTAACGTGATCCAATGTAGTTCCTTTATTCAACAACTAAGCGGATTGTTGGTTGATGTGCGCTCTTATTTGGTTTAGGCGTATTTGTTCAGCTCACAGTCCCACGTGAGTAGCAAAATGTGGAGTAATAATAAGTCCGGTTGACTACGAATGCGTGTGTCAAGTTATACAGATGAGATGTCTACATTTTAAAATAATTAAATAACTGTACCCTATAGTTAAAGGAAAAGTCAATATATATGGGGGTTTAATAAGTATGCGGTATATAATAGATGATGATCTAGTTCCGATGGCTCAGTAAAATATTTAAAAAAAATAATATAAAAGGACAAGTTAGTTTTCAACTCTATATGTGTTCTTGATAACTGCGGAAACACAGGTCACATACATGACACTTTACATTTAGTGATTTCTGCAAAATAGTTGTCTATGTTGTTAACAAAACGTATTAATTTTACTCGGGCTTTTCAATTATACTATTTAATTTTTCGTTTGCTTTACACATTTTCAGGAGAAGATAGCAGGGGGTCCAATCCCTTACTGGATTCAACTGTGACACTACTCATCATAAACGACTCGAAGTAATATTATTTTCGTTTTGCATCAGTCTTATATTCAGTCCCATTGACACACTGGTTTTCCTTTAATCATTAAAGTTAAGTGACCTTGAGCTTGACCAGTACAAGACGTGTGACTATTTGGAAATACTTAGTACTCTATCTAATCTCCCCTAACCGGGATATATATGCTGACTGGGGGCTGCATATTAATTTGTATTCCCCAGAAACTTCCATTTCATATGGAGTGTGGAACGCGAGACGCTGGGCGAATATAACAAAAAAATGTTATTACCGGTGATTCGAATATTCAATCGCAGGTCGGATACTATCTTTAAATTCGTTCTTTGTAGATTGACGATTTATTTTGTAATAAAAAAGATACTGTAAAAATTCTTGACATTTAGGTATAGTGTCTGCAAGAGAATGAGAATTATAGACTGGGAAAGAAACGGATAAACGCAGAATAACATAAATATATAATCAGTTTCGATGATTATGCCAATTAGGTCAGGCACACCGTACTAGCGGAGAGTCTTTTCTTTGTCAATTTGAATGAGAAACACGCATTAGTTTCTTAGGCTCACGCTAACACCGCTTCTTTTAGGGGCAGGTCCTTCAACTTCAAACATTCATCATACAAACGGATTCCTACTCAAGTGTTGCCTAACAATTTCCAAAAATGTATAATCAGCTTATTAAGCTATATTGAATATTCTTACTTTCATTCATTTTCATTTATTATTACAAGCATACATTCTAATTAATACTATCAATACTACTCATAATATTAGTAATATCAACGCTACTACTACTATTTATACTGCTAAGACAACTATTATCACTACTAAATTTAATATTATTTATTTATGATTAATATTATAAGCTTCTTTAATAAGATTAAAGTTGAGCTCTGTTCGGGGATATTAAAAATAGACTGACACGTTGCTATTAGGCATATTTCAACAACCTTTGTGGACTCTCTAGTCAGTCTTTTGTGATATGCCGCTCTTCGCATAAAAATAACTTAAATTCCCTTCGTGAATATGGTAATCTCGTGGCTTAATGGTGACAGCTCTTGCTTACAGAGTTGACTCTGGCGTAGGGATTCGAACCGTGCGAACCGGCGAGATTATCACCCCTTCACTGATGAGAGCGAAAGCTCGAAATGCTAGCGTATGTAGGTAAAACAAAATTAATATTGATTTAAAATTAATATTATAAGCCCCTTTAATAAGATTAAAGTTGATCACTGTTCGGGAAGTTAAAAAAATAAACTGCCACGTAGCTATAAGACATGTTCTGACAACGTTAGTAGAATCTCTAGTCAGTCTTTATTTATATGCCACCTTTCGCATAAATAGAACATAAGTTTCATTCTTGAATGTGGTAATGTGGTTACAGTGCTTGGTTAGGGTGGCTAGGTTGACGCTGTGGCAGGGGTTTGAACAGTACGACCGGCCGAGATTATCACTGATGAGAGCGAAAGCTCGAAACCTTACTGTATGTAGATAAATATAATTTAATATCGTTTATTTAAAATGAATATATATATATATATATATATATATATATATATATATATATATATATATATTTATTTATTTAATTACACGTTTCCGGGGAAGATAATGGAAATTGTCCAGAATATATGTGCGCCTCTAATAAAGGTATGTAGGAAGTACTTCCTTGAAACTTCAAATATATTCAATGTTTATAAACTTTAAATAATAAGTACAATTTCATCCGGGAAATACAGTATCCAGAATCTCTATCTGTTAATAAATGTACCGAATATCCGTGTGAGCCGTGTAAGAGCGCTATGAGAGCAGAACATCCTTACATATTCAAACGTGTATATCCGATTAAATGAAACTTTAACTGATTAGAGTTTTCCAATATTATTTTTGTTTTTATACTATATTAGGGGAAACAAGGACAGCAGTAAAAGAAGTAATATGGTGCTATGAACATAGTAGAAAAGGTCATAGTATTCCTGATTACATACCGATCAACATCTGATCTGCCTGCTAGTAGCAATAATAGTTATATTGGTTATAATAATAATAATAATAATAATAATAATAATAATAATAATAATAATAATAATAATAATAATAATAATAATAATAATAATACACAAGTGATTCTGATGCTGATGAGGATACTTACGATGATAATAATAGCTGCCCTAATTATATAAAAAAAACTAACCGAACGTCGCCTCATAACAGGCCTTTATTTTTATAAATATTTAGTTTACACAAAAAAAATGCTTTAATACACTCCTTATACTCTCGCGTTCTCTTTCCCCCATCTCACTCTCTTTATCTTACTCTCTGCATGCGGTTCCTATATATATTTCTTTCTTTAACTCTCTCTCTTTCTTTGTTTTCATACATCTTTTGTTTCCTGCTTTCATTACTTTGAAAAAAATAATCTTGCATATAGTCATCTGGGTTTTAACTGATTTTCATAGTTTTTCTTTAGCCGATGCTTCTAATGTAGTCTTATTTTATTAAATTTTTATAAACACGTACCAGTGTTCGCAGTGCACCGATCCGAACGTAAGAAAAAAAAACAGTGTATCCAACAACATTGGGAGAAATCGAATTTCTTCGACGGCGACATCGTTACATATCGGCAATAAAAATACAGAAAAGAAAAGAAGAAAATGCGTGTATGCCACTGACGAAGGCTTATTAATCCAAATATTTTTTATTGAACACACTGTTTTCATTTATTGGAAAACATACACATCGTGGTATTTCCTTTCTAACAGATTTCGATATTGATTTTTAGCCGATGTTTCGAATGTACCCTCATTGCAGTCAATAATAAAAGATTCGAATAAAGATTGTACAAAATACAACATATATTAAGTTATCAGATGTTGAATCAACAGGATTCACATAAAATAAATGTTAGTTCCCTTCCCTAAGTCATGGTTTTTCAAAGAATGATATGTTATTGTCAGAGGAGTTCAAACAGATAAGTTCGTGATAGGAAATGACAAAGTTATAATTTGAGAAGATATACAAATAAAGATAATATAAGATAACACATCTACAATCTTAAAAGGTAAAAAAAAAGTTGGAATTAAAAACAAAACTTCACCGTTAAAGACGCTATTTTTATATATTACCTTTATATAAGTGCTTTATCTCGTCAATCGAGCATCAATCTTCCATGATAGGTTCTATTTTAAATGTAAACATCATTTATTTATTATATATATATATATATATATATATATATATATATATATATATATATATATATATATATATATGTATATATATATTAGAAATATGTAAAGAGGGCTGAGTGTCGAACTGTTTAACAGATTATAAAAACAAAAATAATAAATCGAAGTATGGGGGACTTACTAATTATTTTTATTTAAAGTCTTGTATGATAGCAAATGTGTGTGTGTTGTCTATTTTGGTGAATTGTCAACACGGACGAATATTTCCATTGCTATATATTTTTGACAAAGCGAGGAGTTTCCCGAAGTATTAAATGATTCTTAATTATCACCCAGACAACACACACAGCTGGTATATAAGATTTGAAAGAAAAATAAATAGTAAGTCCCCTTTCGAATTATTATTTTTGTTCTTTCCAGCTTATATTCAATCTGGCAATCTGCAGTGCCCTCGACCTTCTTAACATATTTACTACAATTCCCAGCAACGCTTCAAGCAAACAACCATTGTCTATATATATATATATATATATATATATATATATATATATATATATATATATATATGTGTGTGGGGGGGGGGGGGTGCGTGTGTGGGTGTATGTGCGTGTGTTTAAAGGGGAAAATGTTTTACTTATTACCGCTTATTACATGCGTATAACGATGTAGTAATATATAAAATGGTTTCCATTATTAAGCACTATGATATTTTCTAAATAATATTACAAGATGTATGTTAGAAGCATAGACACACGAACTTCGAATTATTATAAGACGCATTTTACTTAAGTAATAGTGTCTATCAAAATGATCCAGCGTTGAATGATTTCATTTGAGCTGTGATTAATGATAACATAGTTTAATTTAACAGCACTATAAGCTCGGACAAGCTCTCATCTTTTGCGAAAATATTACACAGTTCACCCAAGTTAGCATATTTGACATTCTTGACATTCTTCCTGTTGGGATGGTAGCACGAACACTTTTTATCCGAGAGTCTAAGTAGCTGCCTTCTAAATTAATAACTTCAACCTGCTATTTATTTCCAGAGTTTCTCTGACTCTCGAAGCATCGAGCGTCAAAGAAAATATAGCTATAAAATATAAATCGTTTTCTTTGGTTTCATTATTTTGTCTTTTTCCTCTTCTTTGTTAGCTGAATCCCAGCGTCACTCTGAGATAATTCTCCATCACCCTGCTTCCGTTTGAAATAGAATTCCTATTGCAAAACGCGCAGATTAGATAGACGGATCTTTTACATGTGTCAAATCATATCTATCAGAGTCTTTGTTTTTGTTCGTTATGCAAAGCTTCTAACATGGCTTTGGTCTGTCACGTTAAAGTTTTAGCTAATGTTGTCGTTTGTCTATTACGTTTTAAATGTAATAGACCATTTTAATTGCTAAATACCGAAATAGTATAGACGCATCTTACTTTATTTGCGTCCGGAGAGCTCTGTTAAGTGTGTGGTGTGTCGTCAATCTGTTACGCTTATGTTTAAAAACGCGGTTTATTCGGTCTGCCCCGCTTCAGTCACAAATACAATTTACTTCGGTCTGTCAGATGTTTTTGTCTGAAATATATATGCATATGCGTCCACACATCTCCATGTAAAGCGATGTCCGTCACTTCCTCTGCAACTCGTAAATTTCACATAACAGTGTCAGTGTTAAACGTGCGAATCAAATAGCCGTATGTCTAGAATATTCATTTTTGTCTTTAGTACAGCCGCGAGTATGCACGTCATTTTTTTACGGTAAGTATAGGTTTCTGATGTACGTATCGCAGAGTGGGAATTAATTTTTGTCCATTATGTATCAGGAAATAACTCAGCTTCGTAATTGTATTAGACGAGACCAATGGAAATAGATCGACTGCTAATGACGTCATCTTTTTTCCTCTTTCGAATTGCTCATGTCATCTTAAAAAATGTCGGTTTCTTATTTCGTTTTTTTTTCTTCTTCATCGGTATCTAAATTTAACTTAGCACTGTCCTTCTTATGAATCTATCCCGCTTTTTTCTTTCTCCTCTATATTTAAGGATGCATTTTGTTTTTCTACACTGGTATCATTCTTCTACTTATTTTTATTACACATCCGCTTATATTTTTCATTATCTTTTTCTTCTTCTTCTTTTTCTTCTTCTTTTTCTTCTGTTACTATCTCGTTCTCTTCATCACCTTTTTCTACTTCTACATTCTCCTATCTCTTTACTTACTCTTGAACGTATTTCATTACTAGTGCTTCTTTTTCTCTCGTCTTTTTGTGCTTCTTCTTATTCTTGTTTTCCTGTATTCCTACTTCTTTCCGTTCCTCTCCCTCTTCTTCTGCTTTTTTCTTTTTTTTTATTCTTCCATTACTACGCTTTACGGGTTTCTTCTTTTCTTCTTCCCGTTATTCTGTTACTACTGATTGCACATTTTCATCTTTTATCTATTCTCAATCTTTTTATTCTTCATCTTTATCTTATCATTCTTTCCAACTAGCTTATCTTCTTTTATATTACCTTTGCCTTCTTCTTTTCTCCCTCTTTTTATTCTTCCTCTACTTCACCTTCTCTTACGAGTGATTATTTTCATTCTTCTTGTTCTTTTTTAATTCTTATTTTACTATTGTTTTAGGTTCTTCTTTCCCTTTCTTCTTTTCTATTTTGACTACTATTCTATTCATTTAAGTATTAATCCGTATCAATTACCCTAATCTACTGTCTCACATTTTTAAAATATTTGTCCCTCTCCTTCTTCTTCTTCTTATAAATAGCAGTAGTCGTAGTAGTAATAATAGTTGTCGTAGTAGAGATGCCTTCGTTATTAGCGGTGATTGCAGCGATATTATTATTATACTTATTGATATTATTATTTTGAAGTTTACTTAATTTTGAATTTTTTTTCTACAAAACCTATACTTCTTTTTAACCCAATCCGTTTTCTATCAGAAACCCCTCTTT
>OY744521.1:144504763-144522263 GCA_963556195.1 Sepiola atlantica
AATAACGATAGAAGAGACAAAGATTAGCAACGTATCTTATGAAAGAAAGAGGTTGTAGGGTAGAAGAGAGGGCATATCCCACTAGATTGTGAAGTCGTTTTAATCTTAGTAGTTTTACTCTTAGTAAAGTTAGTGGTGGTAACATGATATAACTGATGTGTGAGGTCTATTAAATCAAATAAGCGGGGCACTATTATATGCCTAACTAGCTGCATGAGTATACCATTATAATGAGCAACGTTTTATTAAATCTGAGTGTCTATCTAATAGCCGATCAGTGGTAATAATTACGGCCTTCAAAATGTAAAAATAATCATAGTGGCTTAAACTACAATTTTAATAGGAGAAAAAATTCGGCTTTAATTTAAATTTGCTTGGAGGAAAATTGGAGCTAATGATACTTTCTGAAAATAAAACAGGTACAAGGGTAACGTATTTAAAAAAATATGAGAATGCGATCCTTCCTCAACTTTTCAATAATTTTGACAATATAATTTTATGAAAATAAATAATCATGTTATAAAAGACTGTGTGCCTGTCAGTCACTAAATTAATAAATATAATGATTAATAATGTCCTCATATTACGCCTATTACAAAACCTCCCACGGATATTTAATAATAGAATACGTTAAATATGAGTTCTAAATATTTCCTCAAAACTGTCGAAAAAGAGTTAAAAAGTATACCCATTTTTGAAAACTCAATATTACATTTGGTAAATGAAACTCCCCTAGATGATATTACTTTTTCCAACATTAATTTTGAAAGATACATTTGTTTGGCTTACTTTTCCTTTTACTTTAAATTTTCTAGATGTTAGAAATTGAATCGAGTTGGCAAATCTATAGTAGCAACGGTTATAACGCATATTCATAGTTTTAAATGTTGTTTTATCCAGCTTTGTTGCTGTCGTGCAGAACCAGGTTTCTGTTAAGCAACAAAGAGTGCACATTCCCATGCTTTACCTTCACTGTAAGGAGTTAGTTTATTAATAGTCACTTAATTCGCCTATATAGGAGAATGTCTATGGAGATGCTCAGTCATGATTTGAGAACCAGAGTTCACTTCGTGTAGTGCGCTGAATTTTCTAATACATACATGGCTAACTCCCTAGCGACGAAGTGAATACACACGCTGTTATAATGTATTGTAAATATCATAATGCATGATGCTATAATGTATTATAAATAGTATATATATAATGCATTATACACTTTTTGAAGATCTTATTACATGAGCTTTTTCAAATGATTTTGTTTATACTTTTAGTTATTATTGATTGTTTAATATTCGATATTCCTTGCTAATCATCATTTAATTAGGTATATATAGTTGTTATTATGTCACACTTAATTTTGTGTCGTCTTGGGATTTTATGCGTCATTTTCATAAGCAAGTGGTTTCGCAAAGGAACACGTGAAACAAAAAAGTGTGTGTTGTTAAGTTTTATTTGATGTCGGCATATTATCACACTCAATCTATCTATATGAATCTCAAGCGAGTTCTCTAAAGAAATACCCTTTTGGGAGGCGAGTAAAAATGCGGTAAATGTTCCGTATGAAATAAAAGGTCACCGATAGTGTTTTTTATAAGTGTGGCGTATTTATTTAAAAAAATGTGTTTTACTTTTTTTCACATGTGTTTTTACTATGTTCACTATTATTAGAAGTAGTAGTAGGAGGAGGTAGACGAGTAAGAGTAGTAGTAATAGTATTAATAATAATAACAATAATACTACTACTACTATTACTACTACTACTACTACTAATAATAATAATAATAATACCAATATCAACCTATGTAAAGGGTAGTACTGTTACATTTATCCCTAACCATTAAGTTAAAATGTATGCTAAACATGTTTTTGAAATGCTAATCGCATGATCTTTTTTTAAATGATTCTTTTATTATTTTCATTGTCATTTATTTTTCAATATCGAATTTTTTTCTAATCTTCATTTAATTAGGTATCAATCGTATTTCTATGCCAAACTTAATTTCTTGATTTTACTATTTCTTTATCGAAACATCTATAATGTATTTCATATTAAATTATATTTGTAAACGAGTAATCATGCTAATAACACCTTTAAATGATAGAATATTTTTTGTGGATCATCGTAAGTATAGACGACTAGTGATTTTTGTAACACGTACAATCAGATAAACCAACGTAGCTCGTGAATGTAAGTTAGATGTTAAACACTATAAACATTACAAACTGATGATACAGACAATTTGATATTAAAAATAGGCAAAATCAATTGCATGACACATTGTAGAACAAATAACCGATTAGCTTACTGTTTACACAGTTATTCTATAATTCTAATAGTAAAATAAGCGAAAATAATCCACCGAAGTCAAACAATTTAATTGAACGCTATTAAATAATGTTCATATATGGACCTAAAATAATATTAACTAGTTAATATATATATATATATATATATATATATATATATATATATATATATATATATATATATAATGAAGGAGAGTGGAAAGGAATTAGAGAAAGCAAAAGCCAAATCAAAATTCAATTCAAAAGTTCAAAGCAAGGTATATTCCGCAAAAAGGCTTAAGGAAAATTTAACTTGAATAAATTGCCTTTTTGCGGAATATACCTTGCTTTGAACTTTTGAATTGAATTTTGATTTGGCTTTTGCTTTCTCTAATTCCTTTCCACTCTCCTTCATTTCTACCTGCTCTATCCTGGATATTGAGCTGTATACTCTTCACAATAGGGTTTTACCTTTCCTAAAAGTTCGCTTTTAGTACACTTCTTTATATATATATATATATATATATATATATATATATATATATATATATATATATGGGAAAATGAAAAAGGAAAACCAAAAAATGGATGTTTTTTATGTGTACATCAACGTTTCGTCTTTATTTATAAGACTTCATCAGGATGATAATATAGAGAAAAAATGTCATGCAAGTACAGATACATCTGTACTTGCATGACATTTTTTCTCTATATTATCATCCTGATGAAGTCTTATAAATAAAGACGAAACGTTGATGTACACATAAAAAACATCCATTTTTTGGTTTTCCTTTTTCATTTTCCCATCACGTCGGATTACCTTCATCCTTCTCTTCCCATATATATATATATATATATATATATATATATATATATATATATATATATATATATATATATATATATATATATGTATATATATATATTAAGATTCGCACAATTACCAAAATATTTCCGTCATTTACCACATTTACATGACATGTTAGTATACAATTTTTAATCTCGAGAATTGCTTTCTACACCCCCACAATTGAAATCCGATGGAAAGCATAATCTTTCTATGTCCTCATCAAATCTATTTAAAAAGATTGTGTGTACATTTCCGATAAGTTAACTGTAAGATTAAAGCGTGCATTTACAAAGATGTGGTCTTGTAAATACATTCAACCTGGTCAGGAGAACAATTACAACATTATATAAAAAGATATATTTTATTTCGCATCAGATTCATAATGAGAGTAGTAATTTCGGCTAAGAAAACGTTTACAATAGGGTCTTTTTACTTTTCGAGCTGAATATACTTATACATTAAGGATGTTAGTATATGAATTATTTCCCTTGACTTTTGCCAAAAAATATGATAGAAAATCATGTGTTTCATTTTTCTTTCGTAACCAACTTAGTTATTTTTCTTTATCTCCAATACAACAGTATGTAGTGATAAGCATTGTGTAACATAGTTCAGTTGATGTTTAACAGTGGTGTCATATTGAGTATCTAGAGGTATGGTGTCCCTGTGGCGTGCCTAATAAATCGTTTTAACCTATGTCTACACTTAATAATCGGAACGGATTATGACTAAATTTCCATTGTTATTATTTATCGTTCCTTGTTTATACATTCATTATAAACACATTTTACCTAAAAGAACTAACATATTTGTAATGAAATAAATATGAAAATACGATATCCTTTCAATTGATGTTCCTTTTATTGTCTTGCAATTATCCCTTATTGTTTCTTTCTTGTCAGAATTGTGGACATAATAATTGCCTCGTTACGCGTTCAGTTTTCTTTGCTGTCGGGATGTTCTATCATTTTGGTATTCATCTGTATTAAGAGAACCAACTGAAATTTGGCATCATGTGGCAGACAGCCCTTTTCAGTTCAACGATATAAATTTCATTTTAACACTCCAGAGAATACTTGAAAACTACTATGTAGACTATTAGCATGTGTTTATGTCTAGACTCTCGTGATTAGTACAAACACACACAGAATGAGAAGACTGTAATAATATGTATGCCTTTAAGATAGTTTCCATTTCTGTTTACCATTTAGTTTTAAAGGATCTCTGACAGAGACAAGAGAGTTCATGTAAATAGTCACACGAGTACACTAACTTGTTACATATATATATATATATATATATATGTGTGTGTGTGTGTGTGTGTGTGTGTGTGTGTGTGTGTGTGTGAAGAGAGTAATGCAAATAAAGATGATGACAGCTTATTAGGGTTCTTTGAGGCACACTCTAAAAAGAAATCAGAAAATATATAACTTTGTATTTTCTGATTTCTATTCTTTTGTTTTTACATTCTCCTTTATTGTTTTTATTTTCATGTGTGCGTCTCTTTCTTCTTTCCCATACCCTCTTTTTCCCCGCGGTTTTTCTATATTATTCTGACCCTCCCTCATCTTCTAGACATTTTTCTTTACCATAAAATGTTTTACACTCTTAACAATCCAACTTCTTGACTTATTCCCGCCTCATGGCACCTACTTTGTTCGCCGGTTCTCGGACAAGTGTCCGCAACCCACACCACCTGCCTCTCTTCATACATAGAATCGTAAAACGCATTACTGTCTCGCAAAACCGATGCCGTATTACCGTTACACCTCCCAGCGCTATCAATCCCGCCATCTTTCCTGAGATCAACCCCCCTTATTATCACTGTCAGTGTCTCGCTCCTTACACACTCCGACCCTAAACATGGGTGTCTTTGTGCCACTATGGTTATTTTTTCACCTTCTTTACATTCTGCTGAAATAATAATAATAATAATAATAATAATAATAATAATAATAATAATAATAATAATAATAATAATTATACGGCTCGGTGTTCCGTTCTTTTCTTTAGATTTGTCTGTATTGATCATTCATTTATTCATTCAAGAATTCGTTTACTTATTCATTCTTTCCCTTTCCATTCTTCACCCAGACACCCTTTTTTGTCCTCAAATCCAATCCAGATCTTATTTACCGGGAAGACCTTTGGAATCTTGATCCCACTTGATCTTCGCATAATAGCATTCATTGATTCATCCGATTGTTCTTCTTCCCATTGCTTCTATCATTCCTTGTTTCTTTTTCCCAAACTCGCCTTTTTCGAATTCGTCCGATCGTCTTATTATTTTGGCTTTAATTGTCTTTCTCTGATGCGGTATTTCTCGTTCCTGTTTCCTCTTATACTCAACGATATTCTTCCGAATTATTTTCGTTATTCATTTACTTTTTTTATCTTCATTCTATTTCATCAACGTTCTTTCTCTCGTTTTATATACTTCCTTCTTTATGTAAGTATGTATCTATTTCTTATTTATTTATGTATTTCGTCATTTCACCATGTCTTTTCTATTCCTTAGTGTATGTAGTGTCGTAATACCTTATATATTTTTATTTCTTTATATATTCCTGTATATCTCTATGACATCTGTTATTTGTGGTGCTGTTTACTAAGATATTCTTGTATGTATTTCTTTTATTATTCTATCTATTTTACTTTCTGTATGTGTGTTTTCTTTCTTCTGTTGTGTAATTCTTCCTGTATTGCTTCCTTCTTGTCCGTCTTCGTTCTCTCATGCATGTTTTTTTTGTGTTTTTGTCTATCGTTCATTTTGTTTTTTTATTTTTCTATATCTTTCTTTTGATGTATGAACTTCTATCTTTCTGCATATATTTCTCCATTTTTATCATTTACTTTTTCATTCTGTCTATATTTCATTATGTATTTTAATTCTATCTGTATTTTTTTCTTTGTTCTTTCTTTTTCTACCTTTTTTCTTATTTTATATCTTTCTTTATGTTGATAATCTTCAATATTACTTCAGGTTTGTCAGGGTTGCCTTTTCTTTTTTTGGTTCGTCTACTTCCTTCATTTAATGATGGTTCATCTATGTTATCTATTAATTAATTTCCTGTAGTGTATATTGTGTGTTTAAATTTGATTTCTTGATATATCTTGTTCTTTTTTCATTAAGATGGTGCCCTCCATCTTGCGCCTTCACTCGCCAATTATAAATGTCGTTGTTAATGTCATAACTTTATTTGTTTCACTCTTCATCATTGCAAAAGCCATAGTAATTTATTATTATCAAATACTTTATAATTTTAATATAAAGCACTTGTCATAAGTACTGTGTAATGGTTAATATATTTATATCCCTTTTAACGGAAGAAGAGTATGAGAGATAATGTTACACTCTCATAGGGAGTAATACGTTGTTAACTATAATAGTTACCTTTAGTTTTTGACAATCAGTTCATGTTATTCATTAGTGAAAATAAAAGTCATACAGAAAGATTATCCTTCTAAAAAATAGGCATAATTTGGCTAAAGACTAACCTACTATTATAATAGGCAACATTTTGAGTCTTTATGAACATAATTTTATTAATTTAAAAAAATTATTATTTGAATTATTCGGCCTTTTAGGTGCGTCTTGTTTGCCCCAGGAATGTTTACGTTGAACTCGGAAATACGTGCGGAATTTCTAACGATAGTGTTTATTTAATCCACGGGGGTTGCTTGCTCTCGCTCCGTCTGCCATGAACGGGTAGAAGTCATACGTAATTCGTAATTATATAAATAGTATCGCCTATACTGAAGAGTGCACTTGCAACCTTAAGAAGACAGTCACTTAGAAGTGATTATAACATGACACGTTTGTCCGTTGCATCACCGGTCTTTGTGGACAATACTAATATGAATTTTACGAACCATAAACATATTCTTCGTTACGCGGAGTCAATATAAAATAATAATTAAATTTTAAAAATGTAGATATTAGAGTATAAATTCTAAACTCATTTTAAAAGTAACCATTTGCCTGTTAGTGATTTAGATGATTAAAAATGATTTATCCATAGTTTGGCGTTGATTAAAGTAATCATGAATTAATGAGTTAATGTAAAAAGAAGAATGTTAGAGTATAACTTAAAAACCCATAAAATTACCACTTTCACTGGAAGTAATGTCATTGATTAAACTTGGATTTGTTAAATTAGTATTTATTTTTTTTAAATCTAAAAATATAGATCATTCTACGTTTTGAGGTAGTCCCCCCTTTATAGTTGTAAGTAGAAACTAATATGATTAAATCATATTTAAATCATCTGAATGTATGCCGATAGAACAATTGGGACATAACAAAACAGTAGAAATGAAGTACACTCGGCACATGGGTTAACAAAACGTGTGGCGTATAATATAAGCAGATAAAAACGGATGATTTTTAGCGAGAAGTAAGTATTTTATTACCAACGTTTACTGAAAAAAATTAAAGCAAACCTCGCGTGTTGAAGGCAGGAAATCGGTAAACTCTTGTAAATGTTTGATCCATTTGCGTTCATCAGAAAGTATTTCTGACTAGACTGCTAGCAAAAACGAATGTATGTGTTATTGTTGAAAACGCAAGAATGCGTAGCATGTTCTTTTTAAATAGGTATGGATTCGTGAAAATTAACGTACGCAAATGCCGCCAAAAAAGTCGTCACATTGAAAAGCTGTTTATTAATTTGTATATTTCGCTCTATTGTAGAATGCGTGGGAATGTATGCGGAATAACAGACATAACGTCTGATAAAATTTAGTGTTTACATCCATATATATAGTGAATATACTTTGTTCTGTGAATTTGACATTTAATCCGATCTATTTCTTCCTCGGATGCAGTCAGAACAACTGGAAGAATTAAAGTGAAATTGGGAAAGCGTTCGTTTTTTGTATTTACATTCTAGTGCATTATATCGGTCATATTAAATATTAAAAATGGAATAATAACGATGATTTAAGTGCACAGAACATTTCCCATGAATGTGAAGAACGTAGGAATTGATAATAGCAGAAGAGTTACAATCTCTTTATCTGCTTTGTATAATACCTACTTGGGAGAAGAAGATATTCCGGAATAAATGTAAAATAAATTTAAAACTCATATTTCTGGTAACCCACATTAAGAAGTGTTCTATGTGATTAGTCGAACAGCTTAGCATATGAACATTTTGGTTCATAATCTATAATAGGAAAAGCGACAGGAGTAACATGACTTTACATTATTATATAGATAAAGAGTGCAATTTTAAATTTCGTACTAATTATAAATTTCTACCTAAAAACGTTAGGATAATCGGAGGTTACATCAAAGGAAACATTGTGAAAAAAACATTCATTATTGGAGCAATAGTCCAATAGTCTAAACAATATTAACTATCAATTCCCATCTAGAAAATTCCGACCCATGAAATGTGAAATATTTTTTTCATGTTAATTGTGAAATGTGCACGTATTGCTCACAATAAGTATTATAACTTACGATGTTGTTGTGTTATATATTAAAACAACTCTTGCACTATGGAACTATTTTCTGAGGTGAGGAAAACCCACATCTGTATAAAAAGCGTGTTACAAATTGACCGGCTGTATTCTCTTGTTAGCATTGTTTATCCCCAGTTCTTTTAAGAAATAGAGAAGTCGCCAATTGAGATAACAAGCATACGTGATGAATGTTATGTAATCGAATCGAAACTTAACGTTAACATCGGCAGTACACATCGCTATCAACGTCACCACTTCCACGCCATATATTTTAAACAATGATGGTGCATCCTCTGTAGATATTAACCGATTTAGAATTACTCGCAACACGGTTCCAAGACTGAATTCGAATGCTACCATCCGGTGACTTATTTTTAATTTATTGCTTTAATTATGTTTACTCATCAGATTTCAATTTTAAATCTAAAATAATAAACTAGCGAGACTCATGCACGGGCATAGCCCGAAAAATTGCATAACCAAAATACCATCATTATCCAAACGTTGATATGTATATACATATTTTATACGAATGTTCACTCAGCTATAACTATCAATTAAGGAGTCCTGTAATATTTACTTTTTAAATAACAAGGAATATCGAAACGTGCGTATTTTTTTCAGACAACGTACTTTAAAAAAAGCGATGTGTTTTTTCAGTAGTTTTGGCGATATGGGCAATCATAGTGTCATTAAAAGAGAAATTGGAAGGAAGGTAATATTTTATGAGTGAAATAAATATAGAAATACTTTCATCAAGCTTATCGTTAACCGCACATTAACGTAACCGTGTGCGCGTCAGACTTAACGAAACAGGTAAAATATAGTTATAGTCTAAAGGATAGTAAAAAGTCAATTCTGCCACCAAATGTACTTGTCGCTGTCATCGACACAATATCACGCATGCGATTGCCTAATGTGAGAATCAATAAACGTATACATTTCTAAGGGATGACGGTAATACCTGTGCAGATGACCTTCCGTTAGCAGCTGTTATGAATTCCAAATACCACAGAGGCGCTCGGGTACATTATATCTAGTCTGTAACCATACGCCCGGGTTACAACACGAAAACAAGGAGTAACCGATGCGTTCAAATTCAGCTTAACCTAATTGTTTAATTGCTATTTTGAATTTAATTAAGCGGTAATATAAATTCCGCCCCCAAATAGCTTGGTCGGTTTATTAGGCTTCCCCCACTGCTAAGATAGCCTTTAACGGCAAGCAATACACGCATAGTCTTTTAAATAAAGTGATAATTCTGAGAGGATTTACTTTAATTACGATTAGTCTTGTGATTTATTCTACATGTCAGAAAACCACTGCGTTTAATTTTACTATTGCACTGACACTTTTCCAATGAGCAATAGCAAGAAATAAAAAAAAACAGAAACGCATTAGAACGCTTTTATCAGTTTATAAGAAAAACGTATGAAATATTGGTCTAGTTTCATTAAGCTATTTGTGTCAATAAGTGCAGAAAGATTAACAGGTGTATTTTACTTAAACACTTAATTTCTAGCCTATTATTTCATTTGAGATAAGGTATTTTTTATTAGTTTAGCCAATGTTTTGTTTACGCCTATCAATTTTAACATGACATTTCATTTCCTATGTCTAGTCACTATTGTATTACACTATAACAACAAAAGGAATTGCGTGGCCAATATGAATCTAGTGCCTAGAAATTATTGATCACTGTGTTGGCTATGTAGACACCGTATTCATTTTTGTTACGTTCTAAATTAAATCCTTGTTAATAATTCTCTTTCGTAGTAAAGTGGTTTTTTAAACGTTGATATATTTTATTTTATTTTAATTTAAGCCACATGTATTTGCACGTCTTTTCATTTATTTGCACGCCTTTTCATTTATTTGCACGCTATTTATTTATTCATCATACTATTCAAGTTCTAATATTGTTTGGATGATATGGAATTTAACTGAGATATTAGGCGAAAAAGGAGTAGGCGTATATCACAAATTAGATACAGTTAGCAAGCATCTGTTCAACTCCCAGCCGAATTTTTTAATGACTTCTGTATTAGCGAGCCCCGGTTTTAAACAGATTATTGATGACCGTCATGCAGGGGTATTTGCCATAGTCGCCACGCTAGACACAGCGGATTGGTCATAACTAGGTCTCAAAATACAGCGCCTGGTATTCCCAAATAATCACCAATCTCGTATTTACCAGGCTTAACGTCGCTTACCTTAGGTTAATCTATTTAGCGCGAACCGGTGTGTCAACGTGACTATTCCTGATAAGCAGATTGTATCCACTCATTAAATCTTAATACTTAGATAGCATCATTAATGTGTGGCCGACAATTGTCGTTTCAAACTGCAGAAACAACTACACGAACCATAAAGACAACGACACAGTAACATTCGTTGATAGAAATATTTGGTACTTATGCAGTTTACGGATGAGGCTGAAACAATGAAATTATTATTAAGAAACCCATTCTGAATATAGCGAAGTAGGGGTTTTATTAACTATTCTGTACTCAACAATTTGATTAATAAGAAGATTCAACAAAAATTGAATTTAACTTGAAAATCTTATCTAGAAAAAGCTCGATCTGTAAACTGCATAGACACCAAATGCTTTGCTTACTTTATTTTATGGTGATCTACTCTATTGTATAGCTACATAGACTAGTTCCAAAATTATCAATAGTGATCATGGTGCTAACAAATACTGTCTCTATAGCCACTCCAGAAGCAGTCGTTAGCTGCCCGTTACTTCAGTACTTTCTGTAAATGCATAATTTTATAAATCGTACCTCGTTGATTTTGTATTTCTTTCTGACCCTTTAAGGTCGCAGCATTAACATGTTTATACCATAACAATATAAAGAGTAAGAACATTCTCGGCAGAGTCACTTGATCAAAGTGTAGTATCTGTTGCGATGGATACTGCACGCCTGTTCTGTGCAGTTCTAGGAGGTCCACCCTCCCAGGCTTCGCCTCCCCTCTTTGAGGAGGAGTAAGTTTATTGCTTACTGTCTGAGGCGCCCCTTCCGGGGAATGCCGACGGGGCTGCCCATGGAATTTTTAAATGGCCAGAGTGCTCACCTCTCGAGCGCTGGCTTTTAACCCCACTTGCTCGACCCGATCTTGGGTCACATCTTACTTGTGGGAGTAAGATAAAACTGGTTTTGTGCCTAACTCCGCGAGGAGTAAATAAACATCACATTGATTCTCGGCCTTTTGGCTTAGATCAAAGTGTAGTATCTGTTCCGATGGATACTGCACGCCTGTCCTGTGCAGTTCTAGGAGGTCCACCCTCCCAGGCTTCGCCTCCCCTCTTTGGGGAGGAGTAAGTTTATTGCTTACTGTCTGAGGCGCCCCTACCGGGGAATGCCGACGGGGCTGCCCAGGCAATTTTTAAATGGCCAGAGTGCTCACCTCTCGAGCGCTGGCTTTTAACCCCACTTGCTCGACCCGATCTTGGGTCACATCTTACTTGTGGGAGTAAGATAAAACTGGCCTTGTGCCTAACTCCGCGAGGAGTAAATACACATCACATTGATTATAACATAACGAGTTCGTCTCAATTTACTGTGCTTGCATATTTTACTACTTATGTATCTCCCTTAATTGTGTATATTATGTCGAATGTTTCACAGTGCCTCTGCAGTAATGTATTTAATATTTTAATATACACTTTCTATTTCAAATTTGCTTTGTCAGGTATGACTTTCAATTTAGATTATAGTTAGGTCAATGATAAACTAATTATAGATCTACAATTTTATGAGAAAGACTATATATTAGGTAGAGCGGTTCTTGATTTGTATTCTATAACGACCACTAAAAATAAGAATGTGTTATTATTGCTACCCTTTCATGGTTTCAAAGAGTTAAGATAAATATATGTTACACTGTAGTTTTCTATTTCGTCAGCTTTTTGTTATTTCTCTCATTGGATTGTTTTCTACAGCATGGGAGTGTTTCACTTAATTGTCAAAGTGTTTTAGTGAATGGCAATATCTCGGCACAGGTGTTTGTGTAAACTCTTTAACTATTACGGAGTTTAACATTTAATTAGCACCAGGAAAGTGACGAGTTACGCACGAGTAAGTCAATAATTTCCCTTGTGTTGAGACAATTTACCGTGTGTGTGTTGAAAGGGAATCACTAATGTAATTTAAAGTGATATTATATTAGTATAAAAGTAACTGACTTAAGTATGATTCCATTTATTTAAAACTTAGAATACATTGTATTGGGTACACTAGACACATATCAAGTCTCGAAACATCTTCATGGAACTAACAAATACACACAACCAGATTAATCATTATGAATCTAAAACATACTCCTAATTGAAATATATATATTGTAATATATTTTAAAAAATTAACTGTAGCCTGTATAATATGCAGGCACACACTTTCGGGTTAGGTACATGGTCTATATTATTTAATGCGTGGGATATCGTATTAGGGATATACACCAATTTCAATAAAAGTATCACGAGAAG
Source organism: Sepiola atlantica (assembly GCA_963556195.1). Lineage (NCBI taxonomy): Eukaryota > Metazoa > Mollusca > Cephalopoda > Sepiida > Sepiolidae > Sepiola > Sepiola atlantica. The sequence goes on from OY744521.1 coordinate 144,517,861, forward strand.
ATCGTATGTACTAGTTGACATAAAAAGAAAAGTCTACCGTGAACCAGGTCCGATGATTTACTATTGATGGTTTTCCCGGATATAATGTATATTTGAAGAAGAACAGGATCGATTGTTTTCATATAAAATGGGGTGTTTTTTGTTTGTCTGCCATTTACAACTTTTTAGACGTAATGAATATATTGCGAATTAATGGGAAATGCTGCATTTAGCTCATCTAATATTCCAATAAAATCTAATCAATCTATGGACCAATGCGAATCTTACCTAAGTATATAAACATCAAAACATGTAAGTGTTACTTAACTATCATGATACAGTATATACAGCATGGACGGCGGCACCGGGGGGGGGGGGCTACACCCCCCCACTTTTTGACTTCCCCCCCACACTTTATGGTCATCAATAATGAAATTATATATGCATGTGTTTAACCGGGCCCCCCACTTTTTAGGAGAGCCCCCCCCCACTTTTATAACTGTGTCGCCGGTCCTGTACAGTAATCACTAAACTCCGTCAAACAAATCCCGCTTTTGAACAATTGTATATTTATGTTATTTTTAATTTCCGAATAAATTAATAGTTTGTAAAAAAACAATTATAATAGGTATAATGACATGTTATCATATATTTATCATATTTTCTCTCGATAGTAATAGTATTATAATAATTAATACAATTAATTAAATATTTTTTAAAGAAATAAAAGTATCAACTTAAAAGAACAACATATTTAAACTTTCAGTTTCAATATAAATAATAACATGAAAACTTCCACAGGTGAGTACAGATAATACACTTTGGTCTTAGCAAAACAGCCACTGAACAATAACATGCATTATTTTGTGACTAGACATTTTTAAATTAATGGAAAAAAAAATTAATTTAATTGGAATTTATAAGCGTAATATCAGTTCTGTTGTAATAAGACTGTCTTCCCAGCCTAGCAAAAATATGCGACTGGAAGAAGCATACATTTGCTAGTTAACTTACAATATATTGATACAAGTATATATATATATATATATATATATATATATATATATATATATATGCATACATACACACACATTGTGACTTTTTGTTTAGATTAGAGAGATAGTACACAGAGAAGATAGAAATCCAACTACATCAATAATGGATATTCATTCAATTCAAAAGACCTAGTGTGAATAATCAATAAATAACACGCTAATAGCATGAAAAATAGTTTACAGCGCAGGTTTAGCTGATAAAATAGAACGAGACAGGAACATACGAGAGAACTGAAGGGTTCCTAGAACTAGAGATCTGCGGTAATATTTATAAACAATTGAATGAGCTCTCTGAATAGTCTCTCAAATAGAGACCAATAACTTAAAGATATTCAACTAAGACGAATAATTGTCGAGATACAAAAATGCGGGACTCTTCACATATCTAGTGTATTAAAAAAACGTAGAGTTTGGAAACATACCAATTTTACTACGTATCACAGTACAACCGCACGAAAGGTCAAATAAAAACATGCTGTTCTAAAACTGCTTGAAAGATTTTAAAGACGAATAAAAAGGATAGGAAAGACTGGCTGAAATATGATTTTATATAACACGCATACTATGAACATTCTAATGTCAAAAACAAATTAAAACACAATGACACAAGCATCAATTGAAAGCATTTGTCGAGTACTGCAATTTGTAGAAAACATATAATAACATGAATTGCAGCGACACTCGCCTGGAATTATCAGCAATAATTATAACGGCTAGCGCAAAATCATTATACTTGTTACAATGATAATAGAATGAAAGAAATATAACTACACATTTTCACGCACTGCTGTCAATCAGACACCAGGGAAAATTGGTGTTTTAATAAACGGGAACTCACTACAAACGACGAGTGTGAAAACTCGAAGTGAATGATGATGATGATGATGATGATGATGATGATGATGATGATGATGACGACGACGACGACGACGACGACGACGACGACGACGACGACGACGACGACGACGACGATGATGATGATGATGATGATGCAATCGGGATTTATATGCGAAGGACCATTGATAAGGACTTGTCTGGGAACTCGAAGTGAATCATAATAATAAGCTGATTTACACCGCCAAACGCCACGCAAAAAGTAGACTACTGAGATGAATGAACGAGGAGAAAAAAACGAGAAAAAAATGAATCAAATGGACTATTTATAAAGCGAATCAAATGAATTCCGTACGTGAAAATAAGAACATGGATACGGAAAGTACAACTAAAAAGAGAAACGGAATTGTTACTCACAGTCGCATAGACAGTGAGATTTCACTGATAATGACTTATTTGATAACTTGTAAGTGGATAAGCAATACTAATAATTATAATAATAATAACAGTAATAATATATATTCTAGTTATCGTAGCTGTTATAATTATTATTATTATTATTATTATTGTGAATAATATTCTTCTTCTTCTTCTTCTTCTTCTTCTTCTTATTATTATTATTATTATTATTATGGCAATGTCAATGGCAACACACCCAAAACATAAGTTCGAAAACTAAACAGGGTATATTAATTGCTACTGAAACATGGAAATCAGACCAAACTACATAAAAAACGAATATCGACACGATCTAGAAAAAAATCAATGTGGAGTCTGTTGATAAACTGTGTATCACATAATAAGTGAATACAACAAACTACCCACTAAAAGTGTGCATCAAAGAGTTGAGAAAATAGTCCACTTGGAATTATGTTACCATCTGCAATTTGAACATGCAAAATAAAATACAAACCCAAACCAGTATTGTTAAAGGAAAGTCATAACATCGTATAACACATGAAAACATCCGGATGTGATAATAGTCAACAAAAACGAAACTCCTGTCTAATTCGGCCCAACAGTTCAGACTGGTAAAACTCAGGCTGGCCGAAGAATTAAGAAAATACATGGATCTTACCTGAGAGCCAAATGAACTATTTAATATGATGAACACTACATTAATAATCAGTGTAACAACACCGTGAACAGTTTGAATGTATCTGGAAGAAAAAGTTGAAGGAACCTCAACAAAAGGAAGGTTGAAACCAGACAAAATAAGACATAATTTAAACCATGCAAAAGTATTCATGAATAAAGCGGAACTACTAAGAAAGTTCCTCGTGCACGGACGCCAAACCGCATATACAGATAACATCACTAAACAATGCGTCATTTTAAATTGAATAACGCAGCGAAAACTTAATTAAAACTATAGATAGAATACCATACAATAACAGGGGAATTGATAGTCAGCGTAAATATGGAAGGGCAATCACTAACCTCACACGTTCACCCCCCCCCATCTACGAAAAAAGACGGGACTTACATCGCTTGGTATAACACAAGATGACCGTGGCTTGTGGAAACAAATAAGAAGTAAAGAGGGTGGGGAGTATGATCAATATATCAACTGAAACGACAGGGGAAGTACAAGAATGGTAAGGAACCTTATCATAAGTATGATTGCAGGGAAAATCGACGATCGTTATAAAATAGAATTGAGGTGTAAACGGCGCTTTTGTTTTAACAGTAAGATATTTGCACCAATGATCCAAACTAAACAAAGAGAGATGATTATTTAATGAGACTCTAGCGCAATCCAAACCCCCACTAGAAGGGTACGAAGAGTACTGCCTTCTTTAGGAGTCTATTACTAGCCAATTTATCGAGAAAACTGATTGTCGGTATCGGTATGAAATAACTTATATACGATTGCTGTGAAAAGGCAAAGTTATTTGCAATGGTTATTGAAAAAATGGGTAAGTGCTAAGAATCTGTAGATACATAGTGTCACTCAGACTCCAGGTAGCACCACCTGTTGTTGCAATCACAGGCAATTCGTCTTAGAACTTATAGTGAACAAGAAAATAATTCATAAAATAACGTAAAGGGAAGATTCCGATTGCAATTAGACGGTCAGTGTCGCTTATAGAGATCAAAGGGTTGGAATTAATTCCACTTGTTCAACTAATATCTTTATCCTCTATTGAGAACATCAGATGCCGGTGATATTCCAATCAGCAACCAAACGCTTGACGTGACTCTTCTTTTTGTTCATTTACGTGTGGTCGCCTTCTTGATCGAAATAAATCCATTGTCTGCCCGTAATACTCTTCATCTCAGCATCGAAGTAATTTCGTCTGCTATTCAATAACACTAAGAACAGCCGTTCAAACATGTGCAAGAAAAAGAAACCCATTTGTAATTAAAATGATATGGAAGTCCGGAATTCGAGGTGGTTCTTTACAAGCCATTGAATATTGACATCAAATAATCAGTGCCAAAGTAATCCTTATCTGAATATATATATATATATATATATATATATATATATGTATGTATAACACATACAAGTCTTCCATTACAGACCATTTA
>OY744521.1:144527263-144549763 GCA_963556195.1 Sepiola atlantica
CCGATGAGAGAGTTTCAAGATAGTCAAGAGTATGAGATTAACTAGAAACAAATCTATATTAACAATGTGGTGTTTCTGTTTTTTTCTGTCTGTCTGCTCGTTTTGATGTATACTCGGGGATGGAATTGAAAAGTAAGCCCTAAAATATATCAGCGGTAATCAAACGTTGGAGTTCAATTTTATTATAGGGTGTGCGTACAATTAGACTGCGAATCAGCATTCATGATTAGCATAAACTTGGTGCTGAAACCCCTTTTTCTTTTTTCTTCGAAATTAAAAACAAAGAATAACAGTATTCCATAAGGTTTCAAATTGAGGCATAAGAACTCATGGGTTTTCATCAACTCGTCGTAGTGTCAATTAGTAATTACATATATCCCTATATATATATATATATATATATATATATATATATATATATATATATATATATATATATATATATATATGTGTGTGTGGGGTGTATGCATATTTATAGAGAGAAGGAAATAGAAAGAAAATACAGACAGAAAGATATAACCCACAAATATAATCGACGTTTAAATGTTCGCCTTTTTATATTAATAGCTATTAATTTGAACCGTGCACATTGGCAGGAAAAATTTGAAAATATATACATATTTTGTTTCATATATCAATATAAGTATCACATATCAGTGGCCAGTTAATCATTATAATTCTAAGAGCTATAGCTTAATATGATAATGGAATAAGCAGTGTTATATCGCGGCTGAACACATGTCTCTACTACTCACCGTACATCGAGGATTTGTCCAATTAATCATGAATGGTGATGATGAATAGCATATCATCGCCTATGCCGATTATGTTACTCCGATACCAGTCTTCATTTATAATGATAAAAAGAAGGTAAATATTTATTTGAAATATATGTAGACATACTATTATTATACTAAATTTGATTACGGTAACATTTCTTTTCTGGAACCGGTATATTTTAAGTAATTCAAATAAAATGATAAAATACATCTTATTTTTTCATCAGTTCAAGTTTGAATTCACTTTTATTTTTATTTTTCTTATTAACACGGATTTGCAATCTACTGTGAAGGCGACACATCATTTTTGCTATAAGTGATTTTATTATGTATTTTAATTACGGTAAATACATGCCAACATATCCCGTACATTGCTATTCATTAAGGTGATCGAAAAAGATGACTGATTCTTGAGAAAAACGTGGTTAAGTAAGTATGGTTTAGCAGTGCAAACAGTAAGAGGTAAGATGTTCCTGGCAATTAACTGAAGTAAACTTGGGGGATTTGGGTGAGCGAGGGCGCTTACATCCATGTATTCTTTTATGAATGTGTACAGTTCTACACATATGTATAGTTGCATAGTCTTATCAGGCTACACGGATGTTACTAGAGGGGCTCGCAGCAGATTTGTTTGGATCTTAATAGGAAGTAAGTATTTTCTAGTTTTTTGTAAGACACATCAGACTTGCAATTTAGGCGATAAAAGTGTTTAATATTGTAATATTTTATTTTCCACATTTGCACACGAGCTATTTTCCTGGGCATGTTCAGTTCATGAGTGTTGAGTCATCCGTATTTCCATTCAATAGCGTATGGAACAGTTTTGTATTTTGAACTTTACATGCACACAGCCAGCGTTGTCTTTGGATTTTTTCGGATCCTTGAACGATACATTGCTTACATACAAAACGTTTGAAGTTCTCTACTCTCATTCGTACGTATATTTACACGTCCGGTTTTATAATTTAAACTTCCTAAATAACAGTTCTCATGCAGCTCATTTAAGATGTATCCAACGATGCTGAAACCTGTCGATGTAACTGCTGGTGTTCGTCTAGTAGACATATTATATTTCATAGAGCGTTGTAACCTATGCAATATGTTTACTTTGTCTACTAAGTTTTGGCTTACTTCATGGTATAGCCAAAACTATAAGCGAACATAAAAACTGGCATACTAACAACATATATAGTTTTTGCTTTTTTTATAGTAAAATATTTACTGGTGTTTCATAGTTATTTCAGGTTGTGTTGTTTGCCTCATATTACTTTACTTGGAAAATTAAATCTATTTGAGACTTTCCTTTACAAAACTAAGATACGAAACCAGATAACTATTTTTGCTGCGCAGAATATAGCATCGTATATATGCTAAGCCATAAATACTGAATGCATGTCAACCATTAAAATAGATTATATACGTTGGCCTAAATAAATTACAGTTCTATCCATACAAGGAAAAACAGACACTAACACAAATACACGTAATAATATTCAAATATATTATAAGAAGTCTTTATTCTTTCTTGTTCATACTAATGTGTGATCTCTTTTTTAGACACACAGACCACTTGTAAATAAGGATTCAGGAGTGTCAGTTGACGAAGAATAACACATTAAGATCATTGGAAACGACGGACAAGAATGTCAAAATTTATTTTTCTTAGAAAAAGACTCGACAAGAATTTGTAAACATTGGACTTGCAAATGATACTCTTTAAATACACTGGGAGATAAATACGTGGTATTCTGTTGTATATGTGGAAAAGCATTGGAGATAAATTTTATTCATGGAAGTGTCTTGTATTTTTGGTACAGAGAGAGGGAAAGAAGATTATTTAAAGTGTTTTTAGAAAGACGAGTTTTTGCTGTGCATGTTTTACAAGGGCTACTAGCAATTTCAGTGCAGTTGAACACCGGCAAAAAACGATATAGTAGAAAAAGACTAGAAATGTATCTTATATGAGACAGATATAAAGAACATAGAAACAAAAAAGTGATCGTAAATATAAAAGAAAAATTAACAAGTAAAACATTTAAAAGTGCAAAAAGAAAAAAGAAAAACATACTAAATGAAGTTTAAAACAAAGGAGAAAAGCTGACAGAACGTTTGTAGTAAAACGTAAAAATGTAACCACTGATTGTCGGATATGGTTTCTGCATTATAAACAGTGTTTATATTAAACGATGTCTCGTGAAACATCTATGTAGATCATATCATCCTAGAAAGCATGTGTTTTCAAGTAGATGTTTAAATGTAGATTTTGTGTTTTCTTTTTGCGTTGTGAACACATTGTTCACGAGATCGATATTGAAAACTGGGGTTCAGAAAAGTATACAACGTAACGAAATTCCAGAGGCCAGCATATTATTACAGAATCTATTATTGGAAACGATGTTCAATAAAAAGTTCTACAACGCGATACAGATTTAGTAGCAAACACGTCGTTACATTAAATACGGTGTCACCTCAGAAAATATACAACGTTACAAAGTTACAGTTCCATCAACAATTACAATCCGTCCATATTTATTTTATTTATTTACTGAAATGTCTAGATGCCATTTTCTTGGCTAGGAAGGTAGATTTATATAATTCTTTTATTTTAAAGGCGGCTTAGCCTCTCGCTACACGCCTAGCTTCATCGGACGGTATGTTAAATTTAGTATTTCAGTCGGTCGTTAAAACTTAGGCTTGAAATATAATTTTTGTTAGTCCGTCAGGATTAAGTGAAAATAGCACTTCCGTCCACTTGTAAATATTAAAATTTAAAATGTCATATCATGAAATTTGTTTGATGAGGATTGATCATTTGTATTATTCACATTATGTTCACTAATGATTTCGAACTTGGATATTATTATGTCGTACTCGGGAAACAGTACGGAATCTTTAACGGTAATCTTTATTAAATACACGTAGGTAGCTTGCTCTTGCTCTGTCAGATAGATGTATTATGTAATTTGTTAATGTATTATTAGTATTGTCCGCACTGAGAATTACACTTTCAGCCACCATAAGACTTAAAGATAACATTTGCACTTTTATCCGTTACGCCGTCATGGCCTGTGTCTTAACGAGTATAAGTGCTAAGTAATTATCAGTCCTAAGTGGCAGTCATCTGAATGTTGACGGATAATCCACTGTGCTGACAAAACGGTGAATACAATTATGAATGAGATTCCATACAGGCCCCCGAGTCCGACAGAATGCACCTAAAAGTTCTTTTGAGATATGTATTATACATCAAGTAATAATTTTCATCCATTTAAATAGCTGTTCAGTGACATAATATGGGTAAAACCTCCCATTATAAAAGTCATATATTTAAGATTTGCATTGAGTTTTATATGTAGCCTATAGTAAATAATTTACAAATTCATTGATTTTAAAACTTTTGATATTAGATATTTTATAATATCAATATCGTGCATCAGATTTTGATTAGTATTTGAACATAGATTATAGACATGCGTTTTGTACTATTATATCTTGATATGAATCTCCGTAAGAGAACATACTAGCAGTGAAAAACTGTTTTGTATATTGAACATCGTTTCATTGACACGAAATGTCTTTACTGTTTAGTATAGCAACTTAGAGATCGATTTAAAACCTTAGCCGAATACGAAATATGATGACGATTCGAAGCAGACCCAAAGGGACTTTACTAGATACTATATATCTACCGTGTTAAGGAAGCCATGCCCATCTACAAAATATGTAATGTATGGTTTTTCAATAAATAATTTATATTTTAGGTATCAAAATTCTTAAGATCGAAAACTTTGTTGATTTCTTTTTTGCATACCTTGAACTACTATATATATATATATATATATATATATATATATATATATATATGTATATATATGTGTGTATATATATATAAATATATATATATGTATATATATATATATATACTCTAATGTGATTAAATATAATTATTGAATAAAAATAATGAGTCACTTTGAACGTTATATTCTTGTCAACATTATTCTGAACTCATCCTCAATGAGTAACCTTAATAATCGTGCGTGTATAAACATATACTAAAATTTTAAACAGATTAATCGCTGTTGCATACTTGTTCCTAAACGTATGTATGCTATATAATTACACATATGTTTTCATACTGACGATTGCTTGAATGTATGAATGAAATTATAATCGGATAGCAATATACATTATTTCTCTAACGCTAAAAATTATTATTAATTTGAACTTTTCCAAGAGAGAAAATATTATTTATTAGAATAATTTCACTTAAAAATAACGTCACAACAATTGAATATTTAAAGACAAATTCAATTAAATAAGCACACAAATAGAATGATCATAAAAATACTATATTCGCAAAGGTCATTTGAAGGCGATGGCGACCTGATTATACCAGTTAATAAAACTAAAAACCTTTATAATATGCACTAGAAGACTTATAATGATATAAATAATGTATAAATAATTGTAAAAGACTATACGCTAACGCTGTCAATACATTAAACAATGTAGACAAAACAATTGTTGATAAATTTATAAATACATGAATATCATGCGATAATAAGCCCTATAACCCCAGGTTTTACCTTCATAAACATACGTTTACACGGACACATCAATGAGATTGATTTGCCCATCGAATGTGGTGTAGGTAGGGTGAGTAAATGTATTTTTAGAAAAAATAATCCCTATAAAAACTTGAAAGGTAATACTATACTTTAGTTTGCCTTCACTTAATTATACATTGGTGATCTAACTGAAACCATGAATAGAGTTTATACATGTTTTATTAATTCTTCTAGGAAGCGAGTACACTGATTCTTTTAGAAAAAGCTCTAATAATGGCAACCAATTTCATGGATGTTTCGCCCCAAACGAAAATTGATTTTATTTTTTTACTAGAAAGGCTGTTATTTCCGTTGGTGAGAAACAACGGATTACGTTAGGCCCGCCAAATAATTGTGGAATCTGAATGTGATACTATGAGTCTGCTAAGGCAACTGAGCTGGTCGGATGAGTTCGACTGAGTGTGATACAACTCTCTCACCAGGGAGGCCTATACAGAGATTATACATTTTTTGTCATTAGACCACGTAACCGATTATAGGATTTAACAATTAAGACATTGCATTTTATTTAAATATTCATTAAGAGTTAAATTGGCCTTGATGTCCCGTTAGACCTAGAAAATAAGTAATTGCCGTCATACTATGAATCGAATTTACCATTACGTTATTCCCATAAGAACACTAACTGTTCACAGTCTGTATATAAATATGATTTCTTCTTTTATATTTAATAGATTCGCTTTTGGTAGTGTCGAACACAACACTGATTTAATATAAGTGCTCTTATGAATCCTGAGTATATAGAAACGGTTTTCTTTTTAAAGAACACTCATCGTAGCCTACACACAAAATTAAATATTACAACCAATGAAAAGGGTTTCGAAATAAACTCATTCACATAAAAAATAATACGGATCTTATATTACTTCACCCGATTATGACTCTCGGGCTATTTCATGTATTTTGTATGGTATACAACATAAAAATAAAAGACAAAGAAGTTATCCCTACCGAACAACGTAGCGTTTAAGTACATCTGCTTTATTTAAGATATTCAGTAGTTTTATTAATACACATTACTTCCATATAAATTCCTTTAATATTATCATTATGACTTCCGGACAATGTCGAATAGATTTGCTTGTATACAATGATATAACAAAAAATAATGATGTTATTATTCCTGAACAACGGGACTTGTAAATATACATGCTCTCTCGAGGATATTGAACACTATGGATTGACTAACATATCCCACTTACCAGCTATTATATTGTGTTATTACTTTTATGACTCCCTGGCAACACCAAGTACTTTGTCTTGTATACTACATAAGTACAATATACAAAAAGTGTTTTCTCTCGGGCAATGCTGGCTTTAAAAAAACTGCTCTATCTAAGATATTGAGCACTTTTTGGTTCATATATACCATTTCAAATATTAATTACTTTCATGTTACTATTTAACTCCCGGGCAACACCGAATATTGCTTATGTATAAAATACTATTTAAAAAAAAACAATTAAGTTATTTTATCAAAGGCAGTGCAGCCTTTAAACATACCTGCTCTATCCAGGATATTGACAACCTTATACCACTTACTAGATATGGGGCTGTATTATTATCCTTCTGACTCCCGGGCAACACCATCTACTTTGGCTACTATACAACATCACAAATGACAAATAATTTATTTTCCTGTGCAACACCTGCTCTATCCAGGAAATTGAGCATTGTAAATCATAAGTCTCGGGAAACAAAATGATAAAAAAAAGACAAATAAGATATTTATACTGGGAAGAACTGCGTTTAAACACACCTGCTCTATCTAACATATTCTTTCGGTGATCCGGGCAAACGCGATAATGAACCATTTTTGGTTAATGTCCGCTCTATCATGAATATAGAGCACTTTTAATTATAGATCCAACGGTATATGACACTATTTAAAAAAAACAAAACAGAAAAGGCATCTTCCCGGGCATCACTGCGTTAAAAATACTTCCTTTATCTACAATATTGTGCACTTTCAAAAATAAAGATACACCCATCGCACTACAAAAATACAGGTTTCTTTCCCACCTCTATCTTTTAATTGAGAAGTGAAAAAAGACAACATGAGAGGCCTGCAGAGAGGTACTGAAACCACCCAAGTAAAGTCATGGAGGCATCCGGAGCACTACTTAACTTATATATTATACATTAAAATATGTCCTCAAATAGCGTATGAATGTCGCATATATCGTTTTTAGAACTTGAGAAGACCTCTAGAGCAATACTATAAATAGTCGTTCCGAGTTTTTGGCCACAGCTATCACTTCCAAATAGAGTGTGTAGAAACGATCAATTAAACATAGGATCGGCATATAGATATGTTTTAAAATAAAGATGCAGACGTATTTCTAGTCTAGAAACGTGTTGGCATTTTATTCCCATCACTGGAAAGAAATTACTTACTTTCTTAAAGATGTTGAGAAATAAAATATAAGTTGGGATTTTTGTTTTAGATTAACACTGGTTACACATTCGGAACTATGGTGGCCATGGTCAAGTGGATATTTTCTATTTTACCGTTACACAATTCATGGCAAACAAATTATTTTTTTGAGAACACAAGAAATCCGGCCTAATCTATTAAGTAAGATTTGTATTTTGAGTTAACACCGGTTTGCAATTTCTGATGTCAGATAAAGCGGCCATGAGCAAGTGGATATCTTCTATTTCATCATTAAGCAAATTATGGCAAACAAATCATTATTTGGGAAAAATAGGAAGAAGATTTTCCGTTTGTTTAAAACCAGTTTGCAATTTTTGATGTGAAGTAGAGTAGCTATGTGAAACTAATAAGCATATTAAGCACTTTGGCTTATGTATCCCGTATGAAAGTAGGATGTTGAGCACTTTTACAATCAAGGAGACTTTTACAAAGAAATATGCTTTTCTTATAAGTGAGGTATGAACAAATTGAACTCAGGATGCCTTTAGAGCGTAACTGAAACACTCAAATAAAATTAAGGAAGCCTGCATGGGTACTAATATAGAAGACGAAGAAAAAAAGAAAACAAAAGAGGAAAGGAGAGGAAAAGAAAGTAAAACAGAAAAATAAAGAAAAAAGAAAAAAAAGAAGAAAAAAAAAGAAAAAAGAAGAAAAAGAAGAAAGAAGAAGAAAAAAATGAAGAAGATAAGCGTAATAATAAAAAAAATAATAAAAGCATAGCGAAACACATTAGTGTGACGTATTGTGCGTAAGAATGAGTCGACAAAATTAATTTCATAATTACATTGATTTATTTAAAAATAATTACATAAAAAAGTTAATGTTTGATTTTAAAAAAGTACCCTTCATTACAAAACACGGTCCAGATAACCCCTTTAAATAAATATGTTTTCAACAGCTTACTTATTATACACCGAGCAAACCTCGCGGAAGAAAATATAAACTTCATGGATTTTTTCAGTATTTTTTACATTTTCGCTGGAAAGAAAAACTTGCATACAAAGAGACACTTGCACTTTATATATAGAGAGTGTTTTAATCTTTGGAAATTTACTGTTAATGGGATGTTTGTGTTGCAAAGACGATGTCTTCAAGTATGATCTGAAATTGTTTTTTATTAATCTGTGTAGGATTGTGTCTTCTGAAATTAGCATGCCATCGCAATATGACATACCATGTATCTCTCTCTTTCTCATTTTCTTCATATATATATATATATATATATATATATATATATATATATATACCCACACACACACATGTATATATATATATATATATATGTATATATATATATATATATATATATATATGTAAATAAATATATATATATATATGTAAATATATATATATATATATATATATATATATATATATATATATATATTTATTTATTCTGGTACAGACAAATTAGTACAACATTCGTACCGTCGGTTTCAAGCACGGAAGGTCTTACCCATCCGGCTCTCTTCAGCTTCTGTTGTCATCTGTTTTGGAAATGTGAGGTCACATGACACTCTTGTTGGGACGCGTTATTTGCTCAGTGTGTTGTGTGTGTTTGTTTAAATTTGAATTTAGTGTCATAAGACCGTTGAGATTTAAAACACGGGAGAAGAAAGAGAATTCAAGATTAAAGGGAATAAAAAGGGGAATAAAAAAGGGGGGTAAAAAATTAAAAAAATAAAAAAATATATATATGAAAAAATATATATATATATATATAAATGAATATAAAAAAACATATATATATATAAAAACATTTTAATACTAAGAATAAAGGAATAAAAAAAAAATAAAAAAAAAAAAAAAAAATAAAATAACAAAAAATAAAAAAATAAAAAATAAAAAAAGAAGAAAAAGAGAAAAAGAGTATAAAAAGTGGGTTAAAAATATATATATATATATAGAGAATAAATTGTAGAGAATAAAAAAGAGCGAGAGAGAAAGAAAGAATAAAAATAGAAAGAATAAAAATATATAAATAAAATATATAAATAAAAATAATAATAATAATAATAATAAAAAATAAAAAATAAAAAATAAAAATTAAAAATTAAAAATTAAAAATTAAAAATTAAAGATTAAAAACAAAAATAATAAAAAAATAAAGAAAGGGTTTCTCTGAAATTCCCGTGAGCCAAATTATGAATTTGTATCATTAGCCGTTATATTTTTGAAGGTATGCGTTCTAAAAATCGTTGATGTGTAAGAATCTTTTCTCCAGATTGGAGTGATTTTTAATGAAGGAATTCGGAACTAAGGGAGGTAACTAAGATGGAAATATGAAATATTTGAGTTTGTTAAAATGGGTTTGTAAATTAATCTGGTGGTTGATAAAAGATAAAAAAATAAAAAATTAAATATTTTTGCATTTTGGTGAAAGTCGAAGTTTTTGCTCTTGGAATTTATGTGGATATAATTTTTTGAGTAATCTAGTGATTGATAATTAAATTAAATATTTTTGTATTTTTGTGAAGGTCGGAGTTTTTGCTCTTGAAGTTTAAGTGGATATAGGTTGATGAGGTGTTTGTTCGTTTTTATTGTGTTTATATTAGTAGAGGGGGGGTAGTTAGACATTATGTGAATCGGTCAGACCAGTTTATAAGCAATGCTTGCCTCTTGTGTACACATCCCTTGAATATTTCATCGCGGACATTTAAACAGGCTGTATTCGGATCGATGATGGCTTTTGAAATGTGGTATTTTTCAGCGTCACATAGAGGACATCTGTTTATGGCTGGAGAGAAGGATGGTTTTCTCTCAATTATTTTCCATTTGATGGTGAAGGGTGTGTTTTCTTCTTTAAGCTGCCATATTCGGGTCGCGAGTGCCGTATTAGCCTTGTTTTTGTATCTGAAGGAGTTTCTGTGTGCATATAGCCTTTGTTTGAAATTTCCCTTCGTCATCCCAATATATTTTTCTGCATTACTGGTATTCTGGTCTGTGACGGTTGCTTCATAAATGATTGAATTGATTTTGCCATTTCCCTCCAGGGGGCAGTTGTTTTTGTCTTGGCATGAGCAGCCTGCGTTTGTAATTGTTTTGGGTTCTGCAGAGATAATTTTTCTTATTGAAGGGGCAGTGGAATAGCTGATCTTAACAGAATTTCTGTTAAAAAGTTTGTGTAATTCATTTGTGGGTGGGAAGTGTTTGTCGAGCAACTTGAGGAAAAGTTGGCCTACCTTTGTTTTGGTATTGGTCGAATAGGGTGGGGAAAACCAGATCACCGATCTCCTTCTATTGCGGGTCCCCCGTGGTTGGTCTCGGTTGGGGGTGTATGAGATTTCTTCTCTGAACCCGCTGTCGCGGAGCGCTTTGTTGTAATATGGTGCTGCTTGGTTGAAAATTTCGGGACTGGATGAAAGGTTTGAGATTCTTTGGCTAATATTATTGATTAAATTTTTAAAGATGGTGGGGGGGTGGCAGGATCCCTTGTGTATGTATTGGAGTGTTTCATTGGGTTTGTGGAAAGGTTTGTGTGTATTGTTTTTAAGGTTCAGTGTGGTATCTAGGAAGTTTACTTGGTCTAAATTTGTTTTAATGGTAATTTTGAAGCCGAGATTATGGAAGGTGTTTGTTAATTCTTTTCTAAATCTATCTAATGTGTTTCCGTTGTGGTTGCGTGACAGACAAAGTCCGTCATCTCTATAGAGACCAAAGGAATGGTCTGGAAATTTATTTTGGAGTGTATTTAATATAAGCAAGCCGACTAAGTCACAGATGTCTGCACTGTCGTAGGCCCCCATTGCAACATCAAATGGGTCCTCTGGGTTTGATTTTTTAACCCAAGCCCTTCCCTCGAAGAAGAGAAGGGTTTGTCTTGCTTGCAGTATTGTGTCTCTTTCTAGTTGACTGATGTTTGTGTGTGAAAGTGCAAATGTTAAGGCCTTATCTAGGGTGTCTTTTGTAATGGATGGGTAGAAGTCTACTATATCTAATTGTGTGAATTTGCATCTGTGTATATCTTGTATGTTATGGAACCAATTTAGGACTGAGTTAGTATTGCCCCACAGACTTAGGTTTATTTTTTCCTTAATTTTATTAACTATATTTTTAACAATGGATTTGCTTGCTAGTCCTAGTTCGCTTTTAGCTGGGTTGATAAGTCTGCATGAGGGTTTATTTGTGAAGTTTTCTTTGTGGTCTTTTAAAGTAACAAAGGCCTTCCTCTTATCTAAATAATTAATTCTATATTCGACGCCTAGTCTAGTAGCTATTTCAGTAGTATCATTATTAATAGATTTATATGTATCTGCCTTGGCTAATTGATATTTATCGGTAATGGAGCTAATTGTTAGGTCTGTTTTTTCACACAATTAGATATAGTAGACTTCTACCCATCCATTACAAAAGGCACCCTAGATAAGGCCTTAACATTTGCACTTTCACACACAAACATCAGTCAACTAGAAAGAGACACAATACTGCAAGCAAGACAAACCCTTCTCTTCTTCGAGGGAAGGGCTTGGGTTAAAAAATCAAACCCAGAGGACCCATTTGATGTTGCAATGGGGGCCTACGACAGTGCAGACATCTGTGACTTAGTCGGCTTGCTTATATTAAATACACTCCAAAATAAATTTCCAGACCATTCCTTTGGTCTCTATAGAGATGACGGACTTTGTCTGTCACGCAACCACAACGGAAACACATTAGATAGATTTAGAAAAGAATTAACAAACACCTTCCATAATCTCGGCTTCAAAATTACCATTAAAACAAATTTAGACCAAGTAAACTTCCTAGATACCACACTGAACCTTAAAAACAATACACACAAACCTTTCCACAAACCCAATGAAACACTCCAATACATACACAAGGGATCCTGCCACCCCCCCCACCATCTTTAAAAATTTAATCAATAATATTAGCCAAAGAATCTCAAACCTTTCATCCAGTCCCGAAATTTTCAACCAAGCAGCACCATATTACAACAAAGCGCTCCGCGACAGCGGGTTCAGAGAAGAAATCTCATACACCCCCAACCGAGACCAACCACGGGGGACCCGCAATAGAAGGAGATCGGTGATCTGGTTTTCCCCACCCTATTCGACCAATACCAAAACAAAGGTAGGCCAACTTTTCCTCAAGTTGCTCGACAAACACTTCCCACCCACAAATGAATTACACAAACTTTTTAACAGAAATTCTGTTAAGATCAGCTATTCCACTGCCCCTTCAATAAGAAAAATTATCTCTGCAGAACCCAAAACAATTACAAACGCAGGCTGCTCATGCCAAGACAAAAACAACTGCCCCCTGGAGGGAAATTGCAAAATCAATTCAATCATTTATGAAGCAACCGTCACAGACCAGAATACCAGTAATGCAGAAAAATATATTGGGATGACGAAGGGAAATTTCAAACAAAGGCTATATGCACACATAAACTCCTTCAGATACAAAAACAAGGCTAATACGGCACTCGCGACCCGAATATGGCAGCTTAAAGAAGAAAACACACCCTTCACCATCAAATGGAAAATAATTGAGAGAAAACCATCCTTCTCTCCAGCCATAAACAGATGTCCTCTATGTGACGCTGAAAAATACCACATTTCAAAAGCCATCATCGATCCGAATACAGCCTGTTTAAATGTCCGCGATGAAATATTCAAGGGATGTGTACACAAGAGGCAAGCATTGCTTATAAACTGGTCTGACCGATTCACATAATGTCTAACTACCCCCCTCTACTAATATAAACACAATAAAAACGAACAAACACCTCATCAACCTATATCCACTTAAACTTCAAGAGCAAAAACTCCGACCTTCACAAAAATACAAAAATATTTAATTTAATTATCAATCACTAGATTACTCAAAAAATTATATCCACATAAATTCCAAGAGCAAAAACTTCGACTTTCACCAAAATGCAAAAATATTTAATTTTTTATTTTTTTATCTTTTATCAACCACCAGATTAATTTACAAACCCATTTTAACAAACTCAAATATTTCATATTTCCATCTTAGTTACCTCCCTTAGTTCCGAATTCCTTCATTAAAAATCACTCCAATCTGGAGAAAAGATTCTTACACATCAACGATTTTTAGAACGCATACCTTCAAAAATATAACGGCTAATGATACAAATTCATAATTTGGCTCACGGGAATTTCAGAGAAACCCTTTCTTTATTTTTTTATTATTTTTGTTTTTAATCTTTAATTTTTAATTTTTAATTTTTAATTTTTAATTTTTATTTTTTATTTTTTATTATTATTATTATTATTATTTTTATTTATATATTTTATTTATATATTTTTATTCTTTCTATTTTTATTCTTTCTTTCTCTCTCGCTCTTTTTTATTCTCTACAATTTATTCTCTATATATATATATATATTTTTAACCCACTTTTTATACTCTTTTTCTCTTTTTCTTCTTTTTTTATTTTTTTATTTTTTTATTTTTTTTTATTTTATTTTTATTTTTTATTTTTTTTTTTTTTTTATTCCTTTATTCTTAGTATTAAAATGTTTTTATATATATATATGTTTTTTTATATTCATTTATATATATATATATATTTTTTTTCATATATATATTTTTTTATTTTTTAATTTTTTACCCCCCTTTTTTATTCCCCTTTTTATTCCCTTTAATCTTGAATTCTCTTTCTTCTCCCGTGTTTTAAATCTCAACGGTCTTATGACACTAAATTCAAATTTAAACAAACACACACAACACACTGAGCAAATAACGCGTCCCAACAAGAGTGTCATGTGACCTCACATTTCCAAAACAGATGACAACAGAAGCTTAAGAGAGCCGGATGGGTAAGACCTTCCATGCTTGAAACCGACGGTACGAATGTTGTACTAATTTTTCTGTACCAGAATAAATAAATATTATGCTCTTAATTTTTAACTTTGATTCTTAATTAATCGAGCACTCTGCTGGGATTTTTCCTACCATTCTACAAAGAATTTATATATATATATATATATATAAATGAAGGAAGAGTGATAAACATGCACGATGTCCACATTTATTTCAAACTTCGATAGTTCAATGCAATGTATATTCTGTAATAAAATTATGTTTACTATTTTTAGGAAAGAATAACAAACATAATTTTATTACAGAATATACCTTGCATTGAACTATCGAAGTTTAAAATAAATTTGGACATTCGTGCATGTTTATCACTCTTCGTTCACCTATCTTTATAATTGCTCTATCTCGTATATTGAGCTATTACCATTTCACTATAGGTTTTTTCAACTAAAAGCTTACTTTAAGTTTCATATTTATTCTCTCTCTCTCTCTATATATATATATATATATAAAGTAAAAGACGTATTCGTTTTAATGTATCCCTGGACAACGCACATATCTTGTTTTTAACGTTCCTCTCAACGATAAAATTAAATATGTACATGTGTATATTCATTCTAGGATGACGCCATGTTACCGGTAATCTTACTTTCATATAAAATCATATAAAATATATATTGATCGAAATTTATTCACAGGACGGCAACGTCAGGTATGTATTTACCTTCTATATTTAACATCATAATAAACAATATAATATGTGTTGATATTTTCATATTATATATATATATATATATATATATATACTTTAGATATGTGTATATGTCCATCAGCTTACATATATATTATTTTTGTCGCGGTATCAATAGCTTTTGATTTTAGTATTTATTAGTTTAGTATTATTATGATATAAAATAGTACATTGTTTATATGTAGCCTTTTTTGTGACGAATTTACCGATATATAAATTAAATAATTGCGTCAAGAATATGCAATATCGTTTATAATTATACAAAACTTAACTGGTACTGAAAATTTTGCAAGAATTTTATATGAACCTCAAATAAAGATTTAAGTAAAAATAACACTTCTGTTGAAAATTATTTACCTTCTTGTTACTTTTTGAGCCCTTTGCAAATTTATTATTGTAAGTCCAATGATCGGCACTTGAAGTTTTTTGTCTGTAAAGTCAAAGATGTGAATCAAACCACAAAGATGTATGTGTAGTGTGAGGTCAATACGCTTTAAATTACAGACTTGTACGGTTGTTGTTCGAAAAGTTCACAGCTATATAATATATTCTTAGTTATGACGAATTCAAATGCTAACTACACTTTGCAAGTAACGACAAAAGCTAGATAAACATTAAGTGTCAGATACATTACACAGCACGAAAACTATCAGAACCACCTAACATTAAAACATCAACAATTCATGAAATTTTGATTAAATATTCAATAATTTTACTTATCGTTTTCTTTCAAATTCGGCACGAACCTTCCTGACATGAAGATATCACCCCACAACATTAAATATTTTCTAAGGCTTTCACTTAAGTTGTGCATTCTCTATTTCCACACCATGTAATGGTTTTGATTTTTTTGTTGAAGAAGTTGGACGTTTGGTCGCTAAAATATATGTAAGAGCTATATTCAGAAACGGGTACCATACATATACGAAATAGTGTGTTTTAAATCAACATGTGTTACGTTTTAAGTTCGGACATTTTTTACATAAAAAATGATATGGCATTTAATCAATATCAGAATATCTATTAAATGTGCCAATGTCGGCAAGATCGAATTACCAAGATGTTTTTAAGAGTTCTGTAAGCGGAACACTCAAGAGGAAATGGAAAAAAGCAATAAAACTAAGAACAGATTGGGAAATAAATAAAGAGCATGTTTAAAGCTTTGACATTATCAACCTAAGATGTTTTAGTTTAAAGAGTATAATTCTGTTTGAATTTATAGCATTCAGATGTATTCCATCAATACCATTCTATAAAGATCAACTGACAGCAGCATCGAGATTGAAGACATGATTCAGCAAAATAATGTCATAATTATTTCCCGGGATTTACCCTGGCCATAAGAGATGATAAGAAATACGCCATATCGCAGCGTTGATTCGGCCAGAGCAAGGTAAGCATCTCTAGTTAGAAGTTCAGGCGTTCTGTACAAATAGAACAATGACGATATACTTGATGCATTTATAAAGAAAGCAGAGGAGAGAAATCAGGCATTCTATCCGGTTCTTGGCCTTTTGGCTAAGATCAAAGTGTAGTATCTGTTCCGATGGATACTGCACTCCATAGACTGGTGTTGTCTTGTCCTTCGGGGCTTGATTTACGCTGGTCTATGGGTCTGTCCTGTGCAGTTCTAGGAGGTCCACCCTCCCAGGCTTCGCCTCCCCTCTTTGGGGAGGAGTAACTTTATTGCTTACTGCCTGAGGCGCCCCTACCGGGGAATGCCGACGGGGCTGCCTAGGCAATTTTTAAACCCCACTTTCCCGACCCGACCTTGGGTCACATCGTACTTGTGGGAGTAGATAAAAACTGTCCTTGTGCCTAACTCCTTGAGAGGAGTAAATCAATACTCCTTACAGTTATCTTATTCCTTCCCCCTCTTAAAATTTGTTTGCGACAAAGAGTGCTTGGGTGGGATAATTGTGCTTCATTACATAAACTACTTGACCATTTAGATATATAATACTGACATGTAGGTAAAATAATAATTCTGATAGCATACATATACTATATCAACAAATATACGTGAATCGTACTTGCTATGTATTGTTGTACGTGTTATTATTGTAAAACCTACCCATATATATATATATATATATATATATATATATATATATATATATATATATATATATATATGTATAAAATAGTAATTTGGTTGACACATTGCTGGGAATCGTACTAAATGTATTGAGAAGGCCGAAAGCAATGCGAAGAGCCAGATTGATTAGTATCTGGAAAGAACAAAAATAAACAATATTTTAAATATCTGCTCTGTGAGGTACACTTATGTATGGACTTTTGTCGAGTGAATATATAGAATTAATCTCAAGTATATGTACAATAAACCGCAGAACCCTGTTTTAAGTATGGTATAATATTAAATTATGTTGGATTAAAATATAACAAAATTGAAATTTGAGAATCAAATCTTCTATACTAAATTTCAATTAAGTCTCATTTAGAGATGTTTTCTTTGCAACCTAATTGTTTACAGTACAAATTAAAATGTGAATTAGCTTAGTCACGTTCGATTAAATAAAATTGCGGTTGTTAATATATTTTAATTAGTAACATACTGCATTAATTTTATATATAAATTCAAGAAAATCGTCAAATATTTTTTTATTGAATATACGATAACCCAAAGAAAATCTAATAAATATCTAAATAAATGAAATTTATGAAAAACAAATAAAAAATTAAATTAAATAAAGAAAATTATATTATTACAAACAAGCAGTTAATTAGTGACCATATTACACATAGTAATTAATTTAATATTAGACGAAAGATTGGAGGCCCCGCGGCTGTTCACGGCCTCAACCTACCCTCGAACTCGGAACGGGTTGAAACAGGGTGACTATCCCGAACAACGGTGCCGACCCCAAGATTTTTCGTCCGCATCGCCGGCAGCGTCGAAAACGAATGCGAGTACGAAGTTGGGCACTTTTGGTAGTAGAACCGGCGCTGTGGGAAGGACCAAACGTCCGGCTAAGCTGCCTAACGCGACGCCTATGAGATTTCTGAAAGGGTGTCGGTCGATATTGACAACAGGGCGGTGGCCACGGAAGTCGTAAGGAGTGTGTAACAACTCACCTGCCGAATCGACCGGCGCCGAAAATGGATGGCACTGGAGCGACGGACCGATGCCAGTCAGTCGCGGCGAAAGGCGATGATTCTTTCGCGCCGAAACAATGCCGCAACGAGTAGGAGGGCGCCGCCGCGATCACGAAAGCATAGGGTGCGAGCCCGGATGGAACCGACCGCGGGTGCAGATCTCGGTGGTAGAAGAGAATATTCGAACGAGACCTTCAGAGACCGAAGTGGAGAAGGGGTCCGTGCCAACAACGGTCGAGCACGTGTCAGTCGGTCCTAAGACGCTGGCAAAAGTCTTCCCGAAAGGCGCCGGATCCGTAGTAAATAAGTTAAACGTCGCCGTCGTCGTCGAAGACGTCGACAAACGACAAGAGACAGCAATCAGCTTCCCGTTGAAAAAGAATCAGGTTAATATTCCCGCACCCGGACTCGGAGAGGGTCCGAGGTGGCGACGTCGTCAGCAACAATGTAGGCGGCACCCGTCGCTTCCCGGGCCAAACAATGATGAAGACGTTGCACAGAGCCCCGGGAAGAGTTATTTTTTCTATGTAATGGACCATGTCCGTGGAATCGGTCGTCCGGAGATGCAGAAAAGGTACCTGTAGAGCGCCGCGGTGCGCTTTCGGCGGACCTGGAATATCCGAGTCCGGTTTTCGCAGCTCTCGAGTCGGTCCGTACCCACCATCCGCAGCAGGTTTCCAAGGTGTACAGCCTCTCGTCGATGGCATCAATGTAAGTAAGGGAAGTCGGCAAAATGGATCTGTAGCTTCGGAAGAAGGATTGGCACCAATGACGGGGTCGGTCGGGCTGTGGCCGCGCGAAGTGGAGACCGGTACAGGGCGTTTGTTCCGTTAGCGCTTTGCGGAGAAGGTATAGGGGTCACAGCGGTCCGGTGCGGCGGCGTCGTGCGCAGTCGCGGTAACGAGGGAGGAAAGCGATATGGGTGGGACGTCTACCGTGCGGAAGTTCGTCACACGTCTCTGTCCCTACGGAAAGTGTTGAGGCGCACGCCACAATCATTTGTCACAACAGCTAACGGCATACTTGCAGATTGAAAATTAAATCAATAAATAGTTGGAAGACCAGGCTTATGATTGTTTATCATGTTTTTTGTTACTCATTAATCAGGCTATCGGCATTGCCTTCGGCCTTCTTAATATCTGCATTATAGATATTTACATATAGATGTAAGCTCTGTATTTGATAAGATACGGTAATATATTTTCATAGCTTGTTTTATTTATATATA
The DNA here is from genome assembly GCA_963556195.1 of Sepiola atlantica. NCBI lineage: Eukaryota > Metazoa > Mollusca > Cephalopoda > Sepiida > Sepiolidae > Sepiola > Sepiola atlantica. The sequence continues at coordinate 144,546,996 of OY744521.1, forward strand.
TATATATGTATATATATATATATATATATATATATATATATATATATGAAGCGTGGTCGTATACCTCAGAATAATGTTGTACTACCTTAGCTAAAGTAGTTTCAGAAAGCTATAACTTAAAACACAATAAATTTGCAAATATGCAAACAAACGCACATGAAATATGACTTCATAAATATATATCCTTTTTTTATACAGAATTCTCTGTATTTGGAAGGGGTAAGTTCAGCTTTAATAAGGTATAATAATACATCTTACTCCAATGAAATACAACTTAATTACTTTATAAAACTAACTACTTAAATTTTAGATAGTTTATCATTTGCTCAGTTCCAGTAATTTAATAGTTCCAACATTTCCATTTTGTATTGCTGTATACAATTGAAAATAATTCTACTGCATGCTTCTTTAAATTGTAAAGTTTTCTGCACTGTGTAGTAAGTTATATAAATCGGAAATGTCTGAAACATATTAACACAAGGATAATATTGGTCGTGTAAATTATTTGGAGAAGGAATACAACTTATTTATTTTGTCATGCATGTAGTTTTTTTACGGAATTATTATGTGTATATATGTATGTGTTCTTAGGTAGATACTAATCGAATACATTTGTGATGGTCACTAGTGTCGTGTAACTGCAGTATATTGTGAAGCATAGTTTATTATTTTTATTGTTTATGTAGCTCTATTAAAATGCAATTGAGCATTATAAGCTTTCAATATCAATTGTGGTAATTAAGTTATGTTCTGATCGTGAGAGGTTAGATTTTGCTTGGTTTTATATGTATACTCTTTATTTCTATATGTACACATCATGTTGATATATGGATATGTGTTATCAAAGAGTAGTGGATAGACCTTTATATGTTAGCATCTGTAAGATAGCATTAATAAAAAACGTAGGTTATTGCTTACTTTTTAATAATTAAACATGTAAACGATACGCTTCTATAAAAGTGTTTTTTTACTAAATTACTTTCGATAATCTTTTCTAAACGGACTATTTCAACTAAAATATTAAGGAAAACAATTATGAGATTTATAAATACTGGTTATAGGACTAACACTGCAAATATATATGCAGATGTATATAGCGATTGATGGATGTAGTATAAACACTTTTCATAGCTGCTACTTCGTGTGATTAATTCTAATTATCGTTCGTCTTAGACAACAGAGATTTTATGTAACGAGAAGTACCCACAACACTTGATTTTCGAATGAAACATAAGAATCAACTTCAAATGTCAAGTCATGGAATTAACTTTATCTTAACTAGTGTAATAATCGGAGTATATCGAACATAAACGCCAATCTTAAATTCCACTCACAGAGCATTACATATTGAAAATCAACATAACGTTCTAACTGTAAAACATGACACCACTACTTTTCTGTTCAGCTATTTTTCTTGTCAGTTTTAAACTCTTTTTTTTCTGTTTGAAATGACCTTATTAACTCTATTAATCTCGACGCATTGAAATTATATACGCCCATATCAGAAATAATTGATAGCAATGTTATTGCTTATCCTAAGCTTCGTCGTTTATGTCTAGAAAAGATGCTTGCCAACACTCCCTTTTACATCTGTAACATGGCTCGATTTTAATGGCAGTATTTTAATCACCGAAATGTATTATGTACGCGATATAATTAAGGAAATATAAATAAAATTGGTGTATGTACATACGATTATAACTGAAAACACAGTTAGATATGTAAGTTTCCAAGAAATGCTTGTGTTTTAACTTATTACGTAAGGAAACATATGGCACGGAACCAATCACTCTTTCTAAGATATGACCACACTGACACTAGTATTAGAAAAAGTATACACATCCCGAAGCAGTCGTCGCCGCAGACTATATCAACTTTGGTTGTTATATCCATGCCATGGGGCGTGCCGAATGTCACATCTCTTGCAGTGGTATTTCTCTACTCTTAGTCACCAATTTACCGTGTTATGCCCAAGTATGTACGCACATGTATGCATCATTTGACGCCATATTGTTTTCGTTTATTATTATAAGATTAAAGAAAATAAATGATATATATATGCGTGTTGACTACATACACTATATATATGCATATATCTATATATATATATATCTATATATATATATGTATATATAATTATATGCATATATATATATATATATATACATATATATATATATATACATATATATATATATATATGTATGTGCATATATATAATTATGTGCATATATATATATATATATATATATATATATATATATATATATATATATATATATATATATATATATATATATATGTGTGTGGGAAAATGAAATAGGAAAACCAAAAAGGGATGTTATTTTATGTGTACATCGACGTTACGTTTTTATTTATAAGACTTCATCAGGATTATAATATAAAGAAAAATGTCATGCAAGTAGAAACACATATAGGGTTGACATATTGGGAAAAGGGGAAGAAAATAGTAGCCACTACTAGAGAAAACAGTAGGGTGGACGTCCGTGCTTGGTGGAGTCAGTAGTGAGGAATGAAAAATGAATGTTTATGAAAGTGAGTGAGGAAGAATGGAAATATGGGGGTGAGCAAGGATACTGTGGCTGGATGTAAGAGTAAGAGGTGGGGGGGATATAAAATATATATCAGCATATCGAAGCAAATACAACTTTAAAAATGTAAGAACATATATTTGTCCATACCGCCATTAGAAATTATAAATGGTGTTCCTCTGAGCACGCATTTTACAGCTAATTCAATGACTTAAT